>CM052883.1:47501293-47554514 GCA_028534135.1 Potos flavus
TGGCTCAGCTAAATATCTGGACACGCCTCTTCCCTAGCACCTAATTACACTGATCGTAGGGGATGAGGGGCTGTGGTACAAGGTCGTCAGCATGCCTTGTTAGTCATGGAAACCCAGGCTTGCCATGTGTGGTCCCTCAACTTGATCACACTGTGTTTTTCTTTCCTTGTCTCCCGCTCTTCTCTATTCTCTAGAGTTTTCACATTCATTCACACTGATAGCTTTCCTCCCTTTCTCCTCTGCATGCCCTGTGCATTCCATTCTTTGCTCCAACAGTTTCGCTCGCTGACACTACTCTCTCCCTTTTCTCAGCCCATCCACGTTTGATTGAAGTCCTCCCCGTCCTCCGCATCCTGCGTCCCCCCATTGGGCTGAGTGCTCCTGATCACTGTTCATTTCTGCAGCGTTCACTTAGCCGTTGCTTAACTGAACTTCGCCAAGTGCTGTGGGACACGCAGCAATGAAGATACTATGTTTTCCATTTTATATGCCTATTTCTTATTTTCTCTACTATTAGTGCTAAGTGCCTCGAGGGTATACTGCTTGATAAACTTCTTAATTATGGGCAGAGTGAATCCCCATAGAAACCCCCATACAGATTATTTATTGAATGATTGATGAACTAAATGAATTGCTGGATGGATGAGTGGATGAATAAAAATAGAGATATGTTTAGTAGGGAATATGGACACTCCTTCCAATTCACTAGCTAACGGTGGAAGTGGTATGCAGTCAAGGTTCCTGTCTTTTCTCCCCTCCTGTTTCCTATTCCTTTCTGGCCTCTCCAGGCTATACCTACGATCCCTTGGTCTAATACTAACTGATCCATCCCACTGAGAGAGTAGACTTTACCTTAGTCATTCTGCTCCTCTCTGTTAAGAATCATCATAGGAGATAAACTCCAAGACAAGTCATGAATTGAGAGGAGGACTGAATACAGGAGGAGGGTGAGAAGAGAGAAACATGGGATAATTTTAGATGGGAAACAACTTGAATTTTGTTCGGTCTGTCGATGGATTAGATGGCTGTTTACCAGCCTGGAGGAATCCCTTCACTAGTGTTTGCGGGGCTGTGATGAATAATCCTCCGGTCTCATCTTGATTTACTTGGGACTCTGGGATGATACTCACATTTGGGGTTATATTGTGCTCTGGATGCTTTCATCTGGGATGACCTGAGGTAGGACCTCCAGTGAAAAAGCAAGCAATGTGCAGAAGTGAGTCCTGTAGGCCACAGAGTCTGTAATGGCTTCTCGGGCTCCCTCTAGTGCCCTCCTCCGGAGTTCAGGAAATAAACCATCCTTGGACAGGGATTGGGAACGTTTGCATCGGCCAAAGTCTGGAAGTTCTCTTCCTAGGCTTGTCTCTTGCTTTTCTGTATCAACTGCCTTTGCCTTATTCTCTGTCTTCAACCTTAAATGATCTTTCTGATTCTGGTGGCTGAATCCTGTACCTATTTTAAGTTCTTAGGCTCAGTAACAATTCAACAAAGTCATTCTTGATTCTTCTGGAAAGAGCTAAACTCTCTTTCCTTTGAATTCCCACAGCAATTATCTGCACCTTTGCAGATAATTAAATACATCTTAATGTATTTCTGCCCTTTTAGAAAATAAATTCGGAGAAAGTTTTCTCCCTTTGGAACAATAACTGTTACGTTTTTCTCCAGCTTCATGGAATCGTGAGGATGTCCTTCTCATTAAATGGGGTGGATCTGAAATCACGTGCCTTTCCTGTCCTCAGGTTCCCACAAAGTGAGTCTGTCCTCCTGGTACCATGACCGAGGTTGGGCCAAGATCTCCAACATGACTTTCAGCAATGGGAAACTAATCGTCAACCAAGATGGCTTCTATTTCCTATATGCCAACATTTGCTTTCGGCATCATGAAACTTCGGGAGACCTCGCCACAGAGTATCTTCAGCTGATGGTGTATGTCACTAAAACCAGCATCAAAATCCCGAGTTCACATACCCTGATGAAAGGAGGTAGCACCAAATACTGGTCAGGGAATTCCGAATTCCATTTTTATTCCATAAACGTTGGAGGATTTTTTAAGCTACGATCTGGTGAGGAAATAAGCATCGAGGTATCCAACCCTTCGCTATTGGATCCAGATCAAGACGCAACATACTTTGGGGCTTTTAAAGTTCTAGATATAGATTGAGTCCCATTTTGTGGAGCGTTATTCTGTATTTCCTGGGATGTATGGGAAAAAAATTCTAAACAAGCCGAGAAAGATGTATATAGATGTGACTACTAAGGGGGTATGACCCACAATGGTACAAGGAGACTCTTTCCATGCTTTTGACTCTGTCGCAAGCATGCGTATTTACTACCAATGGGAGATGTTGGAGTAAAGTGTGTTACAGTCTAAAGGCTTTCTTACATAATGGCTTTTAAATTTTGTAATGAACTTCTAAAATTATACCAGATTAGAACAATTATGGTTGCCTTTATATGAAACTGCATTTGGGCTATGGGAGGGGTTAATTCTCTGGATCTAGCCTGTGGTTATGTGCCACTTTGCAGCTCACGCGGGGAGGGGGTCATCTAATTGCCAACGGATGACCATCCGAAGGGTTAAGTTCCTCTGAATGGCTACATCATGCTGAAACCTGCAAATAAATACTTTTTCTAACGAGGAGAGAAAATATATGTATTTTTATATAATATCTAAAGTTATATTTCAGATGTAATGTTTTCTGTGCAAAGTATTGTAAATTATATTTGTGCCATAGTATTTGATTCAAAATATTTAAAACTGTCTTGCTGTTGACATATTTAATGTTTTAAATGTACAGACATATTTAACTGGTGCACTTTGTAAATCCCCTGGGGAAAACTTGCAGCTAAGGAAAAAAAAAATGTTGTTTGCTAATATCAATTGTATTATACTTCTTTACTCTTTTTAACTTAAAAGATTTTTCAGACTTACCAATTCTGTGCAAAAATAATTAAAATGGCTGCCTTGAATAATAAGCAGGATGTTGGCCACCAGGTGCCTTTCGAATTTAGAAGCTAATTGACTTTAGAAAGCTGACATTGCCAAAAAGTATACATAATGGGCTACTGGAATCTGTCAAGAGTATTTATATAATTATTGAACAGGTGTTTTTTTTCTACAAGT
The DNA here is from genome assembly GCA_028534135.1 of Potos flavus. Taxonomy (NCBI): domain Eukaryota; kingdom Metazoa; phylum Chordata; class Mammalia; order Carnivora; family Procyonidae; genus Potos; species Potos flavus. Next base: position 47,504,418 of record CM052883.1, read on the forward strand.
GCTGCAAATTGTAAATTTTGTGTTGGTTTTTTTTTTTATGGAAAAGTTATCAATGGCTTACCAGCAAAAAAAAAATCCCATTTTTAATGTAGTAGATGATATTTTATACTGTACAGTAAAAACATTGCCTTTGAATGTTAATTTTTTTGGTACAAAAATAAATTTATAAGAAGACCTGCCTTGTGATGTTGTGCTTCTCTTTCATGTCTGTCTTACTCTGTGATCCCATTCTCTCCAATACGCTGTTGTGGCTTCCGTCTTTCCAAAGGTTACCAGGAGAAATGCAGATTTAATTAAAAATTAGGAAGAGATTCAATTAAATTAATGAACCTCCAAATTTGGAAAATAACGTACAAAGGATATGTATGCAAGAATGGAGCCAGATAGGAAATAGTCTTCTTCATTCAAAAAAGAAAAGTTTTTGTTATGCATGTGTCATGAGAAAAAAATGGTGCCGTGCACTAGTTCCTAATGTCCTGTGGGACAACTGACCTGGGGGGGCCCCTGAACATTTGAGAGCTTACCATGGTGAGGAAGCATTAACAATGGACTAGATGCTCGACCTCATGGAAATTTATGTGGGGGAGCTGTCCCAACCCATGCTGGTTACTCACGTGAGGCAGATAGCAGAAAACAAGCAACTTGGGAAGACACAGGAAGCCATAATTTAAGGCACTTGACATTCGTGGATAAATGTTTCTTGATGGCTGTGAAGAATGGAAGGAGGAAAGAAATAGCAGATGTTATAGAAGAAATTATACATTTTAAATAGCAAAGCTATGATTGTAGGAGTCAATCATTGTCCAAAATACACCTATTGTTTTAAACCTATCAGTAACTCTGAGGTAGACTGGCACAAAATATGATTGCATATTCCAATTGCTGAGCCTTGGCTTAAGGAAAAATGAATTTTGATATGCAATCAGAATTTCTCCACTCTCTGCTGACATAAAATCTTGTTATATAAAGAACCTTAAAAGTATATATATAAAGAACCTTATTAGCTGTCCTGGCTCCTATAATGTGATTCTGTCATTTCCACAGGTGAATGAAATTCATTCATTTATTCCACATTATTCACGGAGCACCAGCTATGTGCTAGGCACTGTATCAGGCCCTGGGGATCCTATGCACTCTTCCTGACCTTGAAGAGTTTCCATTCTTGTGGGGAGGTGCCTTCTAAGAATGTGTAGGTAAGCTCCAGGGTATGTAAAACATGCTGTGGCATCAGAGAGAGGACCGCTGAACCCAACCTTGGGAATCACAGAATTTCTAGAAATTAAATTGGGCTGAATATGAGGTGGGCTGAAAGGCTCCCAAAGTGGATATAGAGTAGAATATCCATGACTATTTTTTAACTTAGAGGCAACTAATTTGCAATCTCTCAAAGATGAGCTAAAATCCAAAGTCTAGGGATGGAAAGAACCTAGGATCTTGTGAGACAAAACATGGTGGCACCAGCCAGACCGGGTGCTAACATGGGGGATGGTCTGCCATGCTAGGGACAACTGTCCATCGAAAACCTTGAAAATTCAGCCTGACTGTAATGTGAATTTGCATATGTTAACAACCTGGTCGGTAAGGGATTTTTAGAGCTTTGCCGGAATAAACCTATGACTTAATGAAATGTTGGTGTCAACTGGCCCACGCCTTGAAGGAGTCAGCTGCGACAATGGTTGTGCCAAGGGTATGGAGGTATGGAAAGGCTTGTTTTGTAGTGATGTTCAAGGCTTTCCAGGATCTGAGTAGAAGGATCTAAAATGCAGGATTCAATACCCGACTTTCCCATTCACACATTACTCCCACACACACTACTGTTTTTTCTTCTCACTCATCCCTTTTCCCACTTCCACTCTTCTCATGTGTTTTAGTCTTTTTCTTTTTTCTTTTCCTCCCCACCTCCCCCCAAATCCCCGGCCCTTGTCTCAAGAGGACCATTTCGTTTCTCTGGTGGCCTTTGAGGAAGAAGGAGGCTGCTGCATCTGACTGAGACGGAACCAGATCACGTCAACACGCAGCAACAACTAAGTGAATGTGCGGAGGAGTGACAACATCATGTCAGGAAACCGACACATACTGGATCCTCTGGCAAATGGCATTGTCTGCTCCTTGTAAACATCCCCTTTCCATCTTCTTCCCACCACATGCCAGATCTGAAGAAAGGAAAGGACGCAAAATTTGAGGTCCTCTGTCTTCATGAGTGAGCCTGGACAAATATGCCAGATTCACGCACGCTGGCATCTTTCTAAAACACTACATGTGCAGCAATTCCTGCTCCGTAGAGTTGCTTTCCTCCCTCTCCTTCTGCTTCCTTTTGTCTCATTTGTTTCTACCAGGCCATCGTAGAAAAGTTCCCATGGAAGAGGACCTGTCTCCCCAGTGACTCCAGTGGAAACCTGAACACCTCGTATCTCACCCTGTCTGTGTCTACTTGTTGATTTGGCTTGGGACAGTGGCATGGGGTTCCACTTGTACATTTTGGGGACACACCTCTGACTCAGCTTACGGTTGCACATTTAGCCCGTGGAGTCATTTGGGGCATGCCAAGCATGTGCTAGCTTCACTGTTGGCTTTGTGAATCAATTTTCTAGCTTCCTTGCTAAGAAATTGAAGTATGTTTCCCAGAAGCTGCATTTATAAATGCTAATTAGTTATTGATTCACATTATTATGATTTAGGCTTGTGTCACCTTTTACAATAAAAAAATTTGTACACAGTGAGTGTTAAATTTTAGCTACAAAACAGAAATCTATCCTTTTGATTAGTAACACTTTTATGATACCTCTACTCTTCTACTCTTGTAACTGAAAAATTTTATTCCCTAATCATTTACCCTCACCTCCCCTCTCCTTTGCTGACTGATTATTTTCTTTTCGGAGCTTCTTGACCAGTACTCCAGCCATTTGTAGTGACAATCTCTTTGATATTATCAGATGTGGACCAGTTATAACATTATTTATATTGCTACTGGCTTTCAATGATTATAGAGAAATCCTGTAGAATCTTCGGTTTTGAAAATTTGAAGGTGTCCCCTCCTTTTGGCAAAGGAATGAGCTAGAAGTTACTTACTCCATTGGTAGCACCCAGGACTAAGAACCTGGGGATCAGGGCTGGCTTCAGAGACAGTAATTTCTCCTAAAAAACAAACAAACAAAAAACGTATTTTAAGCTCTCTTATTAGGGTCCTAAAATCATGGTATATCACCATCTAGGGAAAAACCCATTTCCCGCCCCCCCCTTTCCTATGAATTCTGCACAAGCTTCATTTTCTCAAAGATCTGATCTTAATAATCTTATGTTGGTGGAGGTTGCCTGGGTGGCTCAGTTGGTTAAGCAGCCAACTCTTGATCTCAGCTCAGGTCTCGATCTCAGGGTCATGAGTTCAAGCCCCATATTGGGCTTCACTTAAAAAAAAAAAGTCTTCTGTTGGTGGAATGAAAGCTCCTCATGAAATGTAGACATCTTTTGGAAGACAGATTACACATTTGGGTGTCAGCTAGACCCAGGATTGAAGTCTGAGCTCTGCTGCCTGGTAACCTTGGGCAGGTGGCCCCCATTTGGAATTTGGTTTCCTACCTTGTGAAGCAGGAGTTAACCTACCTGCATTGACAGGTTGTGAGGACTGGCGTATGGGAGGGGCTCCACAAAAGGGGGCCACCATTATTATCTTCCCATCCCATTTGCTATACCCTAAGTCCCCAGAGTCAAGCACATATTTTATCTTTTTTTCTATAGCTGCCATGCATGGTCATATTGAGCAAGGCACTATGCTATGCATTATAAGAGACACTAGGATAGATATTAAATTAATTTTCTAGGGCTGGAGTCACAACAATTACACAGACTGAGTGGCTTTAAACAACAGAAATTTGCTTTCTCATAGTTCTGGAGGCTGGATATCTGAAATCAAGGAGTTGATAAGACCATGCTCTTCCTGAAGGTTTTAGGGAAGAATCCTTCCCTAGGATTCTGATGGGTTCATCAGTCTTGTTCCTTGACTCGTACATGCATTCTCTGCTTCTATTGTCATATGGACCAACTTACCCACGTGCCTGTGTGTCCCCAAATCATCCTTTCTTCATAAGAACACTAGTCATTGGATTTAGATGGTACCCTAATACAGTATGACCTCATCTTACCTTGATAACATCTGCAAATACTCTATTTCCATATAAGATCACATTCACAGTTTCTGGGTGGACATGAGTTTTTAGGCAAAAGTATTCAACCTATACAGTTATCGAGGGACAGAGAGTTCAAGAATGTGATTAATATCTGAAAACCGAACCATAACTAAACTAGAGTAAATGAAGGCCATACTAGAAGCATGAGCAATGGCGCTGTTGAATGTATCTAACACAATGAGGGTTTGTTTCATTGAAACATGAAGGGAATCATATTTGGATTCGATTAAGTATGAAGTGTTTGTGTTGGCTGTTGATTTTCACAAAACCATGTTGGGATTAGAACAGGCTGCTATGTGCCTTCTTACGCCTCCCCTCCCCGTGATGTCTCTCCCTCTCTGCTCCCCACCCTGCACCAGAGCATCCTGGCTCTGCTGACAACCACGACAGGATCTGCATTTGCTTCTTCCTTCCAACAGGAAATGTGGTTTTGCTCAGGGATTAGGAGTTAAAAGGAACATGGAACCAGATGGAGAAAACGTTACTTTCCCAAAGTTTCAGAGCTCAGAGGGAGGCAGCCCAGCTTCATGGAGCTTTGCGCAGGGAGACACACAGGGCTGGTGTTTAGCAAGGAGATCTGCCTGCATGCTGGGGGATGGTGCTATGGGCAGTCACATAGGTGATGGCAGGAAGGGCAGTGGGGAAGAGAGATCAGAACCATACCCGTGACCCTGAAATCTTTGATAAAGTGACCAGCATCCTTAGGAGTTTGCTTGTATTGCCTTTCTGCTGGGAGCCAGTGGAAGGGCAGCATCTGCCCCAACACTGCGAGGTGCAGAATGGAGGCGCCTGCAGAAGCGGGAGCACAGGGAGGCCTGGGGCCTTAGCCATGACCTCAGCGTGAAGCTGCTCGTACTTTGAGGTGGCGTCCTTCAACCTTCTCTGGGCTGGGAAGCCTGCACTGAGGACACAGAGGTCAGGTTTCAAGTAGTATATTATTCAACAAAAAGCAGGCTCAGACCTATAGAGGCAGAGAACAAACTGATGGTTGCCAGAGGGGAGGGGGATGGGGATGAGCAAAATGCATGAAAGGGAGTGGGACACACAGGCTTCCAGCTCTGGAATGAATAAGTTACTAGAATAAGACGCACCGTATATGGAATATAGCCAATGATACTGTGATAGAGCTGTATGGCCACACGTGGGAGGTACACTTGTGGTGAGCACGGCAGAACCGTATAGAGTGCTTAAAGCACTGTCTTGTACAGCTGAAGCTAATGTAACTTCGTGATATTGTATGCCAACTCTATTTTTTAAAAAGGGGAAAAAAAGATTTGTTTAAAAAAAAAAAAAGATAAATAATTTGGGGGGCGCCTGGGTGGTTCAGTCAGTTAAGCGTCTGACTCCTGATTTTGGCTCAGATCATGATCTCAGGGTTGTGAGTTCGAGCCCTGTGCTGGGCTCTGTGCTGGGCAGGGAGTCTGCTTGAGATTCTCTCCCTCTGCCCCTCCCCTCTCTAAAAAAATAAAAAATAACTTGGAATCTTTAAAAAAAAAAAAAAAAAAGGAGTGTGTTCAAATTTAGAAGGAAAACATCCTAGATCCTAACAGCTAAAAAAGACAAGTTTACACATAACTCTAGGGGAAGCACAAATAATAAGTGAGACTTCTCAAAAATGCCTAAATGAGGAAATAAGTCATGAAGTAGGGGAGGGGTCTCTGGAGGAGTTTACCTAAATCCCAAAGTTCAGAGAGACATTATCTGTGACAACAGGGGAAAACAGAGAGAACCACAGAGCATCGGCTGTGCCCTGGGGTCAGCGGTAACACCTTCCATCCCCTTCTCTCCTACAAAATCGCCAACACAAGTGGCCCATGATCCAAAAGGCAAATCCCATTCAAGTACAGGCACAGGTCAGTGATGCATGAGTGGTGAGGAGAATCTGGCCCATGGGAAGGAAACAGGATTGCACCCTGGGGTCAGACTCCAAGTCAGTTCAGGGATATGATTTTAGTGTGTGACCAGGGGCTCAAGCAGGGATTCAGCTCTGAAAGAGGACTGGCAGGACCCCCAGAGGAGGGTCAGATCCCAGCTGCCTGGGAGGGGAGGTAGGCAGTGCCAAGACACCGGGGAACCCTAGGATGGAAAGAAACTCCAAGTGCCCATGTTTCCCGGGCAGCATGGATCTGACCGGCAGATGGGCTCCCCTTGTAGGGCTCCCCTGCCATGAGGTCCTGTCCCTGACAGTATGAAAGGCCGATATACTGAATTAATGTCTTGTAGGGGCTGTAACAAATTACCACAGACTTGATGGCTTAAAACAACAGAAACTTATTCTTACTTATTTCTGGAATCTGAAATCCAAAATCTAGGGGCGCCTGGGTGGTTCAGTCGGTTAAGCATCTGCCTTCAGCTCAGGGCATGATCTCAGGGTCCTGGGATCGAGCCCCACGTTGGGCTCTTTGCTCAGCGGGGAGCCTGCTTCCTCCTCTCTCTCTGCCTGATGCTCCTCCTGCTTGTGCTCTTTCACTCTCTCTCTCTCTCAAATAAACAAATAAATAATCATAAAAAAGAAAAGAAAAAAAAAAAAGAAATCTAAAATCTAGCCACGAGCAGGGGCCCTAAGGAAGAATCCTGCCTCTGATGGCTCCATGAGTTCCTGTGGCTCCTTAATGTCAGGCTCTACCTCTGTCTTCCTGTGACATTCTCTTCTCTCTGGACCGTCTTTGCTTCTACTTCTAATAAGAACACCTGTCATTGGATTTAGGGTCCTCCTAGATAATAATAGATAATAGAAAAGGATCTACTCTCAAGATGTTTAATTATATCTGCACTGACCCGTTTCCTAAATAAAGTCATATCCACAGGTTCTGGGGTTCAGGATGTGGACATATCTTTCTGAGGCCCCCATTCAACCTACTATGCTTTCCAAATTCCATTTATTAATGGGGCCAGTCACCCTGATATCCTTCTGAGGTTATGGCTTCCAAGAAGGGACAGGGAAGCTACCAGAAGCTGAGGCTGGGAAAACAACCAACAAGTAAAATACTAAATGATACAAAATCCCTAGATCTGCAACTTTCTTAAAACGTGAATGCATGAGATAGCTCCCAGAGGTGATAGACATGTATGAGAATGTTGCTGTGGTAGAGAAATGGAATCGTAGATGTTTTTCTTCTTTTCAAAATGTTCCTGACTATGGCTATACTGCCATTGAATTCAATGGTAAACAGCATTAAAACTAATGTTTGCAAAAGAGAAACGATATTGAAGCTTTGGTACTAACTGAATCTAGGGTCCCATAATGTAAGGCTTGTTTGCTTTTAAAATAGGATGCCCTGGAAGCTTGCAGAAAGGGTGTCAGCTTGGAGAAGCTGGCTTTTTAGAATGGGAAGAAATTACTTCTCCCCACCAAGTGTCACCTTTCCCTGGTCATGGCCTTGAACTTAGACTGTGTTCAGAATTCGGGGCTACAACTTTGCAGGAACCAGGTTTAGCATCCAACATTCCCTCCTAACATTTGTCTTTTCACCACTCCCCCTGCTTTTGGAAGACAAGAGGAGGAAGCAGGACAGTTTCAAAGAAGGAGAATGTTTTCCTGAATGCCTTAAACCCAAGAGGTTCAGAGTTAATTTTTTTAAAGATGACTTGACAACTTGTTCACCTTGTTTTCTGCCCTCAACAAGGGAGTAAACTTGACAGACAGACACAAGTTAATTGAAATGTTCCCTTAGCATGCAAGCTGCTTGGGGAAAGATGATATCCTTATAAACAGCAGGGATGTTTAATAAATTTTGTGGTTTTTTTCCCTCAACTGTCAAAAGGAATTCAAAGCTGAACATTTTTGTGATATAAGGGTTGGTGATAAAGGCTTTCTTTTGGAATAGAAACTTTATTGTTTTGAAACCTAGGAATTCTTTTTTTCTAAAGATTTATTTATTTAAGAAAGAGGAAGAGCAGTGGGAGGGGCAGAGGGAGAGGGAGACAAACAGACTCCTGGCTGAGCAGGGAGCCTGACACGGGGCTTAATCTCATGACCCTGAGATCATGACCTGAGCTGAAATCAAGAGTCAGGCACTTAACCGACAGAGCCACCCAGGCGCCCCTAGGAATTCTTATTTAAGCCTTAGATATTGGCCCGTAGAAACATATCTATGCAAGTTATAATGGCAACAGCATCTCCTGGACTGAAAAGAGGGGTAGGCTTCTGGTCCAATACCATGGCTAAAGGGAGGAAAACAAGCACACATGGCTAGAAAACATTTCTTGTTTGTGCTTTACAATCGAATCCCTCAGAATTTGTTGTGCATTGTTAATATTAATGTCTATAGCCTTTAAATTATTTTTTTAAAGTTCTATATGACATAATCTTATTTTTATAAGGGACTTAGATCTGTGGGATCATTGGTGCACCTGGAAGGAATGAGTAGTTCAGTACTTTGGTTCTACTAGACTGTAGGTCCCACACCACAGGGGTAGACCAATTTATCTCACTTTAAGTGAATATTCAAAACATCTGTTCAAGTTTTGTTTAGGAGAGGAGAGTGATGTATGTGAATGGGAAGAGGAGGGGATACTGGTGACAGCATTAAGCCTCCTCTGGGCCATCCTGAACAGTTCCGATCTGGCCCAAACTTGCATATCACACTCAGGAAAAGGATTCTTCAAGTTCATCACAATCCCCCCAAATACCTGATCATCTCCTTTTTGTTAGAAGAACCTGCCCATTGAGGCCAAAATGAGTTCCTTCCTGGCATACGGAGAGGTAAATGTATTCTCTCCATTTCTATCTTCTTAACATTTCAAATTTCCCAGGTATCTGCCCCTCCAGCCCACTCAATCTGGCTCTGTAAAACATAGCGCTGTAGTCTTTAGTCTTCCCACGATAAATAATGATGGACCGTATTCCATCAAATTGTCAAAGATTATCAATAGTCTTATTAATGCATTTTCATGCATTTTTCTTTGCCTGGATTGATGGTTAAGAAATATTTAGATTTGTTTCTTCACTTTTAGGAAATCAATGCCAGCATTCATCTAATGGTTAAAAATCACAGATGGGGCCATAGCAAGTCATGCTTCTTTTCTCTTCAGGTTTAGCCAAAAGGTTTGAGAACTTCCTATATATTGAGCATTATGCTAGGGCTGTTCCCACACATAATCTCTTTAACCCTTTTCCACTCCTATTGTTCTTTGTATTTTAACCACAGAATCGATGACCCAATTTCTCTTATCTCTTACCACCTTTTGATTGCTTCCTAAGTCTTGGTCTTGCCTTCTAAGAGGAGTGTGTTGTTCAATATAAGGATAGTGTATTCTGTGCTTCTCTTCTATTCTCAAAGGTGCCTAGCAGATGACAGGGGAAAAGAACTCATTATAGGTTTATTGAACACATGACTAATGGATTTACCTGTCTTCTGTCAACTGTAAGCATCCACAGCCCAGTATTTGTCATGTAGATCTTAATTTTTTTCTCCTTGAATTTTTGCCCCCATTCTCACTGGGGCTACATAAAATTGGGTGAGGGGTGGAAAGGGAAATGGAGCCAAAGAAGCCACTTTTGCATGATGAGCTTTTTCAGGTATAGTGCCTTCCCTACATAGAATTCCAAGGCAGAGAAGTATGACAGAGTGAAAAGGTGAGCAAATTTGATGTTGGGAGAATAGAGATCTAGACTTGGCTCTTCAACGGTTGTTCCATAATTTAATCTTTCTCCACATCTTTATTCACAAAATTTAAATAATCATAGCACATCACTTGTCTTGTGTTCCTGAGACCTCAAGTTAAATAGATGTACAAACATGTCAGGAAGAATAAATTGTAATATGGATTGGATAGGGTCATTGCTCTTGAAGTTACTCAGACCAATTACACGATTTGACCTGGTTGGCATCTAGTATCTTCCTTGAAGCTGCTTGCCTCCTCCAGCTCATGCATACCCCTTCTGGTGCCATCCCCCACACCAACAAGCACTTTTGAGCAAGATTTTAGTGATCATGGGCTCAGTGCATGCCCCGTTCTCAGTGGTGACACATTAGTCTTTAAATTAATTCTACTTGGATTTGACATTTCAAATTTTTTTTCTCCTGTTGAACTCTGGTTTCACATTCTAGGGATTGAGTTTATCTCTTTCGACCTTTCCCTTTTCTAAAGTGGAAGAGAAAGGGGAAAGGCAAAAAAAGTACACCTTAATCACAGTGACAATGGATCACTTTCCCTCTCTCACGGGCAAGTAGCAATGAATTAAGAGTCTCAGGGCCAAACTCACCTTGCTCTCACTCTCCACTGGGCACTTTTCTGCATTCTTCATTCCTCCGGGTGGAGCCAACCAGCCTGTGGTGAGCCTAGTGGTGAAAGTGAGAGGAGTCCAAGAAGACTGTGGCCTGGACAATTCTCCTTCATTTTTTGTAAGCAAGTCTTTAAAGACCACCCCATCTATTGGCACCTTCCCTTAACCTCAAATCCTCACAGCCCCGTGGGTCTAGCCTTTGGTAAGGACTTAATAAAATAGTAAGCAACATTTAAACCAATTTTTAGAAAAACAAAGAGATTTAAAGAGGATCTTCCAGAGATATGTGGATATTGTAGAGAGAAAATTCCCCAGTGAAAAGAATGGCTCACTAAGGAGAAGCATTTCAGACAGCAAGGGTTGGTTAGGGAGGAGATATTTTGTGTGCGTGTGTGCCTATGCGTATTTGATGGGTATAACTTTGGATGCTTTTAGCCGTAAAGAAGAGACAACCTGAACTCAAAGTGGCTTGAACAATCAGGACATCAGGAAATTTGCTTCTTTGCATAATAAGAAATCCAGTGGTGAATCAGGCTCCAAATCTGCTTCTTATGGTTCCCTCTGATCTGGTCTCCTTCATGTGTCGACTTCACCTTCTTGGTGTTAGCAAAACGGTCACAGCAGGTCCAGGCGTCAAATTCCAACACAACAATGCTAAGGGAAGAAATAATAAGCATAACTGGCCCAGGCTCCGCCGGTGCCCTTGGGGGGCTCCCAGGGGCACAGAGAGCAAGTTTTCCAATTCCCACAAACCAGGTTCTAGACAGAAGTCAGACAAGAGCAGAGGGAGCTATAGGCTTAGCTTATGGAAAACCATATTGCTAAGGATTTTTATGCCACTTTTGTGTGCAGAACTCAAACTGGAAGATTTCTCTGCAGCAAACTCCACTGGGCGCTATCCACGCACAGCTGTGTGACCTTCACCTGAACCTTGGCCATTCTGCTGACTTGGCTTACAAGTACCAATTTGGGGCTGGGCTTCTAACATGCACACGTGTTTCTGAAATCTGAAATCCTCTTTAAATTTTCTGCTCGAGGGGCGCCTGGGTGGCTCGGTGGGTTAAAGCCTCTGCCTTCAGCTCAGGTCATGATCTCAGGGTCCTAGGATCGAGCCCCGCATCGGGCTCTCTGCTCAGCAGGGAGCCTGTGGGGGGGGGGCACCTCTCTGCCTACTTATGATCTCTCTCTCTCTCTGTCAAATAAATAAATAAAATCTTTAAAAAATAAGATAAATGAATAAAATTTTCTGCTCGAGCCAATAAACTGAGGATCCAGCATAAAAGCTTTCCATTCTCTTAACACCAGCCCTATTGAGGACTTGTTCTCCCAAATTGTTTGGCTACTTATAACACGAGATCGACAGCCACGTTGCATTCCTAGATGATTTAACCGCTCTGCATCAACTGCACGACTGGCCTCGATGACTGCAAAAATTGGTCATTAAAATGGCTAAGAAACAATGTCAATGGCACAACAGTCAATTATGGGTCAGCAGATGGGTGTGGCCAAGCCCTAGTCCGTTCTTCCTAAGCAATCTCCACCTCCGTGCTTCCCCCAACCTCCTCCATGGTGTTGGGCAGGACAATTTTCTAAAACACAGTTACAGTCACGTCATTCACTCGTCCCAAAGCCTTACATCACTTCTCTGCACCAACAGATTACATGCAAAATAGCTACTGGCATCACTCTCTTTTTGTTAGTTTTCCTTTTGAAATCTCTACCCTGTGGCATCTCCATGCTGTGCCCCAGTCACACCAAAGCACCAGCTGTTACTGTGCGGAGTACGCATGCGTGTCCACACCTCTGCGCGTGTGTGCTGCTCTGGCCAGACATTCCCCGCATCCTCGTCTCAGATCTGCTCCTCATCCTTGAGGTGACAGCTCTGAAGCTTTCTTTATTCTCATGGCCATCAATCCGTCAGCCCCTTTCCTGGGCCCCTGTGGCACTTTCAGTGACTCAAAGCCTGAATTGTAGTTATTTATGTACCTGTGTGTTCGCCTCACTATTATAGCGACTGATGTCTTATTTATCATTGTGGGCATGGGACCCAGCACAGTGACCAGCAATGAGGAGCTGTCCCAAAAATATTTAATAAAAGAAGGAAGGAAGGAGGACGGGAGGAAGGGAAGGAGAATAAAGTAATCTGGTCAACATGCTCTCCTAGATCCTAGTACTCTGTATCTTCCTCTCAAGTCCTATCTTTGGCAGGGAGTAAAAATTAAGACTAAAGGTACTGATGGGCACCTGGGTGACTAAGTCGGTTAGGGGGTCTGAGTCTTGGTTTTGGCTCAGGTCATGATCTCAGGATCATGAGACTGAGCCCCCCATAGGGCTCTGCACTCACCACGGAGTCTGCTTAGGATTCTCTCTCTCCCTCTCCCTCTGCTCCTTCCCCTGTTCATGCTCTCTCTCTCTGAAATAAATACACACATACATACATACATACAATCTTAAAAAAAAAAAAAGTCTAAAGGTAATGAGACAACCCCAAAGGCAGCATCTAGAGGATGTCTAAATGTCCCAGGCAGCTCTTCCAAAGCCAGCCTAAAGACAAGCAACAGCCTTCTCTTCTCTGTGAAACAGATGCTTCTTACTCAGTATATGTTTAACTGAGAATCTCTTCTCAGGTACCAAGGGTCACTGATATTTTTTAAAAGATGAATTAGACCCAGTCCTCGGTAGTCTCAGTCTACAGTTTAGTTATCTCAGTCTTCTCCTCTGGATACCTCAGATGCAAGATTCTTCTCTCACATCATAAACTCCCCCTCCTTGTTAGTTCTTGGTTGTTTCTGAACTCTGGATGTCACTGCTCAAGGTCTGGAGAACGCCCTATTTTCACACCACACTGAACCTGAACACAGAAGTCAAACGATCAGCCTCTTGTTAGTATTCTTTTGGTTTTTCTTCCCAAATCTGCTTCTTCAAGTATTCTCTCCTCCTCCCTTTCTTAGATGCCAGTTGTATGTAGATTAGACCTTTTTACTGGTCCCAAATGCACCCCCCACGCTCTTCTGTACTTTCTCATCCTTTCTGGTCCCACACGTCAGTCTGGGTGTTTCCTACTGACCTGTCGCCTAGCTCGCTAATCCTAGCCTCTGAGGCATCTTTCCTGCTGCTTGCCCCATTTAATATGCACATTTCAGTGATTTATTTTTCAGTTCGAGACTTTTTATGTGATTCTTTTTCATAAGTCCTAGTTTTTCGGCTGAACTTCTCCATTCCCCTCCCCCCACCATCTATTTTTTACACTGCTTAATCTGTATTTGATGTGTCTGATAACTTCAATATCTACACCGCTATTCTGGTTATCACAGCTGCATTAACAACCCACCCAAAAAGTAGCACTCCCTTGGCAGGAATCATTTAGAAATATCTTCACTCGTGGCTGGCAACAGACGCTGGCTGTTGGCTACAGCATCTTCAAATACCTTCTCAAAATGGCCTGGGCCTCCTGATGGTATGGCTGTCCAAAGGCGTTACACTTCTTACACAGTCTCACTTTAGAGGCTAAGCAGAGATACAGGAGTGGGTGAGGGGGAAAAGTGTGGGGAGAGCAAGCAGAAGGTTATTGCGGCAAGGTCAAATTTCAGCATCTGAAATGCTCATGTTCAAATGTGGTAAGGACATATGGGAGCTCGCCCACCCCCGCCAAGCTGCGAAATAGTGGAAGATGGTATTATAATGATAATTACATATTATGATATAATAATAACATGTTTGAGAGATTTGTTGAGTGCCATCAAGTCTAACGTTTCTGCAAAATATCTACTATCATTACCCTCACCTTACAGATGGGAAAATTGAGGCCAGAGAGGTTCAGCAACTTGGCCACGGGCACCCAGTAAGTGGCAGAGCCTGAATTCAAACCCAGGCAGTTAGACGCCAGAGGCCACCCCTCAACACTCTATTACGTACAATACAATGGCCAGATGTACACGGTCTCCCATTTTCTGTGCATATCCTGGCGAAATGCCAATGGCAGAAGTTAATGAGAGTAAAATGCAGTCATTATGTTTAGACAGGAGAGGTCGGGCAGAAGCCAGGCTTCAACATCATTTATCAACATCAAGGGCCTCAGCAGATGTTGCAGTGGGAAGAGGGCTGGATTTGGAATTTGGATTACTCACAAGATCTGGTTTAGGTCTAGGCTCCGCCATTGCTCCTCCGTGAGCCTGAACATGCCATTTAACCTCTAGGTGCAATTTTCTCATTCTAAAATGAAGATCCTAGTACTTACACTGAATGACACTTATCTTCAGGGCTGTGGAGTTGGAGGGATAGAAAATGAGTGAACAAACAGGCCCATCACTGCTGGGACAGACAGGGAGAGGTGGCAGCAACCAGTCAGAGGAAGACAACATCCAGACCAGACCCCTCTGACCACTGATGATACCAAATTAGGAAATTTAGTGACGTGTATGAGAAGAGGGCATGAGAGCAGCAGGAACCGCCCACGCAGAGGCCAAGGACAAATGACAATGGGGCTAATTAACCTCCTCTTCCCCCTCCACATGCTCGCTCTGGGTGGAGGCCAAGGGCCAAAAGTGGGCTTCCCTTCCCTCCCAATGCCTCCCATTCCACCCCCCTCCACGACCTGGCCCTCAGGGTGGGGGCTGCAGCAGTCCCCAGTGGAGAGTGGGAGAGGATGAGGCAGGCAGAAAGGACAGGAGAGGAGAGGCCTTTGCAGGTAGGATCCTGGATCAGCTGACACTCCAAGCTTCCATCGAATGCTCCATTGATCCATCAACCCTCAGCTGTAAAACAAAATAATTAAAGGATACAAGTATAAGAACTTAAAGTCTGTGCGGGCAGAGCCTTGATCCCCAAGCGCTGGCGGGCTGGGGGCGGGGCCCCGTGAGACCGCGCTGCTCTCGGGTGCCCTGCAAGGCCAGCTTGGCTGCTGGGGTGGGCTTGGTGCAGCCCCCGACTGTTCTAAAGCCAAGTCCCAGTGTCGAAACGTTGATTAGGTCGTCAGCCTCCCAGCTTCTGTTCAGCCCCCTCGTCCCTCCCTTTGTAGGGAGACCAGGATAGTCTTTCTGTGCGTTGCTTTTTGCTGACCACTACCCTTTGGGAGGAAGTGTTTGGCACTGATGTTCTAGGGCTGAAGGCGTTATGCTAAGTGAAAATAAACATTAATAAATCCTGCCTTGGGTGCTGGGGTCACACGCTGGCTTTAGGGAGCCATGTACATCTGTCTGTATTTTCTACCGAGGGTCGCAGTGGCAAAGTAACATTATTCAGGTGCCATTGTGCTTGATGTGCGTTTTATTAGACACAGGATCGCTGAAAAACATCAGTCTCTAGTCAGCTTTAACTCCTGTGCTGCCATCCAGCTGTTGCTAACTTCCCTTCAGGGAGTGCCTTGTTTGGACAGGTCCATTTAAAAAAAAAAATTTTTTTTTTAGTCCCAATTCATTGTTAAAAATGGCTCTTCAAAATAAATTTCCATAGAAGTGGGTTGCACTGGGGCACCCAGGTGGCTCAGTGGGTTAAAGCCCCTGCCTTTGGCTTGGGTCATGGTCTCAGGGTCCTGGGATCGAGCCCCACATCGGGCTCTCTGCTGGGCCAGGAGCCTGCTTCCCCCTCTCTCTCTGCCTACTTGTTATCTCTCTCTCTCCCTGTCAAATAAATAAATAAAATCATAAAAAAAAAAGAAGTGGGTTGCATTTTTCCAGTTATAAGAAGAAACTTATATTTGACTGTAGGTGCAGCAAATGAGACATAATATAGTTTAGAAGCACAGATACATTGCATCTTGCATGAAACTGCATGGTTATCTTTAATAGAACTGTAAGCTTCTACAGTTTAAATTCTATAAATATTGTCTAAGAGTAATTTCTTATGCATTGTATATTTTATCTAAAATTATAATGTTGGCTACGAGCTATATTATTTAAATTCTTAATTAATAGAACTAGGGAGGTTCATTTTATTTTTTTCTTTGTTGATATTATTAACATAGAACATATGTAAGCTTAAGGTGCACAATGTGATGATTTCATACAGATACATATTGTGATTTGATTACTAAGATTTTTTTTAATTAATAAAATTACTTGGATGATTCAAATATGTTTTAAAAATTACACAGTCAAGGGGTGCCTGGGTGGCTCAGTCACTTGAGTGACCAACTCTTGGTTTCGGCTCAGGTCATGATCTCAGTGTCCTGGGATCTAGCCCTGCCTTGGCTCTGTGCCCCGCGTGGAGCCTGCTGGAGATTATCTCCCTCTCCCTGTGCTCCTCCTACCTCCCAACCCCCACCCCACTCACGCTCTATTACTCTCTCTCTAAAATAAAAATAAAATCTTTTACAAATATTATAAAAAAATTACTCCGTCAAAATACATAAAGTTCCTTAAAAAGTCCACATCCTTGGACAGAGAAATTCTAGCCTGGAGTAATCAAAAGGGAAGATAAGCATATATGTAAAAAAGATGGTTACCAAAGAATCATTATTTACAAAAAAAAAAAAAAAGAATAGTTATTTACAATTGCAAAACACAGAAAATAATTTAGTTAGCCAACAGAAGAATGTTTACACAAATGATGGTATTAGAAAAGCAATACAGTCTCAAGGTTAAGAATAAGCTTTGGAGTCAACTAGATCTGAGTTTGAAACGGGGCTAGTTTGCTAATTTTGTGACCTGGAACAATTAGTTTTCTCATCTAATGTATTACTTAGCTATTGCTAAATAAAAAACTGCCCCAAAACTCAGTGGCTTAAAACAGCACTCATTAATTACCATAGCTCCCATGAGTGCAGGTTGCTGGGGTTGGCCCCGTGGAGACGGGGCCGGGGCTGGGCTGGGCGCCTCCGCTCCTCCCTGCGAGTCCGTGTGCCTGGTGGTGGCCCCGCTCCACGAGTCCCTCTCATCCTTCTTGCTTATCCTAGTGGGATAGACAAGCATGTGCTTTAAGTGGTGATAGAAGAGTCCTAAGAGGGAAACATGAAAACTCATAAGACAAGGTTGCACTGTAATTTCCACCTCACTCTTTTGTCTAAAGCAAATCACATTGACCAAACCTCAGGTCAAGATGTAAAAAAAAAAATCACACAGTTAAGAGTAGGATTCCACAGCAGGAATTCTCAACCTTTGCACTACTGACCTTTTGGACCCGAGAGTTCTTTCTTACGAGGGGCTGGCCTATGAATTGTTAGATGTTTAGCAGCGAGCGTCCCTGGCCTCTACAACCTAGATGTTAGCAACACATCCATAATTGTGACAGCCGAAAATGTCTCTAGACTTTGCCGAATGTTCCCCAGGGGGCAAAATTGGTCCCTGGTTGAAAACCACTACTCACTAGGGAGGGATGAAGGACTGGGCACAGTAATGAAGCCTGCCACTGTGAGGGTTATAATACTGCTGACCTTACATGATTTTTCAAATGATTAGGTTTTTCAATGATTAGGTTCAATTGCTGCTACTTTAATAAGTACTTAAAAATACTAGCTTCTGTTCATTTATAGCCGTATATGTAGTCATTGGAAGATTTTTGAAGGCTTTCTAATATCATGAAAAAAATGTATAAAAGTTTTTAAGTAAAAAAGAAAGGATCTAAAATGATATCGGCATCAAGAAAATAAGTGTGTGGGGTGCCTGGGTGGCTCAGTCATTAAGCATCTGCCTTTGGCTCAGGTCATGATCCCAGGGTCCTGGGATGGAGCCGGGCACGGGGCTCCCTGCTCAGCGGGAAGCCTGCTTCTCCCTCTCCCTCTCCCCCTGCTTGTGTTCCCACTCTCGCTGTGTCTGTCTCTGTCAAAGAAAGAAATAAAGTCTTAAAAAAAAAGAAAAGTGTGTAAATAATATGAATATGAATGTAAGTATAAAAACTCAGGAAGAAGAATAGTTGGACAATAAACCATTAAAAGGTGATCTTCTATTGTGGTATAATTAGGAGTGATTTCTCATTTTCTTTATATTTTTGTTTTTTTTCCCCTAAATTTCTCATAGTGAGATTGTATTTATTTTTTAAATCAGAGAACAAGTTTTGCACATGAACACACACCACATAAAATTTATTTAAGATTCTCCAACCTGACTGCTCTCCTCCCAAAACATTTCCTTTGAAGAAGAAGAGCCCTTCAAAAATTGCCCTATTTGGCTTGATCTTTCAGAGAAAGTATTATAGGTGGTCAGTAAATATGTGTAGCTCAGGATTTCATTTCTTGCAGGAAAAATCTCTTCTAAAGGCAAGAACGTATTATACTGGGGAAGACTTTTTAAATATAAAAATATTAGGTATTGGAGATTATGTGGGGATGCAGATTTCCATCCTGCAGCTGGAATTACAAACTCCTGCAATCTTTCTAGAAGGCAATTAGTCAGTCCTTTAAAGTGTTCACACATAACATTTCCATTTCTAAGTATATCTCTCTTAATTAAATCATTCAGAGATGTATATAAAAACTATTCAATAAAGATGTTCTCGATCTGTTTTATAATGCTACATTTTGGGGCCTTTTGTAACAGCAGCTTAGTCTGAATCATAACAAAACATAAATTGGTATCAGAAGTAGTATCCTGCAGGGGTAACAAAAATGTAAATTCTATCACTTTAATAAGTATGTGATTTTTTAACAATCATGTTAAAATGGATTGTGCTTAAAGTTGATCCTTTAACAGTCATGGGATAGGCAACAAGGAAACAGATGAGAAGCTGGCGACCTTTACCACATCACAGCACAACGTTTGGCAAAATGGGTCCCTGTGAGGGGTGCCCGGGTGGCTCAGTCGGTTAAGCGTCTGCCTTAGGCTCAGGTCAGGATCCCAGGGTTCTGGGATGGAGACCCGAGCCCGGCTCCCTGCTCAGTGGAGAGCCTGCTTCTCCCTCTCCCTTTGCCCCTCCCCCTGCTCATTATCTCTCTCTCTCTCTCTCTGTCAAATAAACTTAAAAAATCTTAAACAAAACAAAACAAAAAAACCTGGTCCCTGTGATACTTTGAAGGCGATTTACATACTTCCCAGGCCTGGAGTTCGAGGGGGCAACAGTGAGACAAAATTAGAATGTTGATTTCTGTTGGCTGTTCCTTGCTGCTTTTAGTAGACAATGAGAAAGAGAGAGGTGATACTGGCAAGAATTTGTCAGCTTCTCAGCGGAGACGAAAGGAAAAAGAGCTCAAATGGGGATGTCCCGGGTGGGGGACCGCAAACTGGACTAGCAGTCCAGTACTTCAGACCTCGTGGATCTGGGAAATTGAACTGTTTCAGTACCATAAACAGAAAGCAATAATACTGGGTCTATGACCTTTCTTTAGGGCCTGCTGTTATCGGAACCCTCGGAGGCAGTCTGCTGGCAAATACAGAATTAGGCATATTGTCTACTCATCCAAGCCTGTTATTTTCAACGGCCTCCAAGTTGCTACTGAGTTAGAGAGGAGATAGTCCAAGTCGAGAGATGAGTAAACAAATGAGTGCTCATACACTTAAGATTTATGCAGAAATGATCTTTGGTTATTCTGACATGTTTATGGAAATGACTGGTAGCAAGTAGTCCAGAAAATGGCTAAGAACTTTGAAAGTACTATGTGATCAAAGAAACCACAAACCTGGCCTGCAGAAGCTTGTAATTTTCTGATCCCCAAAGCACCCCCCGGGAAAGTCGTGCATCCCCAAGGAAGGCAGGCTCTCCTACACTCACTGTAGCTGTGGCCACAGAACTTAATGGACAAGCCGAGTCTCGGAGAGGTCAGTGGACAAAGGACCTTTTGCCAGAGAAGGGAACCAGTCAGTGTCTGTCGGCCCAGAAATTTTTGTCATTCACCGTGGCAGATTTGTCACAGTTCCTTCCCAGTGAGATGCCATCATTCTTAAGGACCATAACCATTCTGCCTCCCATTCACCCTTTTTTCCAAAGAGGAGTTTTTATGGTAGTTCTGTTTGTTTGACTTCACTATTGAAGAGTAATTATGCAGAAGGTGCCAGAAAACCTGCCTGTTAGTTTAAACGTCTCCAGATCGGGGCACCCTCAACCCTGATGGAAAAGACTTGATGTCACTCAGAACTCTCAAACTTTGGGCTGGATTTAGTAACTGGATGGCTCTTCAGGATGTCTCCTCGGGGCAGGAGTATGTTCTATGTATGGTTAGGAAGGCACGGATGAGTAGCTGGGGGACTTGAGACAGAGGCTGGAACTGTCCTCAGTATTCAGTCCTCCTGGCACTTAGTAAAATCTCTCCCATGCTGTGGTTTTGTGAACTCTGTGGCTGGGCAATGGGTGACCAGCTTTTCCCAGCCTCCCTTATAACTAAGCATAGTCATGTGGTTGAATTTTGGCAAATGACATGTGGACAGAAGAGAAGGGAGCCATTCATTTCTGGGGCACATCCTTAAAGAGGAAGCTGTTGGCCTTCCATCTGCTGTTTCCTTCCCTTTGGAATGTGGTGGGGGGCTGTCAGGCCTGCTCACCCACCCAGACTAGAGAGCAGTGTCCCTGGGGTTGGGCACAGCCTGGGTCCCCAGAAACTCTTGTCCACTTCTGCATTTATCCATGAGAGAGAAGAAAGCTTATATCTTGATGAAACCACTATAGTGCAGGGTCTTTTTGTACAATACTTTCAATCTACCCTAAAAACTCAGTTGTTCAGGTAAAAACACAACAAAACAAAATAATAAATGTATTACGAACTCGAAAAAGTTTTAAGAGGCATCTGTGCATAGAAAAAACCTGAAAAGCTGAGTATTGAAACATGTATTTCTGAATAGTGTTATTATGAATAGTTGTATTTTCTTCTTTGTGTTTTTCCATATTTTCCGCTTTTTTACTTTGCATACATATGATTTTTATAATTAAGGCACCAATATGTGCTATTTTCTTTTAAAGATAAATAAGCATGGATTCCTCATTTTTCTTCCTCACATTTAACTGTTAATATTTTGTCCAATAGCCACAATTTTTTCAAAGCCAGCAGCATTAGACCAAATAAATGCCTGGAGGAAGGTCTAAGTGCTTTTTCTTATCTTTTAATGCCATAAGACTTGTTCAACACTTGATGGACGTCTATCAAAATACTTCACATTTCATGGAAAACCAGAAGAATAATTACCAGGAAAGGCCTTCATACAGCTGCTAAAGCACACCAAGACCATCCACGTGGGCAGTTACAGGAGGAGAAATGGCCTCTTGAAGAACTTGCCTACGTTTTCTCCCTCTTTAGGAGCCTCTTTGGCAAGCATGCTTTTTATACTTTATATGAGGCTGTTATGATTGATTTTAAAAACAGTTATTATAATCTGCTCAAAATCCTCTTCCTCTCTCCCTGTATCCAACCATCTAGATGATCTGAAAAGTGCCTATATTTCCAACCTCCTCTCCAGACATGATTCCCTACCCCCTCCACCCCAGCAAACACACCCTATCTGGCACTCAGTAAATCAGCTACACCGAATGTCTTTTTCATGAATAGACCTTAATTTTTTTTTAATAGACCTTAATTTTTAGAGCAATTGTAGGTTTACAGAAAGAGTGAGCAGAGCTCCCATATACCCCTAACTGCTACCCCAACACGGTTTCTCCTGTTATTAACATTTTGCGTTAGTGTGGTTCACTTTTGTAACTGATGAGCCAATTTTGATATGTTGTTATTAATTAAACTGTACAGTTTACATTAGCGTTTGCTGTTCATGTTGTATATTCTATGGGTTTTGGTAAATGTACAAAGACATGTATCCACCATTAAATTATTATATGAAATAGATTCACTGACCTAAGAATCCTCTCATTCATCCTTCCCTTCCCTTGAGGTCCTGGCAACCAATGACCTTTACTAGCATCATATTTTTGCCTTTTTCAGAATGTCACATAGTTAGAACATATGCTATGTTGCTTCTTTGGCTTAGTATTATGAATTTAAGGTTCTTCCAGGTCTTTTCATGGCTTTCAGTAAATTTCTTTATGTTTATTTATTTGTTTGTTCATTTATTTATGTATTTATTTACCAGTGTATGGATATACCAGAATCTGTTTATCTATTCTCCTATTGAAAGACATTTGGTTCCTTTTTAGTTTTGGTGATTACGAATAAAGCTACTACAAACATTCATGTGTAGGTTTTTTGCAGCAATATTTTTTCCTACTGAATATCTTTTATCTTCTCGAATGTCATTTAGTTAGATTCTTTATCTCTAGTCCTCCAAATATGCTGTTTCCATGTCCTAGAACTTCTATCTTTTGCAACTTGGGTAACTTTTATTCATTCATTAGGTTGCAACCTAGAGATCACTTCCCCCAAGAAGTCTGTCCTAATCGCTCGACCTTCCCATCTTCCAGTGGGTTACATATGTCTCCTCTGTGCTCTGCAATATTCTATTCTACCCCTAGCATAGCATCATGTATTGTCCTAAACTCTCTGTTTATTTCTATCCTGCATTAGACTCTGGGCTCAGGGAGGTCAGTGACCAGATATGCCTTGCTTATCATCAAATCTCAGCCATGTTGCTGAGTCTTTGACATATAGTAGGTGCTCAGTAAATATTTGTGAAAAAATAGCTGCTTGGCTTGCATCGCCTAATCTCATAGGAATATTATATATATGTAATATACAGTGATATAGTAATATATATAATAATATATATAATGTATATATTACAATATTATATATGGTATATTTTTCATATATATGAGCATTACATATATATTATGCATAGGAGTAACATATATTATAAAGTACATGTAATACACAATATGTATATAAAATACTATGTATTATAAAATAAGGGTATTTTGTGTTGTTTGGTAACTGTTCTGAAGTCATCATGATCCTTATTTCTTTTATATTTCTTCCATCCTACATCCGGAGGCTTGGTACACATAAAGGATTAAGTACTGTTGCTAACTAACCAAGAGTTGTTGGTACTTTCTAATTTTTTTATACAAAAATAATTCTGAGTATCTGTTCCTTCTCAGAATTATTTCACCCACTGAACTTTTTTATTGTCTTTGATCACCACCCTAAACCCAGAGACATTCTCACACCTAGGAATGCCTTCACCCTGTGATTATAATAGAATTGCTATCACTTACTGCGCTAGTTGCCTTCAGAAGAACTCCATATGAATCACTAGTAATCCACTATGTTCATAAAGATACCTGAAGAGCCAAGGAAACAGGATTGTCCTTGTTTCTAAGTGTAGAAAAGAAAAACCCAAAAGTTTTAAAAATTCAAGCTATTTAAATAAGAACAGTTCACCCAGTTGTCAGGGATTTGCTTGGACTCACCTAGTTGGGAAGAGATGATCACAGAGAACGACGCAGGGCATGAGGGCTTTGGCTGGTAGAACCCATCACACTTCATTCATTCTCTCACTAGCTCAGTTATGCATCCTTTGGGAGAACTACTTTACTGACAGACATCACACTTGACTCTTACAATTCTTACAATTGATTTCTATTACAATTCTACCAGATAGACATGATTTCTTCTATTTTTTTTTTCAGATAAAGAAATGGCAACTCAGAGACATTAAATAATTTTAATGTCACAAAACCATCCAGGTCCCAAGAATTTCAAGGTTCTACAATGTAAAGGGCTATATTGTCTTTAAGTCTTCACCATCCCACTATGTTGTGCTGCCTCAAAGGACATTATTCAAGGGGCGCCTGGCTTGCTCAGTTGCTTAAGGGACTCTTGATTTCGGCTCGGGTCATGATCTCCAGATCGTGGGATCAGGCTCTGCACCCAGTGGGGAATCTGCTTGAGATTCTCTCTCTCTTTCCCTCTTCTTCTGCCCCTCCTCCTGTTCTCGCTCTCTCTCTCTCTTTCCAATAAGTAATAAATAAATCCTTAAAAAAAGACATTATTCAATCTTCCATAGCACCATGACTCACATAGCGATCACTAAATTGATATATTGGCTAATCATGGCAAATCGTGGCTAGGATGAAAGGTGAAAGGGGGATGCCAGAGCAATGAAGGTATCACTTACTCTCTTCATGAACTGACAAAATGGTTCTATAGCTAGAAGTCACGCATACAAATGTCTCACCTCTCCACTCAGCCAACTCAGCTATTAAACTTGGGATTTTTGCACTTGTTTATTTAGTAAGACCATTGCTTTCATGAGGGCCATTTTTACGGTGTTGTTTGCCCTACAACACAAGGAGCAGAGCTCACCTGGCTGACTTCCAGCTGAACCTCAGACCAGTGGTTTTTCTTTGGTCGACAGGAGCACACTGCTACATTCTTAGGTAGACAGTCAAATTTCACCAACCTTTTGTTATAATAAAAATGTTTTGTGACAACTAAAAACATATCCTGTTGCAATGAGGACCACCAGTGGGAATGCTGTGCTGTATCTGTTGTGTGGCTACACGATGGGCAGAGCGTAATTTACTCCTTGTAATTTACAAGGTGCAACAGAACGAGGCAACATCAGAGAGAGCCCAGTGCTTCTTGGAGTATGTGTGGATTTGTTCTCTTGGGCAGGGCAACAATCGTTCTGTTTAAACGCTGACTGACCCAAGGCCGAAGGTCTGCCAGGTGACTGGTACGGTAACTGTGGGTACTCTCTTTGGAATCTGTGACACATGGAAATAATCAATATTGATATCTAAGTGACTTCCGACTTAATTTGTGCAGTTTTAAATCTTAAAATGCCTTCAAGGCCCCTCCAACAATTCTGTTATTTGAGAAACTATGTCACCAACACAAGAGAAGTGGAAAGTTATTGTTTCAGCGTGACAAAACAGACAAAACAGTGCTTTATGCTGGTTTGGAATATGGATTTTGGAGTCAAACAGCTCAGATCTGCCTCGCTTGCAACTACTTTCTACACTGTGCACTGGTGTCATCAACACCCTGTGTGTTGCTGTGCGGATTAAATGACACAAGGCACGTAAAGCATTTCACAACACAGCTGGCAAATAGTAAATGGCGGTTCTGAAACAGGATGGATTACTGAGCAAGCGGAGGAATGAATGAGATGGGACGCGGTTATGCCAAAGCTCAAAAGCATTGGGAAGTTCTCTCTAGGCCTTGAAAACTCTGGTCTAGCTTGTGATCATCTCTTCCCAACTAAATGAGTTCAAGCAAATCACTGAACACTTTGGGATTCTTCTTTTCCACATTTAGAGACAAGGACCATGCTGTTTCCCTGGCTCTCCCAGAATCTTTATGCGCAGAGCGGACCACTAGTACCGCAAACTGAAATCCTGTGAAGGTATCTTACAAGAATGAAAATGTCTACAAGATATCTTTTTAATGGCGGGAAAGAAAACTGGGAATTCTCTGTACTGCACTCCACACGCCAGCCCAAAGTGCTTGAGTCTTTGACGAGAGAAAGCTGCGGGTGTAAACGTTCTGTGTGGGCCACTTGCATGCACGCCTAGAAATCCCAACCAAAGAATAAACTTCTCACATGCGGTCCTTAGTCTTTCATCAATAATTTTAGCTTTGGCCCTGTCAGACTCAATGGCCTGGCTGTCAGTATAGCTTTGCAGGCAAGCTAGTTCTGGTTCAAGTAGCAATAAATCACTGATAAGCATAAGGGAACTCAGTTTTCTTCCCAGAGCTTGGTCTCAAATCATGTCTTAGCACACGCCCCCAAACTGCCATCTTTTAGCTGACTGCCAAAAAAAGGAATAGACCAGAAAGTCAACTGGCCTCTGACCTACACCCGGTGATGAAATCTCTGCCTCTAATGACTTTCATTTGAAGCTTGAAGAAGAAAATAAATGTGAACAGAAAATACAATAACATAAAGATTGGCCATGCAAGAGAATTCCTTCTCGACTATCTTTAATAGTTCATCTGTCTCTCGCCGCATGCCCATCATTCAGAGCAAGAAAACCATAGATTGCAACTTCTTCAGGTTCAGTGCTTCCGGCTTCTTACCTCTTGTTTACAGGGGCAGAAGAGAACTTAAGAGGCGAGCGACCGCCTCTGTTAGACAAAGGTTTATATAGACTATAGAAAAAATTATTCACATCATGAGCTACTCACTGGTAGATTCCAGACCCCAGAAAGGTTTTTTTCCCTGCTCTTGGCCAGCCTCTTTTTTTTTTCCCCCCCAGTACCAGTGATGAGCTTAAAAAAGAGAGAGACAACTTCTAATATAAGTCAATTATATTAGAAAAAAGTCCTCAAGACAAATTTGCTCCAATCATAAAGCAATCCAACTGGTAGATAAGATTTGGGTGGCAGCTCTCTCTCCTTTCCCTGATCAATTGTCATTGGAATTGACCATCTTCAACTTGCAGAAAAGGGGCTGCTCATCTGACAATCCTTGTGCCCATTACTGCTTACCCCAGTCCCCTGCCAAACATATCACGTCCCTGTAGCTAAACACAAGCCCCCGCCTGTCCAGTGAATTTCCACTGGCTGGGCAGCTGACTGCGGTAGAAAAAAACTTCTAAGGTGGCATAAAACTCAGGTTTGGGTCTGACTTCTGCTCCTCACTACCCAGATGGCCTAAAAGAATCCATTTGTTCGAAATTTATTTCATACTCTGCAGAATGGGAGATAATCCTTGCTCCGCCCAGCTCATGAGGTTGTGAGAAATAAGTGAAACAAAGGTTTTTATGTGCTTTGTGGATGCCAAGAGCTGTAGAATGGAAAGGACGGTGGGGATGCTGAGTTACTGAGAACATATGCTCTATCAATTTTCAGGACAACTCAGACTATAGATGTCGAACACTTCTGTGCCTCTGCTGACTCATTTCCGCAGTAGAGAATGACTGGTTTTCATCAGATTGTTTCCCTTTTTCTCCTGGGCACACAGCTAGACTACATTTTCCATCCTCCCTTGCTCCTAGAGGTAGCTATCTGAGTAAATTCGGGCCAGTGGAATACAGATGGAAGTGATGTATACTACTTCTGGGCTTGACCTTTAAATATTTCTTAGCACAAGCCTCTACTCTCAGTTCATGGTGCTCTTGGAGTCTTAGTAAATTTTTTATGCTACTTCTTGGTCAAAGAAATATGTGACAGTTCCAGTTATAAAGGGGCTAGGCCCATGGGGCGCCTGGGTGGCTCAGTGGGTTAAAGCCTCTGCCTTCGGCTCAGGTCATGATCTCAGGGTCCTGGGATCGAGCCCCACGTCGAGCTCTCTGTTCAGCAGGGAGCCTGCTTCCCCCTCTCTCTCTGCCTGCCTCTCTGCCTACTTGGGATCTCTCTGTCAAATAAATAAAAAATAAAATCTTAAAATAAAATAAAAAATAAAGTGGCTAGGCCCAAGCAACTTATTAAGTATTTATGTCTTCATAACTTTCTGATGTTGAAAAAATTAGTATACCTGAATTCAAAGCCAAATGATATTTTTACTTAATTCTTAATTACTTTTTGTATTAATATGAATATAAATAATGTATTTTAATTATACATACATATATGTATATAATGAATATAAATTAATACTTAATTACAATTACTTACTAATGGAATGTGTATGCCTATTTGGGCACTGCATATCTTCTTAAACCTGAGAATCAGAGTAGACACGGGCACCCTCATTTCCTGTTGCATACTGATTTTTATTTGGTACTTGGGTATTTATCATAGCAATGGCTGAAAACCTAGATTCAAAAAGGAATAGCATTGTCAGTGACATCAGCATCATGGTGTCATAAGACGTTCCTCCTTTTTATCCCCCCCTTTTTAACAACAAAACAGACATCCATCTACAGACGAAAGTGCCTTTGTAAAAAAAAAAAAAAAAGTGCCTTTGTGGGTGTTGTGGGACCTAGCACCATATGCCCAGGAATGTGGGAGGAGTCGCATCCACCTGTGCATTCAAGCATAGGCAGATAGACCACGGTACAGGCTGAAGAATCAGGGGAGCCAGCAAAACTATCCAGATCCCTCTTGCTGCAGTCAGTAAAGAACCAGAAGGGCACTGACCTGGGCAGATACACAAGCAGGAGAGAGAATTTGCGGAAATCTAGCCATCCAAAGGTATAGCAAGACATTCAAGCAAAAGAATATATGAATTTCATCACAGCAAAGGTTTTGGTAAAAGAAAGTTTACCGGTCCCCCTCACCCCAAGGTAACACCGCAAAGGGTTGATTTACCTGGTAATAGTGACCACTCCTCCAAGGGAGAAGGATAGTTGTAAGTGGCTAGTTACCCCAGCTATGCTGGGCATGGCTGGAGAAATCCATTTCTCTCCAGCAGCACTCAGAGTCCTGAGACAGGAACTCCGGGGGTGAGTAGGGGTGGCGATTGGGAATGAGGCAGATAAGGACATGGTTCCAGCTGACTGTGCTCGGCAGAACGTCCACCCATGAGTCCCTGGTAGTACCATGCTGGTGGATCTCCCAGGGGGCTCTGCAGGCACTCCAATACCTCAAATGCTAAACCCACACCTCCTCCCACTCTGTGGTTGACTCCTTGTGCCTGCTCACACGCGGGATGGTGAGAGTTCCGGCAGGGAGAGCATGCTCAGAAAACAGGCAATGGGGAAACCACAAATTTGAGTTATAGTGCCACCTTCTGGAAAGAAAAGGGAGGATTCCCGTAACCAGCCTGGTGACTTGTGAGAACCAGAGAGACATAAATGCTTAAGAATCCTGCTACAAGAGGAAGCAGGAGAAGTGGGGCAGGTATATCCATATAAAGATAAAATCCCAGATAATAACATCATGGAATAGAACACCCTGTCTGAAGGTAACTAGCAAAGATTTAAGGAGGTGTCTGCTACTTCAAATGCAAAAGCAACAAGGCAGAACTATAAGGAACATGCAAAATCAAGGAAATTTGCTATCATAAAAAGAAAATAACAATTCTCCAAAAGCTGAGCTCAAAGCCACAGAATTTTATGATCTAGCTCATAAAGAATTCAAAATACCCATTTTTGAAGAAATTCAATGAAATATAAGAAAACTCAGAATGATAATTCAATGAAATCTTGAAACGAATACATGATCAAAATGGGATTTTTCCAAAGAGATAGAAATGATAAAAAAGAACCAGAGATTCTAAAGCTGAAGAACTCAATGAATGAAATAAAAATATGTAATACAGAGTATTTGCAGGGAATAGAGCAAATGGAAGAGAGAATTAGGGAATTAGAAGATAAGAATTTTGAAATAACCCAGTTAGAGGAGAACAAAGGAAAAAGAATGAAAAGCAGCAAAGAAACCCTACATGATGTACGAGATTCCATCAAAAGAACAAATATATGAATAATCGGTATTATAAATTATAGGGAGAAGGGAGAGACCATTTATTTAAAGAAATAATAGCTGAGAACTTCCCAAACCTGGGAAAAGAATTGGATATCAGAGTTTACAAAGCTAATAGATTGCCCTATTATCTCAATGCAAAAAGATCTTCTCCAAGACACATGACAATGAAACTGTCAAAAATCAAAAATAAAGAATTTTAGAAGCAGCCAGGCATCACACTTCCTGATTTCAAACAATGCTACAAAATTATAGTAACTTAAATAGTATGGTACAGCATAAAAATAGACACAAAGACCAATAAAACATACTCGAGAGCCCAGAAATAAATTCCTGCATATATGATCAACTAATATTTGACAAGGGAACAAAAACAATGAGGAAAAGATAGTCTCTTCAATAAATTGTGTTGAGAAAACTGGACAGTGACATACAGGAAAATGAAATTGGACCTCTCCAATGAAAATGGACTACAGACTTAAACATAAGACTTGACATTGTAAAACCCCTAGAAGAAATCATAGGGAAGAAACTCTTTTGACAGTGGACTGGGCAATGACTTTTTGGATATGATGCCAAAAGTCCAAGCAACCAATGCAAAAATGGACAAACAGAATTACATCAAATTAAAAAGCTCTGCACAGCAGAAGAAACAATTTTTAAAATGAAAACACAGCCTATAGAATGGAGAAAATATTTGCAAATCGTATATCAGATAAGGGGTTAATATCCAAAACCACGAAGAACTCACAAACTCAATAACAAACAAACAAAAACCCAATTAAAAAAATGGACAGAGGAACTAAATATTTTTTTCCAAAGATGACTTCCAAATGGCCAACAGGTACATGAAAACACACTGAACTTCACTAATCAGGGAAATGCAAGGCAGAGACCACAATGAAATGTCATTTTCATGCTTGTTAAAATGGCTATCATCAAGAAGAAAAGAGATAAGTGTTGATGAGGAGGTGCGGAAAAGAGAACCCTTGCACACTGTTGATGACAATGTAAATTGGTTCAGCAACCGTGGAAAACAATATGGAAGCTCCTTAAAAAATTAAAAATAGAACTACCATACGGTTCAACAATTCCAGTTCTGGATATATAGCCAAGAAATGAAAACAGAAGTCTAAAAGATATATGTACTCCCTTGTTTATCACAGCATTATTCACAATAGCCAAATTATGGAAAGAACTAAGTGACTGCCAATAGATGAATGGATAAAGAAGTTGTATTATATATAAATATCAATATCAGTATCTACAATATCTACACACACACAAACACACACACACACACACACACACACACACACACACACACACAGAGGAATATTAACCAGCCACAAGAAAGAAGGAAATCTTGCCATTTGCAGCAACATGGATGGACTTTGGGGGCATTATGCTAAGTGAGATAAGTCAGACAGAGAAAAATAAATACTGTATGATATCACTTGTGTGTGGAATCTAAAAAAGCTGAACTTGCAAAAGCAGATAAGAATGATGCTTATTAGGGACTGAGGCGGGGGGTGGAGGGATTCGGAATATGTTGTTTAAGGGTACAAACTGGGGAACCAGTAGATAAATAAGTCCTAGAGGATTAAAGCATAGCACAGAGATCACAGTCAACAGTCCTCTATTATAAACTGCAATGTTGCTAAGAGACTAGATCTTTTTTAATTTTTGATTCTTTTTTTTTTTTAAGATTTTATTTATTTATTTGACAGAGAGCTAGAGATCACAAGTAGGCAGAGAGGCAGGCAGAGAGAGAGAAAGAAGCAGGCTGCCCGCTGAGCAGAGAGCCCGATGCGGGGCTCGATCCCAGGACCCTGAGATCATGACCTGAGCCAAAGGCAGAGGCTTTAACCTACTGAGCCACCCAGGCAGTATTCCCACAACAAAAAATAATTATGTGACATGATAGAAGTATTAGCTAATGCTACAATGGTAATCAGATTGCAATATATAAATATTGTACACCTTAAACTTACACAATGTTCTATGTCAATTATATTCAAAAAAATAATGTAGCATTGTAGAAATGAGTGTAGCCTGATTTAACGATCAAATTGCAATTAACCTTGAGCTAGTCATTTTTGCAGTGCCCGGCACAGACTGATTTTTGCTGGGTTTCTCCAAACATTTTTAAACAGCTTGTGGCACCCCTGTGAATCCACTGCCACACACCAGGGCATGTTGGTACACAATTAGTAAACAATGGCTCTCTTGTTTTCCTCCACCTGCAGTTGAACCGGGAGAACTCCAAGGATTTAGAGGCTGGTGAAGACAAGGTAGAGGCTGGATCCCCGAGTCATCATTGAAAAAGAGGCATCCGGGAGAAATACTTGACAAGGAATTCCTATTTCAGCCTGGAGCAAGAATGACATAACTTTTTCTTTTCACATGCCACTGAGTTTTGATCTTTTATTTGTAATGGTAGTTGGTAAACGCTGCCTCATTCAACCTCCAACTTCAGGAACTATTACTAGAGCTACTTTTGTAAATCCAAGCTTTGCTTTACATTGGATGGCTCTTCCCCATGGGGAATGAACATTGTACTACCGGGTCTCTTGCCTTTGTGACTTGGTTTATCAAATGCCCTGGGGAAACACAGACAATATTCTGAGGAAGAGAGTCTTTTTCTAGAGACAGGTGTTCTCTCAGTCAAAGCAATTACTTGCAAAGTAAACAAAAGTATTCCTCAGTGACCACATTATCAACCAAAATGCAAATGTTTTTGGGGGCTTTGGGGATGTTTGTTTTCCAAGAGAATAAAGTATTGTTAGAAAATAAACTGAGAGAGCTGATTTGGCCTTTGTCCATTAGCATGGCCATGCACTCCAAGTGGTAAGATATAAGATGCACCTTCCGCGAAGGAGGTTTATAGCCCAAGATCCTTTCCCTGAAGGAACCACACAGCTCACTTGTAGAGTCAGTGTTCGAGGCCAGTGTACCGGGCTCCATGCTGGGAACTTTAGGGGCCATTTTCTCTGTCCACATTTTCAATGTAGGCCCTGTTTCCTGATCTACCTAAAGAAGATGGTAGTTCAAAAATTAGGTAAACATTCCTGGGAAATTTTCCACCTTATTTGTAACATCTCTGAAATCCCATGCCCCTCTCCACCCCCTGCCATCTTTTTTTGAAGAAGCACAGAGCTGAAAGGGAGGAGTTCTTCTCCTTCTTGTGAATAAATGTCACCATGCTTCTGGAACCTTCCCAGCACTCACATGTCTACATCACCTTTATGGTTTAGGTGTAGTGCTGGGTCTCTTTGATTCCACGTGTTTAGCCCAGATCTTCACTTTTTACCTGTTTGCTAACTTTCTTTACACTCAGACTTCTTACTGGCTAAACAGAGGTTACCATGCTGTTGGTTGTGGATAGAAGAACCAGGAATGCGGCTTCCTTGGCCGCATAGCTTTCAGAAAATATTCCAGAGAACGTGCTGGCTCTCTTTAACTATTTTCATGAAGAGCAGTTTGAGAACACTGCCATAGACTCTGTCACAGCACTGAAATCTCTCTCCAGTATGAGTCTCTGAAGAGAAAATACATACATTTTTTTTTTCCAGTTTTCTCAAGGTGTAATTGACAAAACTGTATGTGGTGATTTGATATTTGATTTTTTTTTTATGTTACAAAATCATATTTAGGAAAATAACTTGAATTTTTTTATTTTTTTTAAAAAAAGGATGAGTACTTTATTGCTAATCCATGCAAGGTCGATTCATTCTATTAGTTATCTACGGCCACATTACAAATTGCCCCCGTATTTAGCAGTTTAGTATCACACACCACGACATTCCCGGCAGCCACTGGAGCTCCGGAGGCACAGACTCCCAGGAACCTAGTGCAGCTGGAGGAGGTGGCAGGAGTGGAAGTGAAATGAGGGGTCGGAAAAAGCTGCTACAGCCGGGGGGACCTGGGGCGAGCCACCCCAGCCCAGCAGCACAAGCCCCTGCACCAGCACCACTTGCTGCGGGTCCTGGCTCTTGTCTGTCTGGGATTGCCGCGGCTCCAGCCAGGCTGGGGGAGCCGCCTTCTGGAACAGAAGTGGCAGAGCAGGGAGACACGATGGAGTAGGCTCCTTGTCCTCCGGTCTTCTGCACATTTGTGTAGCCAGAGTATGTGCTGGTCTTGACAGCAGGCATTGAGGTTTTTTATTTCCTGAATTTTATTTTTCTTGCCATTGAATTGAATTAAAAGACGGCAGGTAAGAAAGCAGGTGGCTGATGCTGAGGCTGGAAAAATGATTGAGGAGAGCGTAGGATCCAGAATGTTCGGTGTGGAGATCACAAGGCTATCGGAAATATTTAGAAGGAAGTTGGGCTATTTGGTTCTGTTGCTGAACGGTTAGGTGACCATAGTTATTTTACACCATTTTCCAATTCCCCATTGGTAACAGATAAAGTGGATGAACCTATATTCTTATTCTGTATGACATATCACATGTTCAACAGAATTTTGGCCCCCATGACCTTCACCGTCTGGTGTTTCACACTTGAATATGCTATGCTGCGTGGCAAAGGGACTTTGCAGGTATCATGAAGTTACAAATCAGCTGACCTTCACCTGGGAAATTACCCTCACTTAGTTAGACCCAGGGTAGTCCCATGAGCCCTGGAAAGCAGAGCTTTCTCCCACCTCAGGGAGGGAGACCTCTGGGAGATTCAAAGCATGAGAAGGATTTGAGGCATAGCTGCTGGCTTGGAGATGGGAGGATCCATGTGGAAAGTGTGAGAAGGAATTGAACTCAACCAACAACCAGTGAGCTTGGAAAAGGACCCTGAGCCCCAGATGTGAACTGTATTCAGCTTTGCCAATCCTTTGATTTCAGCCTTGTGAGACTCTGAGCAGAGAATCCTGCCATGTTCAGCAGAACTTCTGACCTACAGACGCTAAGGTAATAAATTTGTATAGTTTAAATCACTAAGTTTGTAGTAATTTGTTACAGCAGCGAGAGGAAACTAATACACATCATGAAATTCTCCGAGGTCAGAGATTACAACGAAATGTTAAAAGGAAGTGTTGCCTCTCAGGTTGATGAGGAAAAGTCCATGAATATGAGGGTGGGTGGAGGTGGAAACAAATACATTCTATTCTGCTTTTCTGTTTCTTCACTAAGGTCACAAGAGACATTTATTATAGTGTACCCTGCATGAAATGTTTCCCATATTTTCTTTCATTTAATGGTCATAATCACCCTGTAAATAATAATTTGCTTTCTACCTAAGAAATGGAGACTCTGAGAGTCCAGATAATTTGTCCAAGTTTCCACCACAAAAATTGTGAGATTTGAGCCCAGATATTCTGACTACAGGCTCAGGACTGTTTCTTTTACTACACTGGGCCAACTCCTCCATCTGTGGGGGTGACTTAAATATTAGTTGACGGTCCTGAAGATTAATAGAAGGTCACAAAAAAGGAACTATGTGATCTTTATTTTAATGGAATATGATAAATGCACCAGATCAAAGATTCTGAGATTCTTCAGCCTGTATGAAAATCTGGCTCTCTGTCAGGAGCCCGAGGCTGAGGAAAAACCAGAATTCTTACTTCTCAGTTGTTGGCTTCCAACTGTTATTTCCATGGAAACATATCAGATCTTCAAAAACAGTTAAGTGCCTTAATATCATCACTACCCAATGGCTGTAACTTCCCGTGTTCCCATGTAGCTAATATCTATTTCCAAGGGAAGAGAAAAGAGAAACTACCATCACAGACTTAAAAGGATGTGAACTTATTTCATCTCAGTGGTCTATGACTGGACAAGAATGGGAATTCTCGCTTTCTAATGGACATTTAATTTTAGGCAAAGACTAGAAAGGTATCTGTGAACTCTGCTTCAGAGGATAATAGCAGGAATCTCCTACTTCATTGTTATTATTGATTGGCATTATCTACTTATTGCTATACATATCAAAAACCAATTTATATGCCTCAGGCAATAGACACATCAGCAATTTATAAAAGATGGAATGATTACCATTGGCCAAAGAGATCAAAGAAGACTTCCAGGAGTAGGGGAACAATAGATTTCTCTCTCAGTGGTATTACGAATGTCACCAAGGACACATATTAAGCAGGTTCCATATCCTCTGTGGCTGCTCCTTTTCTGTAGAGGGTTAGATCACTCCAGAGCAACAATAGGAAGGCTAATCAGACAATATGTCTAGAAGGCTTCAGATGCTACCAATTGACTTTCTCTTAAGAAGCCTTGTAAACAAATACTGTGTCATTATAAGACCATTACAACATCTTGGGTGGGCTTTGGCTTTCTGCCCAGAGTTTGGGGGTTGAGACAATCAGCAGCATGATTACACCACTCTGTGGTCCATTGGCTCATCAAGTTGTTGAAGCTTTCATTACATCCATCAGTCAGCGGCAACTCTGGGGCACCCACTGTGTGCAGAGAACTGAGCTCTACAGGGAACATTAGAGCAAAGAACATTAGCACTGCTCCTGCTCCTGCTCCTGAAGAGTTTTAAATTTACTGGGGCAGTCAGGAGCACACACATGAAAACATGTAAGGAAATAAATGAGAGAAACAACCATTCCACCACACCAAACCAAAAATTCCACACTGCCATTTTGCTGACATAGTTAGCTGTGTCAGGTCTGTTTGAGAGATTGGGGGATGGAGTTAGATGGAGTCAGAAATGGAGTTAGATGGAAATTTTGAAAAAAAGAAAGAGAAGGAGGAAGAGGAAGATGAGAAGCAGTGGTATTCACAAAAGGAGCAGAGGTTAGCCTGGGGTGAGGGTCGGGGAGGCTCCAGGGTAAGCATAAGAGGTGAGACTGCATGAGGTCAACGAGGGTTGCTTAGATTAGAGCCATGAGCCCAGCTCTGGGGCTGAGGATGATTTAGTATCACGAAGAGGGTCAGTTAATATAGCCCAGCATCCTGAAAGTCAAAATTGAGAGTTTTCATTTGCTTTGAGAAAATTAAAAATGCCAGTATTTCTATAGGTTTCTGAGAAGAGACCAGGCTTCATAAAACAGAGCCAAGAATAGAAGCAGAACATAGAAAAGACACCATCTTCTGGATTACCCAGTGGAGAGAATTTGAGTACCAGCCCTTCTGTGAAGCCAACCATGCCTTATATGTTCACTGAACATTTACAGTACTCAGAGGTTACACCACATAATCTAGCACTTGACTATTAGTTGTTTAGTCTGATCAAATTTTATGAAATCAATGTTGGAACCACGGCTGACACAAATGTCCCACAACTTGATAATTACCACTGTCAAAGTGTTTTCTAGAGGAAAGGAGCTATGTGACATTTTTGTTTTTTGTTTTTGAGATTAGAGAAGAAACTTGAGGTTGAACACCATGATCACTTTGTTGCTTTGGGTGTGAATGTAAACTTCTCAAGACCAACGCTACACATTAACTTGCATACTGGAGCAAAATCCCAATACTGGTCTTTTGTTATTTACTTTGCTTAACAGTGGCATTTTTAAAGTTAGATATGGTCACCGTTGTTTTCTGCTCTAATGCCATGCTACCTGAGAAGAACTAGGATCCAGGACCAAGATTCCTTTGCCATTTCAGCTTGAGTCTTACCTGTGATAGTGGTTCAGGAAGAAAATAAATTATCCTAAAGAAAGGTGTTTACACAATGAGCCTGAATCAGGTCCTGCAGAGAGAGGGGAGGATGGATGAGAGCAGAGGGGATTTGCCCTTAGAGAAGGGAAATGGCAACACTCTAGAAGGTCTGCAAGAGTGTGCAACTCACTCCCCTTCCCTCCTGCAGCAGGTTGATTTGGGCCCCAAACAGTTTTGGTTGAAATACAAACAACCAATAAAAGTATGGGAAGATACTCCACCTCATCAAACACCCAATAAATGGAATTTAAAACAACATCAATTTATTTTTGAAAGGTTTTTAATGAGAGAGATATAGTGAGAATGCTTTCTAAAAGCACTGGGTATTGTATGAAAGGGATGAATCACTGAACTCTACTTCAGAAACCAATATTGCACTGTATGTTAACTAAGTAAAATTTAAATTTAAAAAAGCACCAAAACAAAAAACAAAAAATAAACGATCACAGATGTGTTTGATTTGAAATTTTAACTCAGTGTTGGGTTCTCCAGGTATAGCCTGTAATTCAGATTACAGATTTTTAACATGTTACAAACACTACAAATATATATTTCCATATTGAGAAACAGCATAGTAGACATGAACACCAAAATCTGACAATGACTGCTTCAGCAGACTCAACTACAGTCTGGGACACCTAGAATGGGGACTCCTAATTAATACTCTTACTGTCTATGATAAAAACATCTGACACCCAAACAACAACAACAACAACAAAAACCCAAAAAACCCAAAACAAAACAAAACAAAAAACATCCACCACTCTGTGCCAAGCACTATACTAAGTTTTGACAGGTACCATCTCATTTCATTTTCATAGCAATTCCACAAAGTAGGTTCCTTTACTTTTCCTTTTATTCAGGAAGAAGAAACTAGAATTTAGAAAAATTAAGGTTGAACTATCTGAAATTGCAAATATTTGACCATTTCTGACCTACAGATGTAGGAGTTTCATATGGTTCAACCTGATAACGTGCCTGAGATCACACAGTGGGCAAATGGTGGAGCAGAAATTATCCGAGGCATCTCACTCCAAACTCCAGGGTCTTAACCACTAGGCGTACCGCCTGTATTTAGCTAAAAGAAGAGGGTGGGTGACTCTGGGGTCAAGATTTTAATAAAATTCATAAGCCATTGAAGGCATATCACATCAGGCATATCACATCAATTTTAATAAAACTGATAAACCATTGAAGGCATATCACAGTTCAGAAAAATATATTTGTATAAAATCTAGGGAGGCAAGGTGATTCACAATGAACTAGCAACAGGGTTGGATTAAACAGAGTTCTGATCATTTAGCTTCTTCATATTTGCCACCAAATTGCTGGTCAATCTAAATCTTCTATTTTTTTTTTGTTTTTTTTTGTTAAATGACTCTGATAACTATGCTCATCTTGAAGGATGCTTTGGAAGGGACCCATCAGCTGAATGGACCAGCACAGAGGAGCCACTCAACATTTCCAACAGGGAAAGTCCCAGCAGTGGAGGCCGTTTCCAAAAGGTCCGCCTTAACTGTGTGGGAGAGGGCATGGGGCCATGCTCCTATCAGTATTCTGCAGGGTAGATGAGCAACCATTTTCCATTTCTAGATTGTTTGCTCCTTCAGAGCTGGAGACCTACAATGATTCAAGAGTTCTGACTCATTTGGATGAGCTGGCTTGTCGTTAACATAAATCAGATGAGGTTGAAAGCCCACCTCAACATCATGAGGAAACATGGCTGTTGTCACTAGAAAAACTCCCGAGGCACTTGCTTTCGTAACCGTTGTTATTAAGAACAGGTTCCAAGAAACATTTAGGCAAAAGGATCTTTGTACTTCCCACGGTGTATGCAGCCGGGCTGTAGATGAAAATGATAACAATTTATTTTGAAATTTGCCCTTTAATTCTGATGGATTTTCTAAGCAAATGATTCTGAATCTAACAGCTGCTGGGCTAGCAGTATGTACTAGGATAAATCAATCCCTCTGCTACCTCCGGAGTGGTGCATAATATGTCTTAGTTAGTGCAGTAAAGATTCCCGCATTCCAGATACAGAGCCCAGGCACAACTCGCATGTGATTGCAAATATTCAAATGAAATGTAGGGATCCTGCAAAGACTGAGTAATAAATCATTTGGCAGGCAAGCACCTTCACATTTGCATGGATTTTTGTTGAGTTAGAATTAAAAAAGAAACAAACTAGGGGCCAGCGTAATACAAAAGCCATCTCAGGATATCTTTTACTCTTTGTGACCTGACCCGGTCTTGCAAAAATTTAAATATAGGTTAATGTGCTGAGTAGAGAACAGCTTGATGAGAAGCAGGTCATAGAGTATGCACCCTATGCCCATCCACGGTTAATACTGCTGCCTCTGGATGGGGAGAACATGTACGTGCATTTAACATGCACACGGTCAATGGAAAAGCAGAAAAAAAAAGAGGGGGGAAACAGGAAAGGAGATATATCTTTAATAGAGAGACAGCAAATTTTCATCACGGAAATGCTCATAAGACTAAAGGCAAGGTCTGGATGACATAGCGAAGCATTTGTTTGTTAACTTACTACCTTTGCAATCCCTCCAGATTTAGTATTTACGACTTTTAAAAAGTATATCCAGCTATTCCTAGAAGGTCCACTGCCTATGAATAAAACAGTGTTCCTTTTTAGAAAATTAGATTCTTTTACCCCTCTCTGCCACCTCCTCTGTTATGTATCAAAGGATGAGTGAAGGATAAGAAGATCTGTGTTTCAAATCTAAAGACTTTTTTTTTTTCTTTAAAGATTTTACTTATTTATTTGGCAGAGAGGAGAGAGATCACAAGTAGGCAGAGAGGCAGGCAGAGAGAGAGGGGGAAGCAGGCTCCCTGCTGAGCAGAAAGCCTGATGCGGGGCTCGATCCCAGGACCCTGAGATCATGATCTGAGCCGAAAGTAGAGGCTTTAACCCACTGAGCCACCCAGGCGCCCCTAAATCTAAAGACTTTGATGAAAAGGAAAAAGTGTAGGAATCTGGAAAGTAAACGACAAATCGATGTATGCATTTCAAGTCTTTGGATATCTTTGCAAGATTGATCCAGATGACTGTAAAGTCGCAAAACACAGTGTATGTCTGTGTTAGAAGTGAAAACATGATTCGCTGTTCTTTTGGAAACCTACGATTCCAAGATCTGGGTACTTAAAGTGGTCTGTGTGGCTTTGGTGGCTTTTCTTTCTGGCTCCCTCTTCACATTGACTGGGTAATCATGAACTGCATCCTCTTGTGGGATGTAATGCAGTTTTGTTGTGGCAGCAAGGGAAAGACTTGAAAAGGCAAGAAGTCATGAACCCCCATCTTAATCAGATTGCTTCAGGCAGGCATCCTGGTCCAAAAGTTAGACCTAGCACATGGTCATAAATATAGAATCAAAACAAATCCCTAACATCTATTAACAAAACAATATAAAGCACATCCTCAGGCAATGGGAAGCTAGTGCCACCTTTGTGCATTTAACTCTGTTAGATTGTGCTCAGGATCTGTCTTTTGCTGAAGATACAAGCATCCCTGTGCGCGTGATGAGATGGTGTTGGAAAGTCATAGGCACCCCGTGTTGACCTAGATTTGGTCTGCCACTGCAGGCCGCTAGCTCACCCAGAAATTCTAGCTGTTCTACTGCTGGATGTTTTAGTTTCTAAGTCATACTACTTGTGGCCTTGGGGAAATCACTCACTGGGTCTTGGTTCCCACATTTATAAAAGAGAAAGCTTGGATTTGCAAAATTTAGACGGCATGCTAAGGAGTTTATAGCAACCCTTTATGCAGATTAAAACCTTTTTCACCAACCATGATTACTGTCAGGAAATGTTCACCTCGCGATGACTCTGTCACCTGCCTGGCCCAGGTCTCATCTCTAGGAAACACAAACGCTTTGCCCCTAGAAGTTCTGTGGCAATGCAGCTACCCCTTTCCACCACGGTCACAGGCAACTTGAACTTCCCCGCAAGTGGGTCAGGCACTGGTGCTCGGGGTTAATACCAAGTTGAAGGGGTTCCCAGTGTGCTGAAATCCCACCAGTAGAAGCCCCTGCCTCATGCTTCAGTGTATCTGAACCAAAGAGAGACCTACTTCAACATTCTGGCAAACAGGTCAATCATTTCAGCCTACATTGAAATCACTCCTCCAACCAGTAGAAGAGATGCACATTTACACTCAAAATATCTCCTTAGCAAAAAAGCCATCTACCAGAAAGTCTTAAGATTTATAATAAAATCATTTTTTCCAAAGACTTTTGAAAAACATCACCCATTCAGCTAAGAATCACGCTTCCATTCCAATTGAAAAATAACGCCCAGCAATTCAGAAGCCACTCAGAGCCTCCACAGCCAAGCATTTCAGAAAGGTCTCTTGGGTATCTAACTCCGTATCTGTGCAAGAATGTATACTTTGTGCATTGGCTTAGTATTTATTAATTGGTTTCACTGTCATTCCTCATGTTCTGAGAGTGTGACATTCAGCCATCTAGAGGGATACAGAAAAAGGTACAATGTGAATAATGATGATGATGATTACAGAGCTGGTAACTGAGGACTAAATCTCCTTTTTCTATATTTAAGTTAAATAATCTTCACGAGAGTAGGAACGTGCAATTCCTTTCCGCACAGGGTGCAATGAACTAAACTGATGTGACAGGTGGTCACACCATAATCCACCCTAATTAGCATCATTAGCATACCGGGTTATAGCTTGCTCAGGCCCTGAACACGAGGTTGTGCACAGAAACAGTGTCTCCACTAACTTTATCCAGAAAAAAGCATCTCTTCACCTTGGGGGAGGAACTCGGTAGGAAAATACCATGACGATCGATGCCAAATTCTGCTCCCTGCCCAAGAGCCTTGGGCTGAGCCAACCTGGAGAGAGGCCACTATTCCTATGGAGAAGCTGAGCTGTGGGGGACCCTGGGGACTGTGAACTTCAGAAGATGTGAAGACCCCCAGAGATGGGAGAGGATTTAGAAGGGGGCTGGGGGAAAGTACTGCTCTTGCCTTTGTCCTTGAAGAAAAGCCATTCCCTGATATTGAGGGTAGAAATATTGTCTGCGTATCATTTTAGTGTGTTTGTGCTGTTTTTGCTGTTAGTGTGAAAAGTCTTTTACCTGAGCTGAAAAGAAACCAGTAGAGAGAGAAGAAAAGAAGGGAAATAAGTACACACCACCTGCTTTCCTGGGAGGATGGAAAGCGTCAAAAGAAAATACATGTAAGGTGCTTTGGGCATAATAAATATATGTGGTTTTTTTAAGCACTGCCTTTCAGGGTGCTGCTGAAAAAACACTCTCCTCTCCTAGGGCTGTGTGATCATCAATTTAAGGAAAATTGCTTCCACTAGCCGATGACGCCCAAATCCATATCTCTAATTTCAGATCCCTCTTTAAAGCTTGGCACCCATATATCTGGGAGTTTATAGGACACTCATTCATAGAAGACATGCTGCAGCATTTCTTAGGGTGTGCCTTGTGGCAGGAACTGTGTAGGGAGAAATCCAGACAGTTTATTGTTTAGTTTAGAAGACAGAAAAGTAAAAAGAAACTCTAATACAGCTTGGGGACAAAGAACAGAGGCTGGGGAGCATTTAGCAAGAGCCTCCCCTGCCTGGGTTCACAACAGCCACAGAGGAAATGACCCTGAAGCCAAGATCTGATGTATGGGGAAAGCTCAGGGAAGAGAGGCCACAAAGATGCGGGAAACAGGTAGGGGCGACAGCCTTTGCAAATGCCTAGAAGGGATAAAGATTATGGGGTGGTGAAAGAACAGTAGTATTTGGCATAGTGGGGCCATCATCCATGCCTCAGTACCCCAAATCCAAACCTGCCCTTCCTCTGGTATCTCTCTTCTTGCGAATGACACTACCATCTTCCCAGTCATTCAGGGCACCAACTTGCACCTCTCCCTGATTTCCTGTCTTCCCATTCCTCCTGCAAATCCAATGAAGACCCACCTTTCTTCCAAGAGTCTTC
The DNA here is from genome assembly GCA_028534135.1 of Potos flavus. NCBI lineage: Eukaryota > Metazoa > Chordata > Mammalia > Carnivora > Procyonidae > Potos > Potos flavus. Next base: position 47,547,535 of record CM052883.1, read on the forward strand.
CAAATGGATTTCCACTTCTCCAAACCCAACGTCTCTCTCCTGGATTGCTGTGACCATCTCTGTACTTATCTTCCTAACTCTACCTTGTCCCCCTCCTCCAGCCCATGGCTTATGTCATTGTTCTAGTGCTTTCCTCAGAGCATGGACTGTATCACGTCTGTTCCCATCAACAGCCCCTCTATATCCATGCATGGCCCTCAGGATTAGCATTTGCTCCATCACAGGCCAGATGAGGGCTGATATGACTTGCCCTCTGTGCAACCTTCCAGAACCTTGGTTTCTGGCCGCTCACCTACACATATCCTAAGATCTCTCACTTTGTGGAGCTGCCTTTATGTGATGGCTAATTTTATGTGTCAGCTTGACTGGATCACAGGGTGGCCAGACATTTGGCTAAACATTGTTTCTGTGTGTATCTGTGAGGGTGTTTCTAGATGAAATTAGCTTTTAAATCTGTGGACTCAGTCAAGTGATTTGCCCTCTTTGACGTGGGTGGGCCTTGTCCATTTCACTGAGGGCCCAAACAGAACAAAAAGGAAGAGGAAGGAAAAATTTAGTCCTTCCCTCCTGATGGCCTGAACTGAGCCATGTCTCCTGCCCTTGGTGTTCCTGGGGCCCAGGCCTTCAGACTGGGCTGAATCACAGCACTCCTGTCCTGAGTCTCCTAAGGAAGTGGATGGTGGGACTTCTCAGCCTCCGTTAGTGCATACGTCCTGTTGGTTCTCTTTCTCTGTTAACTGGACAAACACTTCAGTTATCAGATCTAGCTCAATTCTCAGGGTTTGTGCTTTGTGTTTAATCTTTCCCAAGGTGCCCCCACATTTCCTATCTAGCTAATTCTATTCATTTTGTATAATTCTCAGTGGAAACATCACCGTCTCTAAAAAGCCTGCTTTGAAACTTCAAAGCCTTGTCTCAGTGGAGAGCCCTGTGTCCTTCCGGGCAATCTGTGCTAACCTCTCCACTGCACAAGTCACAATACGTTTTTTCACTGAGTCTCTCTGACTTGTCATTAGGCTCAGAGCGTTTGGGAGGCAGGTATTGATTATTTCATCCTGTACTCCTCTGAGCCTAGCACAGTGTTCCCAAGCTTCCTCCAGCTCTCGTAATCACCACAAGACATGATAGTATGTTTCTGTGTATTATCTGCTCCACTGTGAGGCGGGCTTTATGATGCTGGGAGTCTTTGTTCAATCCCCAGCTCTGACAATGGTACCTGGCATAGAATAGGCGCTCAAATAATCGTGTCTTTGTTGTATGAATGAATTCGACATTCATGTCCTTCTCCTGGCTTGGGCTCGTTCTCTCTTCACTATGGCAACCGCTATTTCTCCCGCTTTCCTTGACACGAGATCTCCCATAAGCGGTCACTAAGTGACTTTGGGCAAGTTACTGATGTGCTCTGTTTCTGTTTCCCCATCTGTAGAAGGCTGATTATAATAGAACCAACTTCATTAAATTTCCACGAGGGTTAAATGAATTTATACATGCACAACATTTGAACAGTGCCTGGCACATGGTGAATGCCCAGGAAATGTTAGCTGTCATCATCACCACCATCATCATCATTGTGGAAATTACCTCCATTTTCATTTTATATTACCTAATACTTTACAATCACACCTTTGAAACATTTTTCCTACTACAAAGCCTTCAAGTAACAGCTGTCTCAATAATTTTAGGGGCCATAGGCCTGTTTGATACACAATTCCTAGCACAATGCTAGGCGGTTATTAAATGCTCGACTAGAATGACAATTTGGAATTCCTCTTCCTAAATACTAGCATCTTTATGTATAGGTCACCTTTTCAGATGGCCCACTACTGAACTGATCTGTGCTATTCAACAGAAAATGAGTTTTGGTGAAACAGGCTTTTCTCGTCTGTTCCTCCCACTTTAGTCATGAAGAACAACTGTGAACAGGATAGCAATAGCATTTCTATTTTTATACATGACATTCATCCACCTGCTTTGTAAAACCTGACACCTGAGCCAGATACATTTCATCCTAGATTTAGAAAGGAAATTAAATTGGGGTAGAAAAATGTCCTCAGGTGCCCCAAGAAGCAAATAAACACATGGCCGGGGTGGCATTTCCATGGAGATCTTAGAAAGTCAATCTGACCATGTTATTCCAGGTAAGTTGGACAGGAGCCAGTCATACTATTTTTAGGTATGATGGCTTGCATCCCTATGGTGCCAGTAAAAGCTTTCATGCCCCAGAAATTTACTAATGATAGAAATAAGATCTTTCGCATCTGCGATGGCTGCTTGTGGGTGCTGAGGACATTGGCTGACAAGGTCTGTGTATACATGCGTAAAGTTCAGGCATCGTCCAAAAGATGGCACTGTTTATTTGTGTTTTTATCGTGCTTAATTGCAAACTTTTTATTATGCGGGCACATTAATGAACAAAATTAGACGGAGCTGAGATATTATCCTCCACACAAATCAAGCTGTCATTTTATTATAGGCCTTTTCAAACTCTTCATCATGTTTCTCAGCAAATGAATATGCCCAAGCTGTTAAAGGTAATAACTGCAATGTCAGCAAACCTTTTCACTTATTAAGGGCTTCTGCTTTTTCTGTCTTAAAGGGGATTCTGGAACCAATTTCTGAAATCAACACAGATGCACTCCAGAAGATGGGTAATTGAGACATATTTAACTTCCAATCTTGAAAAGCTACATTTTCAAATGTAGATAGTTCTTGATGATCTCTTGAGTGTAACTACACAGGGAACACACAACTGACAGTTGGAGGTCCCTGGCTATTAAAAACCACAGTGCTTTGAAATCAGTTGTGAAGCAAAAGGTGAAAGCTCTGAAATAACTTTATTAGTACAAATAGGAAATGAGGACTGATCACAGTGGCTCAATCCCAAGATGTACCAGGGGATACTTCTGTGCAAAAGTAGGACATGGTGACAGATGGCTTTTTAGGAGCCTCCTGACATTGTGGTACACACAGATATTTTTGCCACCCCAGTATGTCTTGAGGACATCACCTTTCCCATTCTTAAGTCATTTCTATTCACAGATTCTTGGCTGAAGCAAGTCAACTGGCATCCCCAAATTCGACGGGGCAGGGAAGTACAGGGCTGCGTGTCCCTGAAGGGGAGGAACGCCAAAGATTTAGGTAATGAGCACTATTACCCAAATTTGGGGTATGGGTCTGCATAAGGCTTGGAAACAGAAGCCAGTGAGTGGTTTCATCAAGTTGGGAGGGGGTTTGTTAAATATAGACATGAATTCCTGACAAAAAGATGAATCATCATGGAGAAATGACACTGAATGTGCATTAATGCACATATCGGGGTGGGTGGGAATGATTTTTCCCCAACTCCTCCAGAGTCCGTGAGAGCTAAGGCTAGATCAGAGCTTTATAGAGCAGAAAACAGTTCCCCTTTATGCAAAAGAGAAAAATTAGGGAACGAATATCCTTTCTGATACAACAGAAAGCAAACAGTGTTAAGATATTTTTGTTATGGTAGGTAGCATTTAAAATATGTCAATTATTTCCAGCAATGTAAGAGAGCAGGTAGGGGGTAGGCTGCTAAGAGTTTTGAGGCAATTAAGAATTTCCAAAGAACCAATAAAGATTTCTCTTATGCATATTTAATAACAGCTGAAATTTTATGGCAGAAAGTGTCAGAAAACTTAATTGTGTCTACGTGTCTGTTTTTCTTTATGTCTTCCTTCCTACTGCATCCTTCCCGAATTGTAATACTTTGTGCTATTCTCTCAGTGGTTTCAGTAAACAACTTGTGCTGAAACTATCCGTTCATATTTTATGTTTCCTGAAGAACTCAATGTAAGGAGATAAGAGTAGGATTCACTGACATCGGAGAAATGCTTAGGTGCAGAACAAGCACTGGAAAAAATCTAAGAGACTAATTGGGGTGTCTTTGTTCTCCGTTAGTGTCTGGGCATCTATGCCTTGAATGCTCTTGAGCATTTGGTTTCCCTTGACGCTGTGTATCAAATGAAAACTGTTCGATTCCCTTTATAACACACTTTAGGTGATCATTAAAAAGGGAATTTGGTCATATGGTTCACCTGCCTCCAGCTACGTAATGAATATGAATGCATAATACATATTAATATATTTGAATACAGAAAAGAAGTTAAACCACAGGCTTCAGAGTCAGATGAGCTCAGCTGGCACCAGGAGCTGCTATTTACTTGCTGTGGGACTTTGCCCGAGTTACTTCTGAGTCACAGAAGTAACACTGGTTTCCCCTCCAAAAAAAAAAAAATAGTATCAACGTCTTAGGATTGTTTCGATAATTAAATAATATGATTTCTGTAAAGAACCTGGCATAATGCCTGAATAGAATAAGTATTCAATAAACATTAGCTATTAAAATATGAATTTTTAAAAAATTACATACCCAAAATAAAATAAAATAAAATAAAATTACAGACTGTATCTCCTTAAACCTCATGATAAGTAGGCAGACGGTACTATTAGGCCTCACCCGAGAAAACTGAGGACAGAGAGTCTAAAGGATATATTTCCAGGTGACCTGGGGAGGTGGTACAAAGCCCAGTCTGCTGATGTCCAGCTCAGTGAAATTCCCCTGCCATTGTTGTGTAGATGCTTAAGAAACACTCCTGTGTACAAGCTATCTTCATGAGTGTGATATGTCGTTTTATGTGTATAGATAGCTAGGCTATAGTACCCAGTTATTTAATCAAACACTAATCTAGGTGCTGCTGGGAAGGTATTTTGTAGATGCTGTTAGCATCTATAATCTGTTGACTTTAAGTAAAGGAAATTACCCCCAATAATATGAGTTGGCCTCATTTAATCAGCTCTAGGTCTTAAGAGAAAAAACTGAGCTTTCCTGGAAAAGAAGAAATTCTGCCTCAAATATTGAACTTGCCAGTCCCCACAATCACATGAGCTAATTCCTTACAATAAACCCTCTCTCTCTCTCTCTCTCTCTCTCTCAGCCATGAGTTTAAATCCCACATCATTTCTAGTTAGCGTAGTCAGGGTTCTCCAGAGAAACACAACCAACAGGATAGAAGCATATTTCCAACGTGTGTCTATTGTATATATTATATATGTGATATAATCTTCTGTATACACACACACGTGTGTGTGTGCCTGTGTGTGTGTATACATATATAAATGTAAAATAGCCTTTTGGTTCTCTTTCTTTGAAGAGTATTCACTGAGTTGATGTACAAAGCAAAGTCTCCTGGAATGCTCTTCCTGGGGGCAGAGCTAACCCTCATTACGGGCTCACTGTGTAATTCCAAGCTCTAATATACATGGTCACTGCAGGAGATGGAGCTAGTCTGCAGAAGAACTCCCTCCCCCAATTAACTGCATTGCCTCAGACCACTTGTGAGTTAGGGTTCAGTGTTGACTCTTCAGAAGCATGGCGCGTGACCCTAAATGATAACACAGACCAGCAAACGAGAATACTTAAGTGCTAACATAGACCCACAAATGTGTACATCCTTTGCTATCTCAAAATGTGGAGGCAGATTCCTGACTTTGGACATGGATGTTCCAGGGTTGAGATGATCTTCCCCACTACTGACATGTGGAATTCTTCTGTACCCCAGCCCCTGCAATTATAGGATAGCCTCAGGAAACGAAAACTACGGTAACACCACTTAAGTGAAACATTAGGAAAACCAGACAGAAAATCATCTTATCATTTTCTTCCAAAACAAGAGGCAGCAGGCTTGTCTCTTCCCCCCCCCACCCCGTGGGTAAATTTTCTAGGTTTCCTCTATCAGTACCTCATGGCATCCAATCAGAGAGGAAGAGGTGACTTTTTTTTTTTTTTTAAGATTTTACTTATTTGAGAGAGAGAGAGAGAGAGAGAGAGAGAGAGAGAACGCAAGTGGGGGAGGGAGAGGGACAAGCAGACTCCACGAGTGTGGAGCCGGATGCAGGGCTCAATTCCATGACCTGGAAACCATGACCTGAGCTGGATGCTCACCCCACTGAGCCACCCAGGCACCCCCCACTTTTTTTTTTTTTTTTTTACAATTTTAGTTATTTGAGAGAGAGAGAGAGAAAGAGAAGAAGAGGTGTCTTCCCTGCTGTCTCAGCACAGCCCCTCCACTTGCATTTTGGGTTTTACTCCCTCTCGCCCCTTTAGGAGATTCATTCTAACAATTATTCCCTCCTTCCTTGACAAACTTCATTACTAATGTTGATGATGATAATACTCACCCCCATGTATAAACAACTGTACTGAATCAAGCTGCAAGTCTGCAAAGCCATTGTTAGCCTTTTGGTTGTAGAGGTGAAGGTTAGAGAAGCTGCAGGCATGTCCACAGCTACACTAACTAAAAAAGACCTGGAATGCAAAATCAAGTCCATTTGAATTCAAAGCCTGCTCTGTTAGCTCCTTTATGTTCTGCTCAACTTATTCAAATGTACTCGAACAGTAATGGTAGCATCGGGCATGGAGTCTTGGTTTCTTCAGCCTATTTTAGTTCTCAAGCTTAGACTTCTATGAGCCTGATTGCTGAAGTGTTACAGCGGGGCTGGCCATATCCTCAGAATCCCTGACCCCTGCCACATCCTGTCTGCAGCCTGGGGCATTTTCTCATCATGGGCTGCCAAGAGCTGGCAATAAGTCATGGGCAGAAATGTCCCTTCCCAGGACAACTTCCTCCTCTTTAAAATGTGATGGTTGCTACTCCAACATTTCCTGTAGGAGCAGAAAACTCAGGCTTGGTGGTGGGACTGACTGGAGCTGGGGGCCTCCTGTGCTTTGTAATCATGTTATTGTGGAATGCCTGGTAGGGGATGCCAGTCTCCGTTTTTCTCCACAGTGGCTCTGCATCCTGGACTCCTCCTGTCCCTGCCATAATCGCTGTCCTATGTTTGGGAAGTCCATGCACATAAAAAACCCCATATGTAGAGAGAGGAGCATGAACATTTGTCAGACAGCCTTGCAGTGGAATCCCCACTTCAACCATTTGCTCCGTGCGTGACATGGGATA
>CM052883.1:47555014-47567294 GCA_028534135.1 Potos flavus
TATTGCATGGAGCACTGGGTGTGGTGCATAAACAATGAATCTTAGAACACTGAAAAAAATAAAATTAAATTAAAAAAAATAAATGCTAAAGCTGATGACACTATACACACACCAAGAGGGCATAAAAAAGTTTATTAACATAACTGAGATCCCTAGGGAGAGCAGGGCGGGCCTCTTGAGCAGGTCCAGAATGGCTTGAAAGAGCCAAGACAGGTGATTGGTCTGGGTTTTTACTGTGGTTAGGGGGTGGGGCTGGGATGAGGGTTTGTGCTTGGCAAGGGACTTGCATTCTTTGAATCTCCCACTGGTGTCAAAGAAGGAAGCACCTTGCTTTCTTATCAGCTCGTCCAGATGTAGGGCACAAGGGGAAGAAGAAGAGTTGAGGCTTAAAAACTGCCAGCAATAAAACTTTTAAAAAATATATTATTCTCATTAGAAAGGCCAATACTTAATGTCCTACTCCACATAAAGTAAAACGAGCAGAGGCAGGAAAGCAATAGACTTAGCAGAAGGTAGGATTGGTTAAACTGGGTCCCTAAGTCTCTCCTAAGAAACTCTTGTAAGAATTCTCTGCTTAACAAAGGGAGGAAATCTGGCACCACTGATCACATTTAGGGTGGGGGTTTCTTCCCTTCTAGTAAGTCCTTTGTTTTACTCTGTCTTGAGGAAGGATCATAAACAAAAGGCAGAAGAGAGAAGACAGGAATTCTCAACAGTGATGTGTAGACTAGCGTCTTACCATTGACTATTATTTTATAAAATTGCTACAAACAGATACATGGAAGCCTACTTAGTTAATAAGGGAACCGTATGGCCAAAGAAAATTCAAGCACAGTGTAGTGACATCAGCCTGAGATTGTTCAGTTTTTAAGGGAATACCAAGATTCTTGAACTTACCTGAGGGGAAGTGAGCTGCTACATCTTTGTAGCTTCTAGAACTCTCTAGCGACCATCTGAACTGTAGCTTTAGAGCATGATTAACAAACACTGAGGAAATCATCAGGAACATGAAGGACAATGGACAGAGAAAATCCTTCCAGAGAGCAGAGTTAGCAGGCCTGCAGGACGTGGACTAGTCCTCCTCTTCTTCAACTAGGATATCTAAAAATTGAAGTTACCCTGTCCTTCTCCACCATTATATATGTTGGGTATATTTAGGGTGAATAATTATCTTTTGGACAAAAGTTCCTAGACCACGAGGAACCATATTTAACTATGATAGAGAGATTACAGTGTAACTCCCAAGATACAGAACTTTGTAGAGCTTCATACAGTAACCGATGAGACTTGGAGTTTTGTTCTTTGAGGATCGGCTAAGTGTGTTCTGTGTAGGACTGGGAATTTCCGAAAGTTCCTGTGTCAGACAAAGCATTTGTATAGATGCTGGATAGCAAAGATAAACTCTGTTTGTTGGCTACTCAATAATTTCTCCTCCCTTATTCCTTCTAGCAACCCCAAATCATATTCGGATATTACTATGCATTACATAGGCTTCACCCCAACTCAGGGCATGAACAGTGATTGGTTTAATTCAATCATGAGAAACCTATTCTCTTTACCAGTGGTTAATTGACTTCCTTCTTGACTTTGTATGTTGTTTTATACGGATATAATGCAATGCTGAGGGCAAAGCCATGAAAATTGCAGAAAATCACACCCAAAGCCAAATTATTAATTGGATAATAATAATTATTGATAATTTTATTATTGCAATAGGATGCAATCCTGGCCAAGGAAATATAAGGGAAAATCTTCTTGGGAGGGTTTCTAGTAAAAAATGTCCTCACTCTGTAAAATGGATATAGGTATAACTTGTTCCTTCTTGACTTTGTATGTTGTTTTATAAGGATATTATCAGAAGCTCCTATTGTTACAAAGCAATGGTGAAGGGGAAGCCATGAGAACTGCAGAAAGTCACACCCAAAGCCTAAACGTTCTTTAAATTCAAAATTAACCAACAGAGTCTCCTTATTATGTGAAGCAATAAACTCTTCACTGTTTTAGAGATTTTTAGCTAGATCTTCTGTTACTTATAGCCAAAGGCAATCAAATGGAGACACTGATATAATCATAACTTTGTAAATGTTGTTTGTTTCTTCAATATTTAGAACATATAGAAGGACATGGAATACGTAATAGTTATAAAACACGATGTAATTATCAGAAACCTTGTCGATGTTCTTCCAGCATTGGTGGGTCAGTGGATCAAGAAATAGAAGGTTTAGTGCATTATTTCAAGAGTGTGTCAAGAGACCTTGTGTGTTTCTGCTCGCTCTCCTTTATGCTTCAGCCATCACCGTAAGAACACGGCCAGGCTAGCCTGCTGGAGGATTACAGACACGTGGAGTGGAGATATCACCTGGGACCAAACTAGATCGGCCAACACAAGCTGCCCCAACCCCCAACAGGAGAGCAGACACAGCCAAGAGCAGCACAACCACCTAACCAATCACTCCAGAAGCATCAGCAATAAACATTAATGTTGTATGCCATTGGGATATCTCAATTGCTTCTTATGCAGCATTATTGTGGCCATAGATAGGTTGCTCCCATGCATTCTGAGTCTCGTCAATTCAGGCGCATGGTAGGATTGCTTTCCCTTGATCAACCGAAGTGAAGCACAGGCTCGTGACTTCCTTTAACAAGTGAAATGTAAGTAGAAATAATATGCATCTCTTCTGGGTGAAGGCATTTAATTACCTATGTAAGAACAAGGTGGTTCATCTTTCCTGTGCATGGTGATGGTGCAAGCACAGGTTGAAATGGAAATGCCATTAGCCTGGGCCCCTGAGTGATTGCAACAATCAGGAACTATCTTGTTGACCTGTACAGATACATGGCATGACCTAGAAGTAAATTTTTGTTCTGTTGAGGCGCGGAGCTTTGAGGGTTATTTATTATCACAGTATAACGTAGCCTGCCTATGCTGACTGATGCAGGCTGTCCTAGCAGACCTCATTGAATAGGTGACATTTGAGGTTGGACTTGAAGGTGAAGGATCACTCGTGTGCTGTCCACAAAAAAAATGATGTAGTCAGAGAAAATAACTAAAGCAAAGACCCGAAGTCAGGAGTGTGCCTAACATATTCAAGGAGACCTATGTGTAAAGTGGAGCGAGGGGGAAAAGAACAGGAGATGAGGTTGGGGACGTGAAGGGGGGTTGCACGTCATGTAGAACCCTACAGTTCATTCTGATAGACATTGGCTTTTAATCTGAGTGAAATATGGAGAACTTGCAGGAGTTTGAGCAAATAATGACATCTGACTTGAATTTTAACAATATAGAATAAACTACCAGGATAAAAGCAGGAATAGCAAGCAGTTAACAGCTGGAATCCAGCAAAGAGACGATAGTGGTGGCTAGGACCAAGTAGCAGCTGTGGAATTGATAAGAAGTGATTGGGCTTTGCACATATTTTGAAGGTAGTGTCTACAGGATTTTCTTGAGGGGTTGAATGTGGGATGTGAGAGAAAAAGAGAAGTCGAGAATGACTCCAAGGTTATTGGCCTGATGCAAAGGAAATGTGGAAGCAGATAATGAAGGTCTTAAAAGCCAGGCAGGAAAGTGTGCATCTTATGATGTAACCAAGGAAACTATTTTGGGGCTTGTGATGGCAAGACTTGGGGATTATACATGAAGTGTGGAGAGGAATATAGTAGACAGATTAATCTATAGCATACAAAGAGGGTGGTGATAGATCAGAGGGGGCATGGATACAAAAAGGTATCTGAAGAGGGTCCCAGGAACATTATTCAGGAATGGCTCCAACTAAGTGTGACAAAGGAGAGGGCAAGAGGGAAAGTCAAGAAGAGGGCAAGGAGGAAGGAGAAAGATTTCAAAAGGGCACATTCTGCTTAGAATGAAAATTAACTTGCAGTGATGGAAAGCATTGTTGTGGCCCTCCAAAAGGTCCAGAGAGAGGGCTGCCTCTCTCTTGCTTTAATCAGATGATGCAAATATCTCCAGTGACTAAAATAAGAAACACAGACTACTGTAGGGGTTCCCTCCTCTCTTTGACTTCATGCAGCTTCAGCTTAGATACTGTTTCAATGGTAAGCAGAGGAACAGAGGATACACAGATCCACCATTTTAGACTAGAGTAGGCTTGAAATAAATTGACTATGCTCAGCAATAAAGAAATAAATGTAGTTAATCCACTGATAAAGAAGTAATGCTTTGGCCTTATCGGAGCAGTGATAATAATTAATAATCCCTTATCTTTGTAAGGTACTACATGCTAGAAATAAAACTGAAGATTCCAAGGCACCAAGGTATATTTTTATAGTCCAAACCATATTTTATTCTAGGTATACATTCTGAACTAAGCCTTTCATGAAAAGCCTTTCATGAAAACAACAAAACAACATTGGAAAGAATATAAGGAGGCTAATCCTTCTTTTGAGAGACATAAAAATTCCTAACCCATTCCTGGCCTTCTGTCCTGCTGGCTAAAGAGAGAACATTTTGAATTAGCAAGCAATCTGTCTTATTTATATTTTAAGTGTGAGAACTGGTAAGCTCACTCATGATATAAAGCCCAAACTTCTTAGGTGGCCTAAGGCCATTATGGTCTGGCCTCTGTCACCTCTCCACTGTCACCTCACTCCACTTTCTCCTCACTCTAGTACTCCAGACACACAGCCACCCTTCTCCTAATCTCAGTCACGCCAAGCTCTTGTCCCCATGAGAACTTTCACATACACTGTTTCCTCTCCCTGTGTTGCTCTTTGCGAGTTTTTCACACGGTTAGCTCCTTTTTGTGATTGTCAGGATCCAGGCTACAAACAGAATTCACTGCAGATGGTCCGTGTGAGGGGGCTTCAGAGGTGGCACTGGCTTAAGGGAGCTAAAGGTGAGGCTCCCAGGGACTAACAACACCAGGAAGCCATTACCACATGTAGGGCTGAAGGAACAAGAGGAGAAAGTGGTATTATCTGAGCCTAGTGTAAGCTAGACCCGTGAGGAAGGAATCTTCTGGTGGGAGTTGTAGTTGTAAAGACATCAGAGCATGGGGGGAGGGCAAGGAGATACCTTAACATCTCTATCCTTCTGCCTCTCAACCTAGCCAGTGTCTCACTTTGGCAGAACTAAACAAGAAGCCTGAGGGCAAGGAGCACAGATGATGCCATTCATTGGGCACAGGCAGGGTTGAGAAAGGCAGAGAATGGTCAAGAGGGTACATGGGTGTGGGTGGGAGAAGTGGAGATAAATCAGTACACTGTTCTCGAGTCCTCTGTTTAATTATCACCTCCTCATAAAGGCCTTTCTTGACCATCCTTTCTATGGTCTTGACTAGGTCCCTTCTAGTACTTTCAATCCCTTTCTTTCTCATCTGTAACTATAGCTGTCTCTGATTCTTTATTGTTCAAATGCTCTTTTCTCATAATGTATGGTAAAGCATCATCAGGGCAGGCACCTATTGCTTTGTTCTGGATAACTGGTGCCTGGTACGGGTGCTTGGTACTTAGTGGACACTGACATATCTGCACAAAGACAAAAGGAAGGGAAGAGAAAGGGGGAGTGGAGAGAGGAAAAGGAAAGTTCTCTTTTGAAAGATAAAAGTGTGTGTGTGGGGGCGCCTGGGTGGCTCAGTGGATTAAAGCCTCTGCCTTTGGCTCAGGTCATGATCTCAGGGTCCTGGGATCGAGTCCCGCATCGGGCTTCCTGCTCAGCAGGGAGCCTGCTTCCCCCTCTCACTCTGCCTGCCTCTCTGCCTACTTATGAACTCTCTCCTCTCTGTCAAATAAATAAATAAAATCTTAAAAAAAAAGTGTGTGTGCACACGTGTGTGCATGCTTACACACGTGTACATGTGCATAACTTCAAAATCTTCACGTATTAAAAATTAAAAACAGGAAAACACAACAACAAGTTGGGAGGAGATGATAAAATAGAATTTATTGATGATTTATTTAGTACCAGACCCTTTTCATGTTATTCCACTTAAACCCTGTGAAAGTCCTGCAAGACGGGGAGTGTTATTCCCATTTTTTATGTAAGCAAACTGGAGTTCAGAGATTTTAAGTGGCCTATTAACATGGTTCAAGTCACAAGGGGGTGTTTAAACCCAGTTCACGTGGATTGAAACCTTGAGTCCTTTCCTTAACTCTTGGATACTCTGGGAATTCTGTGGAAAACATTCAGGACAATGTATCTTTTTCCTTCTCAGAAGACTGAGCATAATCATTTTCAGGCTTTCATCTTAAAACAATACCTATCTCTCTCTATCTAATCTATCTAAAAGTGGCTTTTGTGAAAGGTCATTTAACAAGCTGCTTTGTTTATGGGAGAAAAAAACAATCATGCTATAAAGATGTTCACCCTTGAGAACAAAAGTAGACGAGTAATAGATTGGATGTTAATTGAAGCAGATGCCTATGAGAATAATTTGAAGTAATCTGGGAGCAGTAAAAGGTAGTGAGCAATCTTTCCCCTCCTACTCTACTTTCCCCTACAACTGCTCTACTGCAGTTGTAAGAGCAGCAAGAACCCCATAGTGGAACCTCCATTCTGTCCAAAAAGAGTCCTTCAAATGGATCGACTATTCAAAGTTGACTCTTACATGCCATAAAGTAAACAATGTACATAATAATTATCTCGCTTCATTGTCATTTAATTTTTACAGCATGTATCAACTATCCACAGCATTCAGGGGTTTGGGAAGCGGGAGTGAATACACAACTGATGTGAAAGCAAGATGAAAAAATGCAAATTATATATATGGAATGACTGAAGTAATAACTTGCATAAGTAGCACACTGATATGAATTCAGAAGAGAGGAATATGTTGGAACATTATAGTTTGTCTATTATCTTTTTCATTCCATTCTAAATTATCCTCCATTCTAGGACATTTATTATTAATAACATTTGCATTCTATTTCCCTTCTTTTGACGTTGATATCAGAGAATTTTCTCTATTTTTATCTCGTGTTTTAAGCATAAAATAACTTTTTCATTTTCCCCTTTGAACAAGTTAAATGTTGGGCTCCTGCCCTGCACTGAAAACTCAGGGAGTGTAAGCACCAAAATGTGGGAAGGGTTACACTGATTTATTAACCAACGCTGATAAGCTAATTTGAGTTTCAAAAAAATTCTGCCTTTACTGACTTAAAACAACTGGTTTTTTAAATACTATCTCAAATTAGAATTTTAAACTGTTATTTCTAAAGAACTGAATATTTGAAATAAGACTGTCTCAATAGCAAGTCTTGTGCCATGTCAAACAATTAATTTCAGCTCTCTCTTTTGTTATCTACATATGAATACAGTTCTCTAGAAAGATAAATAAGACATTTTAAGAACAGATTCTTCTTCTGGTAAAGCTATTAACAGATTGTATATTCCAAAGATATTTGCACCACTATACTATTCTCTTTTCCTCTAAGAGCTGGGACTGTGTCTCCTTTCCTTAAATTTGGGGGGAGCCTTGTGACTGTCCTGGTTGTAAACCAGTATTACAGAAATGAAGCTATTTGGTCTCTGAGTCTAGGACATAATAGAGATACAGCTCTGCTTTATTCTCTTTCTTGGATGTGTGCCCTCAAAACCCAGCCACTTTGCTGCGAGGAAGCCCAAACTAACCTATGTGGAGAGACCGCAGGAAGAAGGCCACATGTAGAGAAACTGAGGCCCCCAGCCAACAGCCAGCATCAATGACCAGATACGTCAGTGAACAAGCCTACAGCTGACTCCATCAGCCTTTGAGCTGCCCTTGCTTTACTCCAAGTGGAGTGGAAGACAGCTGTCCTCATTGAGCTCTGGCCAGGGGGCAGATTTGTGAGCAAAATGGATATTAGGGTTTTTAAAAAGATTTTATTTATTTATTTGACAGACAGACAGAGATCACAAGCAGCCAGAGAGAGGGAAGCAGGCTCCCCACTGAGCAGAGAGCCCGATGCCAGGCCCGATCCCAGGACCCTGAGATCATGACCTGAGCCGAAGGCGGAGGCTTTAACCCACTGAGCCACCCAGGTGCCCCGATAATAGGATTGTTTTAAGCTAAGTTTTGCTGTGGTGTGTTACAGAAATAGTAACTGTTACAGTCATATTACCCACAAATTAAATGGATAAAGGCCGACTCGCTTTTCTTTTAAATACAAAGATAACTACGTATTTAACATTTGATGCTTTGCCACCTCTCATTAGAATCTCAAGCAATTAGGAAATACTGTCTGGGATCAGCATCAGAAGATGCTCCAGCTCCGGCTTGTTTTTTAACAGTGAATAGGAGATAGCGTGTAAGAAAGAGTAAGATTTTTTCTTTTCAAACAACTTCAAACATTTGGCCTAAAACATTTTCATTTCCCTGCCAATTGCTTTTATTTTTAAGACTTTATTATTTTTAGAGCAGTTTTAAGTTCATAGCAAAATTGAGAGGAAGTGCCAGAGAATACCCATACACCCTCTGTTCTTACACATTCATAGCCTCCCCCATTATCGACATCCCCCACCAGACTCGTACATTTCTTACAAATGATGAACATACACTGACACATCATAATCACCCAAAGTCACCAGTTTACCTTAGGGTTCACACTTGGAGTTGTATGATTTATGGGTCTAGATAAATGTATAAAGCATGTGTCCATCATTACAGTATTGTACAGAGTATTTCTGCCCTAAACATCCTCTGTGCTATGCCTATTCATCTCTCTCCCACCCTAGCCCCTGCCAAACACTGATCTTTCTACTGTCTCCATAGTTACACCTTTTCCAGAACATCGTAGAGCTGGAATCACACAATATGGAGTCTTTTCAGATTCACTTCTTTCACTTGATAAGATGCATTTAAATTTCTTCCACGTCTTTTCATAACTTGATAGCTCATTGCTTTTTAACACTGAATAATATTCCATTGTCTGGATGTGCCATGGTTTATTTATCCATTCACCAGCTGAAGGACAACTTGCTTGCGTCTAAGTTTTGCCAATTATGAATAAAGCTGCTTTAAAGATCTGTATACAGGTTTTTGTGTATAGTTTCCAACTCCTTTTGGGAAATAGCAAGAAGTATGATGCGAATCATATGCTAAGATTGTGTTTCGTTTTGTAAGAAACCACAAGACTGTCTTCCAAAGTGGCTGTACCATTTTGCACGCACAACCAGCAATGAATGAGAATTCTTATTGTTTCACATGTTCACTAGCATTTGGTGTTGTCAGTGTTACAGATTTTGGCCATTCTAACGGGTGTGTGTTATATCTCGTTGTTTTAATTTCCCTTTCCCTAATGACATATAATGTGGAACATCCTTTCATATGCTTGTTTGTCATCTCTATACCTTCTATGATGAGGTGTCTGTTAAGATCTTTGGCCCATTTTTTAGATAGGTTTTTTATTTTCTTATTATTAAGTTTTTTAAAAAAGATTTTATTTATTTGAGAAAGAGAGGTGGGGAGGAGCAGAAGGGGAAGAAGAGGCACAAGCAGACTCCACGCTGAGCGTGAGTTTGATGCAGGGCTTGATCTCACAACCCTGAGATTATGACCTGAGACAAAACCAAGAGTGGGACACTTAATCAACTAAGCCACCCAGGTGCCCTTATTATTATTAAGTTTTAAGAGTTCTTCGTATATTTTGGATAACAGTCCTTTATTAGATGTAATTTTTGCAAATATTTTTTCCCAGTCTGTGGATTATCTCATCATCTTGGCATTGTCTTTCCCAGAACAGACGCTTTCATTTTAATTAAGTCCAACTTATCTGGTTTTTTCTTGTATGGAAGGTAACTTTGGTATCACATCTAAAAAGTCATTACCATACCCAAGATCATTTAGGTTTCTGCTATAGTGTCTCTAGGAGTTTTATAGCTTTGCTTCTTACATTTAGGTCTATGTCCATTTGGAGTTAGTTTTTGTGAAGAGTGTAAGGTCTGTGTCTAGATTTTTTTTTTTTTTTTTGCATATGGATGTCCAATTGTTTCAGCACCATTTGTTGAAAAGACTATTTTTTATCTTTACTCCATTGTGTTGCCCTTTCTCCTTTGCCAAAGATCAGTCAACTATATTTACGTAGGTCTATTTCTGGACTATCTATTCTGTTCTATTGATCTTTTTGTCAATTATTTTGCCAAGACCACAATCTTAACTACTGTAGCTTTAGTAACTCTTGAAGCTGGGTAGTGTGTGTCCTCCAACTTTTTTCTCCTTCAATATCATGTGGACTATTGTGGTCTTTTGCCTCTCCATATAAACTTTTGAACAAATTTGTTGATATCCACAAAAGATAACTTGCTGAAATTTGGATTTGGACTGCACTGAATCCAAAGGTCAAGCTGGGAGGAACTCACACCTTAACAATATTAAGTATTAACCTTGTTTAATTATTCCTTCAGGAAAAAAATTAAAAAACCAAAGAATTAGATTTGTACTCCCCATTTAGAAACCATATAGTTTTTCACTAAATAAGTTCTTAGTAACCCTACTCTTTGCTACCAGTCTACTCATCTGTAGCCTAGAAACAAAACCAATACTTTTGCACTTTATAAATCCTAGGGTCCCATCTGTACTCTTTTCCATGGGTACGAGTCTCTCGTTGAGAAGCCACAATGGTGGGGCACTAGGGTAATTTATAGTGAAGATTATAAATTTTGGCCAATACTTAACATGAATTCACGATTAACTTTGTTCAAAATTTTCTTGGAGTAGTACCCCCGAGTCAGTGTGGAGAGTGGGGAGGTTTTGCAGTGAACAGATCTAGGTTCAGATGCTGATTCTACCACTTGGATATATTGTATTATAGACACTTCATACTGGTAATTGTTTTTTGTTTGGTTGGTTTTTTCCCCACACTAACTACATAGATTAGGCCTAGGGAACATGTTATGTAACAATGATTTTTGAATTGGAAATATCAACTTTTCTGATCCAAATGTTAATATGGGAGTGGATATTATGCTAAACTCATCCTTCAATTAATTATCCTATTAGTGGCTTTTTTTTTCTATTCCTAGGCTGGACTTGCCCTTGGACTTGCACAAATAAATAACAATAGTAATACCATCTGTAGTGAGGTTAGAATTATATCCTATAAAGAAAGCTGCCCACCTGGGATCTATAATGCCTGGATATGGGATCCATCTTGTCCAAATATTTGTCTACAATAATATCTGGAGAGATTGAAGCTTCATCAAAACCATGTAAAATTATTAAAAAGAGAATTCATCCTATTAAATGTATGCTTAATGTATTCTAGCATATAATTTAAGAATAATTTATTTAATAAAATAGAATCTTATAGTGTTCTAACACTAATTTTCAATTTTCTATTTCTACAAGTTAGAACCCATATGTGTTTAAAAGATCTTTATCTTTCCTGGTTTTGTTGGATTTCTCTTCCTCTTGAGTCAACCATGTTCTAGTAATGCTTGTCCGCTAACGTGTTACAGTTTTTTCAAGGTTGACATAGTCACATAAGATTTTTTCAATAGAATTCTTGAATAAGCATTTTTTTCCAATATTACCTATAAGAGGGAAGTGAAATCACCAAAATGGAGACAGACATAGCTTATTCCTCACTTCGCTCTCCCTCACAAAAAGAACCACCAACAAAATATTAAAAAAGAAGACATCACTGAGAGAATTCTAGAACATGGGGATGAGGATAAAGTTTCTCCTGCACCACAGAGACCAAGAGAGACTGCATTAGAAGGGTAAGAAAAGCGGCTACATGTTGACCACATTGCCCCTCTCCCAAGCCAGTGCAGCACCATGCAGAGATCTCCCCTGAGCCTCTAGTTTTTCCAATGGGAAAAGAGAACCTAGGGGACACAATCAGCAACCGCCCATCCACACAGCATTGTGGCTCACTTTGGGAGAGCCCATACTCTGATCTTACACCCCTGGGATTGCAGGAGAATGTGCAGGGCTCAATCACTGGGAACCCGTGATGGGGAAGGGGGAAGGGGCGGCAACAGCTAGCCCATGGATTTTGGGAAACTGAATTCATACCTGCAGTGCCCAAGCAGTAATCTCCACCAGCAGATTTGTACATCTGCAGAATCGAGTTGGGGTGCCGTCTGACCAGGAAACAGCAGGGTACAGATCTGTCTGATTTGGATCCTCAAATGAGGAGTTTAGAGCTCAGTTTGCCCTTGCCCAGGCAAGGAGCTGAGTCACAGCCCCACCCACTGTGGAGAGTATCTTTGGCCCCGTTTGACCAGAGGAGCTGATGACAACTCCTGGAAACAATGTGGGCCAGTGTGTTCAAGCAGAGAGGAGGCAGCAAAACTGATTGCCAGGGAACAAAGCCAGTACCAGGCGTGGAGCACTCCCATGCT
>CM052883.1:47567394-47605320 GCA_028534135.1 Potos flavus
CCCCCCCCCCCCCCCCCCCCCCCGCCTTTTCTGCCCAGGCAAAGGAGCTGAGAACAGCCCCACTCACTGTGGAAGATGTCTTCTGGCCCCCTTTGACCAGAAAGGCTGGCAACAACTTGTAGAAGCTGTGTGGCCCAGCAGCACTTGAGCTGAGAGGTGGGCAGGCAGAGCCAATGCTTGCAGAACGAAGCCAGAAGCTCTATTTGGTCAGGGAACTTGCGATGCGCATCAGCTTGAGTCAAGACAACAAACAAAGAAAGGGCTTTGCCAGATTGAGAGCTGCCTCTTCCACTGCGCCTGAGAAAGAATCTAACTCATCGCCCCTCTCATACCTGAATACAGCCTTCAGCCTGTTTGACCAGGGAACCTACCCAGAGCACAGAGGAAGCTGCATTGCCCATTCAACAGCCCCATGGAGAGCGGCACTTGAACAGAAAGCACATAGGGTGGCTTTCCCTATCTGCAGAGCAAAACCGGTGGCCTCACCTGACCATGGAATTCAGTGTACACTCTGGCCTGATTTGGGCCCCCCAAACAATGAGCTGTCCAGGCCCTGGGTCCCATCCTGGTGCCCTGCCAGGGCAAGGAAGCTAATTCATAGCTCTCGTATTACTGACTACAGTGCCCAGTCCTTGACTAGAGAATCCAGGCAACTGCAAAGCCCATACAGCCTCACTTGGGTAGGGAACCAACAGTAGTCCTATCCAACTATTCTCATCCAGTGACACACATATCCTTTCCCCATTCCTAGAGCTTGAACAGTTGCTTCTCCCCAAAATAGACCATAATAGTAGGACCCACCTCCCCATTACTCAAATATACAGATGCCAACATAAGAAATCAAGAATCACAAAAAATCAGGTAAATATGACATCACCAAAAGAAAATAATAAAACTCCAATAACTGACCCTACAGAAATGGAGATCTATGAACTATCAAAGAATTCAGAATAATCCTCTTAAGGAAGTTTAGCAAACAACAAGAAACACAGACAACTAAACAAAATTAGGAAAACAATACATGAACAAAATGAGAAATTTGACAAGGAAACAGCAAACATAAGACAAACAAACAAAAACCAACCAGAAATCTTAGAGTTGAAAAACAGAGCAAACAAACTAAAGAATTTGAGACCAACAAAATCAGAATCGAGAGTCCACAAATAAACCTAAATACAGTCAACTAATATTTAACAAGGGAACCAAGAATACTCAGTACTGAAAATACTGTCTTTTCAATAAGTGGTGCTGGATATTAACCTGTAAAAGAATGAAACTGGACTCATATCTTTTATGAATGAATTATTCACAGAAATTGACTAAAAATGGATTAGACTTAAATGCAAGCCCTGAAAACCATGAAATTCCCAGAAGAAAACAGAGGTATAAAGCTCTTTGGCATGGGCCTTGGTAACGATTTTTTTTTTTTTTGATATGACACCAAAAGCACAAGCAAAAAAATAAACAGGTAGAATGACATCAAACTAAAAAGCTTCTTACAGCAAAAGATACTATCACCAAAGTGAAAATGGGGAAAATCCTTGCAAACCATCTACCTGATAAGGGGTTAATATACAAAACATATAAAGAACTCATATAACTCCATAGCTACACAGACAAACACAAATGACCCAATTAAAAAATGGGTAAAGGACCCGAATAGACATTTCTCTAAGGAAGATATACAAAAGGACAACAGGTTCATGAAAAGATGCTCAGCATCAGGAGTCATTATAACAGGAGTCACCTGTTAGAAAGGTCATTATTAAAAAGAGATAACAAAAGCTAATGTGGATGCAGGGAAAAGGGAATTATCATGGACTGCTAGTGGGATTATAAATTGCTGTAGCCACTTTGGAAAACAGTATGGAGGATTGCCACAAAATTAAACATGGAACTACCAAATGATCCAGCAATTCCACTTCTAGGAATACACTGAAAGGTAACAAAAACACTAACTAGAAAAGATACCTGCACTCCTTGTTCATTGCAGCATTATTTACAATAGAAAAGACCTGGAAACAACCTGAGTGTTTACTGATGGACAAATAGATGAAGAAGTTGTGTGTGTGTGTGTGTGTGTGTGTGTGTGTGTGTGTGTATGCAAAGTAATATTATTCAGCCTTTAAAAAATGAGGAAATCCTAACATTTGTGAATATGGATGGACCCTGAAGGTAGTCTACTAAGTAAGTCAGACAAAGAAAAGGCAAATGCTGTATGATCTCACTTATATGTGGAATCTAAACAACAAACAAACCAAACTCAGAGAAGGAGAGATCAGTCTTGTGGCTATTGGAGGAAGAGTGTGAGGGGAGGGAAAACAGGAGGAAGGTGGTCAAAAGGTACAAATTTCCAGTATAAAATAAATAAGTATGAGGTACATAATATAAAGCATGATGGCTACAGCTAACACTGCTATGTGATATATAAGAAAGTTAAGAGGGTAAATCCTCTGAGTTCTCATCACAGGGAGAAAATATTTACCTTTTCCCTTTTTTTCTTTTCTTTTATTGTATTCAAATGAGAAGATGGATGTTATCTGAACCTATTGTGGTAATCACGTCACAATACATGTAAATCAACCCATCAGGCTGTATACTTTAAACATACTGTGATGCATGTCATTTATTTCTCAATAAAACCGGGGCTTACTTTTTCCAACATGCTCTACAAACAGCCTCTTCTAGTCACTCAGCAACCAGCCAGGAATGTTCCAGCCCTGTTGTCCACTCTTGAGTGGCTCTGTGGGATCATTCTTCTGCCCCCTTTATATCCTATCTAAGCTGTGATGAAGTGATGAAGGCTCTACTCTCCTTCCAGCATGAAAAACGTTTCTGTGATTGAGTTTCCAAGCTGAAATTGATTCCCCTTCGAGCAGAAACATGAATGTCATTTATGCTTTCTGGTTAATTTTATTAAGGGTCCATCTAGACAGCTTAGCTCATTTACACCCACTCTAACATGACTTGCATTTTAAGGGTTAGTGTGTCCTGGAAAATATCCTTTGAGATGATTATTGAAAAATAATTCCCAGAGGAGGTAGGTTGGGCAGAACTGCACAGTATATACCTCTCTTGGATATTCCTACTGCCCGTTAGAGATTTATGGGCTCTGGAAAGTCCTACAGTAAAGACAGGTAGCTTACCCTAAAATTTTCCCAACTCAATCTCAGCTGGCAATTTGACTTATTTATTTTGTTTTTTCAAAATATCTTTTAGCCTTTGGGGACTTATCTCCTACGGAACTTATTTCCTACATTGGGAATGCTGGTGTAAGGTTTTAAGGACAAAAAGTGCTCTGATAAAGGCTCTCATCTAAACATCACACCACTCCTGAAATATACTGAGGAATTTAATTTTACAGAAAAGGAGGCTAATTCTTCAAGTTGTTGAGTAAAAAACAGAGATAGCTTTCATGTTACTGACATCTGGATAACTACTCTGCAGGCTGAAAGAAGTGCTGATGTGGCATCATATTTGTAGCAACATGAATTTGGTTTGCTCAAAAAAGGAAATGCAACCTGTGAGTTATGCATGTGTGTGCATTTGTGTATGGGTGTACATGTGCTTATTTCTAGGTGTATGGGCTTGAGTTGGTTCCAACTAAGATTCTAAAAAGATGGGGACAGTTGAACTCAATGCATGGTCTGTTGGCATAGCTGGGTTCAACCCCCCAACCTGTCCTTCCAGAGCCTCCAACATCACAGAAATTGTGTTTTGTGGCCTGACAAGTAGGAGGTCTAATGGTTTGAGTACAAGCCCAGAAACACAGACCCTCTTGGTACTAATCCAGTACTCACAGTACTTCAAAACTATAAGGATAGAAGCCCTCTCAGTAATTTGGATTCTAATCAGAGAAAACAAGCCACTGGCTTCTTCCCATTTCATTTTCCTTTGATGCATGAGAACTATAGCGCCATGTTGAATCTTGCATCCCTTATATGGGCAGTCCCAGTTGTTGGATGCAATCTTACCAGACACCCATGGCAGAATTTCTCTTTGTGAAAAGTAACCACCAAAGGGTTGTGTGGTTTTAAAGGTTTTTATGCCAGTCAGCAAAGTGCCTGACTTCCTGTTGCAACTTATTAATAGGACAAAATCTTGTTACATTGGACATTTCCTCCACAGAGTCTTCCTGGAGCTTCTGCTGATAAAACTTCAACAATCCAATTGTCTTTTATGACTTTAAGAGATCTTTTTATCACAGCTTCATTGCTTTCATAGCCAAAAGCTGTTTAGAATGGAGCTATTTTACCCAAACCAAAGTCTGATGAATATGCTTACATACCTATTATATAGGAATTTTAGCAGGAAGAATCATGTTTTCATTATTTCTAGACTTATTTGAATGATTCATAGAAATTGAAGCCTTAAGATTTCTGTGGTACTTATTTTTCTTCTGTAGGTGATAGGTGTTTATAGATCTGGAGGATTTGGTTTAGAATCCAACTGAACCTCATAAAACATCAGGTTAAATTTGGACTTAGTTTGACACTTATGTCCAGTTACCTAATGTGGAGAAATGGAGTGTATTGTTAAGTAGCTTATGGTATCCTTACATCAAAGCAATTGAGCAAAGATGATCTGATAGATATGTTACGAAGAAGAGAGATCACGTTTTGATTGGGATGTTAACAAAGCCTGTATGTTAATGCTAAAAATGGATCTGTGGCTCCTAGACAATTAGTTCCTGAGCCTGGCTGCTGGTCGCCATCTTCCGTTCCACTCATTGCTATTCTTGCTTAACAAATCCCTCCCTTCTTTTTCAGAAAAGCATAAGAGGAAGGGAGGGAAAAATAAAACAAGATGTAATCAGAGAGGGAAATAAACCATAGGAGACTCTTAACCATAGGAAACAAAAGGAAGGTTGCTGGAGGGGAGGGAATTGGGGAGACGGGGTAAGAGGATGATGGGCATTAAGGAAGGCACGTGATATAATGAGCACTGGGTGTTATATAAAATTGATGAATCACTGAACTCTAACTCTGAAACTAATAATACACTATATGTTAATTAATTTAATTGAAATAAAAAAAAGACTGACCTCTGGGTTCATATAATTAGGTTTAAGATGTGCTGTACATTTGGTGTTGTGTGGAGAGTTTTACTGAGGAAACTGACTTGTCTAAAGTCACACAGTTATTCAGTAGAAGAGCTAAAATGAAATCAGTTCTCAGTTTAGTGTTTTTCCAACCCTATCATCCTTCGTTCCTGTGCTGATGAAACTGAGGACAATGAGGGATAAGGTTGCTGCGAGGAAAGATGTGCAGGATTGCTGCATAGCTTGGAGAACGTGTTGAGGACAGAGAATTACAGGAACTGTGCGTGACCTCTACATCGCATACACAAACACACTAGGATTATTGTAAGACATTAAGTTGCTTATGTTAAGTAGATATTCGAATGAAATATAATGGTCCATATTTCCTTATCCATAAAGCTATAATTGAAAGAGCTCTGAAAATGGAAAAACTGTGTTGGTTTGCAGAAAAATCATTTGATAACATCTGACTTGAACTCATATTAAAAAGGCTAATTATAGTCATAATTTTCCCATTGTATGAATACATATTTTTGCTGCAATAATATTAACATGTTTGGCTTTGGGGTGCCGGCTCAAATCTGCTAAGCATGTTCCATAAGCACCCTACTGCCTTTCTAAAATCCGAAAAATTCTAATTTTGAAATACATCTGATCTCAAGGGTTTTGAATAAAAGATAATTGGCTGAACTTTTAAAAATTGTTTTCACAAAAAAAAATACATGTTCATTATGACCAGTCAAGCAATATAGAAAAATAGTGGTAAGAAGATTAAAAATTCCAAATTCCATCAACCAGAAATGATCACTATCTACATCTGGTGAACATTATCTGTGTTATTTCTGTATGCATTTACACATACAGCAGGATAATTAGGTGCAATTTTCTAAAATAAGATCATACTATATAGTACAAGAAAACATTTCTTCATCAGAAGTGCTACTAGTTTCTAAAATTTTCTCCAAGTGTAAAAAAAGACAGTGGAAACAACATATTAAAGTCATGATAAAAGTATATATTTGGTTACAGTTCATTTTTAGGCCTTATCCCTTGAATTCCCATTATAAATATGAGAAAATTAATCCTCTTACACTTTTTTTAACTTCCTTTCTCTCAACCTCTCAAGTTTTACATTCATATTCTCCCTTCCTCATAATTCCCTCAGTTCTATAAAATTTGATAAATGAATTCTATATTGACAGCAAGGCCTTTTCTTATAGCCTCTTCATTTTAGATTTTTTCTTTTAAATTTTGATTTATTCTTGGTTGAATAAATATTGTCAACTTTTTTTCCCAGTGAGGTTTCTGGTGTATGGTTTCGCTCATGTTTGAGAATGTCTGTTGATACTTTTATAGCTGACTCAAACGACAACTCAGTGGGTATAAAATTCTTGGGTCTCACTTCAAAGATTAGTAACAAAGTTTTGTACACATCTTTTGGCATTAAATATAATTATGGCATTTTAAGGCAATGCAAGTTTCCACAGGGATTTCCATGTGATCCTTTCTTTATCCTTGAAATTCACTAACTTTTCAAAGGTTTAAGACTTTCTTCATATTAAGAATGGCTTGCAATAATATATGGAATCTATGCATCATTTGTTCTGTTACTATTTTTAGACCTCAATTAAACAATGATTGAACTTTGTTTTTAATATCTATAACCTTATTTCTAATCACTTTCCCTAGTTTTAAAATGTTTTATGTGATTTGTTTTACAAAACATGTTTCTAGTCATTTTTATTCTACCAGTTGATTCTTAAATGGCTTTCGGGCCTACAGCAGTTTTTATTTTTCTCATCTATTTCTTTCCTGAGTTCTGCCAGCTCACTTTTCATCTTTTATTGTTTTATCATCTCTTCTTTGAGTTCTTACAACTTTTCCTTCAGCTGTCTTGTAAGAAAAAAGCATAGTGTCTTAAGTTCTTTTTAAACAAATAATTTGTTCCAAATTCATATGTTCTTTACCTTGACAGTCCCCAGGCTATTCCCAGGGCTGCTAGCTATCTGCACTGCACAAGTGCTCACCTTCAGATTTCACCAGACTAGTCTAGCAGGTGTCCCTGTGCTCTACCACCTGGGGACACAAGACAAGTTGTCTCGATGATCACCTTGAAGGATCTACTTTCCAGATTTAAGAGGAAAGAAGCAGGCCCCTCTTCTCCACCATGGCAGAGTGAGGGTAAGGAAGTAAAGGTGCAGATTTAGGACAAAAAATACCTTGGATGTTCATCAACTTCTTCATATTAAGAATGGCTTGCAGTATATGAAACCAGAGGCATTCTTCCTCTAATTTCAGACCACATACCCTTCTGAGGTGGTTGTGCAGTGACTAGAGGCAAATTCAATTTGCAGCCATATCCTTTGCAAATTATGTATTATTTAGTAACTTGCTTTGGGAATATCAGGGGACTTGGCAGTTTTGAGATCTCTTAAAACTCAGTTGTAAAGTTTCCCATTTTGAAACTATGTTACACTTAACTTTTAGAAAAATCTCTCTCACGGCTAAAGTCTGAAAAGTGTGTGTCAACTCCTAGCATCCTTTCTAATTTTGGTGCAAATTTCATTTTATTTGGCCAATATCCATTATGGCTTGTGGTTTGTGTTGCAATCAACTTTTATTTCAAAGAAATGGTAGTTTGACTATTTTTTTCTTTTCCCCTTTTTCTTTTTGATGGATTTTAAGGCAAGGGAGAGTAGAAAATGCCCCATCATTTTTAACCAGATGTCTATATTTCATGGTGGTCTTATGGCATATATCCCTTGAGGTGTCTCAATGGAAGAAAACACTGTGTTGCATCAAAATATGACCAATGATGCTCCTTTGTAAATGAAATTCTTCTTGTTTTAGGCCATAACACCATGGGTAGCTTGTTTAATATTCATCCTCAGGACCCCATGTGTCCCATACTCCATATGGCTTTCATTGGCAGCAAAGGGAGAAAGGGACCCACACACTAAATGAAAGCAGAATGATTTGGTGTATAACTTTGTACACGAGTTATTTTATAATAATTATTTAAGTAACTATTTAATCCATTAAAGCCTGCTCTTTGTTAAATCTATAATTCTCATTTCTATCTGGGGCACATGCAACAGTACAATTTACCTTCTACTTACTCTCTGTTAGGATTTAGTAAATAGTTTAAATGTAGTATGGCTGGACTAGGTTATAGGGATGTTTTAATAAAATCGCCTAAAACTTAACTACAAATATTATCCCTTTCGGTTGCTCCAACCTAAAATTTGGGTGTATTCTTTACTTTTCTTTGTTTGATGACACTTCAGTGATCATCACATTAGTGATTTGCACTGGCTTTATCTTTATGAGCTTATTTGTTTCCTAGAGCTTCTTTAAGGAAGTACCACAAATTGGGTGATGTAAAACAACCGAAATCTATTACCTCACAATTCTGGAGGCTAAAAGTCTGAAATCAAAATGTGATGTAAGAGTGATTTTGAACCACTATTCTGTTGCTATGCATATGCTTGATGACATTTATGTATGTGACATAGCCATTCATTCATTTTGGACATATACATTAGCACTTGCTATGTACCAGGCACTCTTAGACACTAACAAGAAACAGTGAGCAATGGGCGCCTGAGTGGCTCAGTCGGTTAAGTGGCTGCCTTCGGCTCAGGTCATGATCTCAGAGCCCTGGGATTGAGTCCCGCATCGGGCTCCCTGCTGATCGGGGAGCCTGCTTCTCCCTCTCCCTCTGCTGCTCCCCCCCTGCTTGTGCTCTCTCCCTGTCAAATAAATAAATAAAATTAAAAAAAAAAAAAAAAAAAAGAAACAGTGAGCAAACAGACAATAATTCCTCCCCTGAAGAGTTTACATTCCAGTAGTGTGGATAGGTAATGAATAAGATAAATAAGTACTATATATACTTAAAGATACAAGGACATAAATAAGTTATATATATACGTATATATATAGTAAGTGCTGATGGAAGAGTGGTTGAACAGAAGAGTGGCTGAAAACCATTCCTACATCACATTTTATGAAGGGAGAAATAAATACTAATTTATTTCAAAGACCCCTTTGAAATTACCCATCAACTGCCAGGCTTGACCACGGTTACCCCTTCACCCCCTACAGTCTCTGTAGGGGACATGGAAGTGGATCAAGTCACTTTTTGCCCAGCATAGTAAAGGGTCCTTTATTTAAAAAGAAGGAAAGTGAATTTTATAGAGGAATTCTTCTTTCTTCCATCATTACCAATTACATTTTAAGAAAGGATTCCCATCCATAGGGCAGCTTGGAGCTGTCCTCCCAAAATAAGTACAGTCACTTTCAGGATACAGTTCATCATTTTCAAGTATCAAGAGAACCTGTGATAGAAGTAGACACAGTTCAACATTCCTTGATGAGTAAGGAGAAAGAAGTTGCTAGTGGTTACATGTCATTTACTTCTGAATATCTCAAGGGCAGGGTGAAGGAGGAGAAAACAAGATCAATTAGATAGGCAATGGATGAATTAGCCATTTAATCAAGTACCTAAGCTATGAAGCACAAAGTTCTAAGAGACACCATTATCCTTAATGGAGTTCTTTAGAGCATCTTCAATTTTTCTAATGAAGACAGAAAGCCCATCTTTAGTAAAGTGCTTCTCTTTGCTTGTTTGACCACAGATTATCTATTCCATTCAATCCCCTAGGGAGCTGATGCTCTCCCCCTTTGTTCCTTATAGAATTATATCAAGAAGGAATCTGTCCAAATTATTTAATCACATTATTCTTGCTCTAGCCAATATAAATGCTTAAATATCCACACTTAATACTTCTCTTTCTAATGATATTCACTTATCTAAAATTACCCCTTAATTGATAAGATATATGAGCAAAAATACCATTAGGCAAAATGTTAACTGAACTCAAATCATTTAGAATGTTTTCATGCCGACCTTTGAATTTACTTAATCTCCAGTGAGCACTAAAAAGATAGGATTTAATCTTTACTCCGACTAGTCTGAAACAGCAAAAGGAAAAATGTTGAATAAGAAGTGGCAAACAAGAAAAGAAAAATATTTTTGTTCTTTAATGTCTTTGCTGTACAAACTCCTATGAGTTTTATTTGGTCCTGTATTTCTGTTTTGAGGAAGAGAAACATCCCAGTGCATTTGGAAATAGTGGTACTGTGCATTTCATACGAGTTGGCTAATATGATATTGAAGATACTAATAAGAATCATCATTTGTTTTTTTAATTTTTATTTATTTTTATTTAAATTCAATTAACATACAGTGTATTATTAATTTCAGAGGTACTGCTTAGCAATTCATCAGTTGCATATAATTCCCAGTGCTCATTACATCAATTGCCTTCCTTAATGCCTATCACCCTATTACCCCATCCCCCACCCCCAGCAGCCCTGTTTGTTTCCTATAGTTAAAGAGTCTCTTACGGTTTCTCTCTCTGTCTAATTTCATCTTATTTTACTTTTTCCTCCCTTCCCCTATGATCCTCCGTTTTGTTTCTTAAATTCCACATATGAGTGAAATCATATGATAATTGTCTTTCTCTAGACATTTCTCCAAAGAAGACATCCAAATGGCCAACAGACACATGAAAAAGTGCTCAACATTACTCGGCATCAGGGAAATACAAATCAAAACCACAATGAGATACCACCTCACACCTGTCAGAATGGCTAAAATTAACAAGTCAGGAAATGACAGATGTTGGCAAGGATGCAGAGAAAGGCGAACTCTCTTACACTGCTGGTGGAATGCAAACTGGTACAACCACTCTGGAAAACAGTATGGAGGTTCCTCAAGAAGGTAAAAATAGAGCTACCCTATGACCCAGCAATTGCACAACTAGGTATTTACCTGAAAGATACAAACATAGTGATCAGAAGGGGCACCTGCACCCCAGTGTTTATAGTAGCAATGTCCACAATAGCCAAACTATGGAAAGAGCCCAGATGTCTACCGACAGATGAATGGATAAAGATGTGGTGTATTTATACACACACACACACACACACAATGGAATATTACTCAGGTATCAAAAAAATGAACTCTTACCATTTGCAATGACGTGGATGGGACTAGAGGGTATTAGGCTAAACAAACTAAGTCAATCGGAGAATCACCATTTATTTAAAGCAAAGTTTATAAGGTATAATTTGTATATGGTAAACATTACTCTGTATTGTGTACAATTTTATGAATTTTGGCATATGTGAATGTCATGTAACCATCACCGCAGAACCACCAACACTCTCCAGAATTCCCTCTTATCTCTTTGGAGTCAACACCCTTCCCTCCCCACAGACCCTGCAACCACTGACCTGTTTCTTCTCCTTATAGTTTCACCTTTCCAGAATGTCATAAAATTAGAATTATACATTAGGTAGCCACTCAATTCTGGTGTCTTTCACTTATCATAATACATTTAAAATTCATCCATGTTGTTGCATGTATCACCAGTTTATCCCTTTTACTGTTGAGGAGTATTTTATTATATGTTATCTACCAAAGGTAGGTTGTTCTGACCATCATATATGTATGCCCATTTACTAGTTATGGACATTTGGTTTAGAATGAGTAAAGCCAATATAAACAAATGTGTACAGATTTTTCTGCATACATATGTTTTCATTTTTTTTAACCTAGGGCTGGAATTGCTAGGTTCGATGATAAGTGCATGTGTAACTTCATAAGAAATTGTCTGTCTTCCGGAGTGACTGTAGCATTTTGCATTCCTATCAGCAGTGTACAAGAGTTCCAGATGTTCTGTGTCCTCACTAGCACTTGGTATTGTAATTTAATGTTTTTTTTAGCCATTTAATTGTGTATAGTGATATCATACTATGCTTTTGTTTGCATATTCCTGTTGGCTAATAATGTTGAGCATCTTTTCATGTGATTATGTGCAATCTATCTTATTTTATGAGGTGATTGTTTATACCTTTTGTCCATTTTTTATTGGGTTGTTTTTTTATTATTGAATGGTAAGTGTTCTTTATGTATTCCAGATACCAGTTATACAGTCCAGAGACTTTTTTTTACAAAGGCAGATGGAACTTTCCACCCAAAATTTGGCTTAAGATGTCAAGACTGATGATGCCACCCATGCACCAAGGGGGTAGGAAGAGATTTATTATTCCCTTAATGAGGCTTTCTAGGGACAGAAGGGCAGGCTTCCAAGCAGGCCCAAAAATTGCTTAAGAGAGCTTTGGAACGGAGGTTGGCTTGGGGTTTACAGTATTAGAGAGTGGGCTGAAGTGAAAGTTCCCCTGCCCATAACCCAGGCTTGCATGGTTGAATATTCCACCAGTGCCAAAGGAGGCAGCACGTGGGCTTCCTTAGCAGCTTCCACAGAGTGAGGAGAAGGGAGGAGAGGACCTTGAGAGCCAGTAGCACTCAGTCACCAAAACTGGAGTCAGACTCTTTATTACAAAACACCTTTATCAGACATGAGAATCACATTTTTAATATCGAAGGAAACAACTGGGTAACATTTAATATAGATGTATCAAGTACATAGATTGTGCCTGGCTCTTAAATACACTTAAAATCCTTAAAAAAATTTTTTTATCATCTGGAATTATATTTTTTGAGTCTTTTCTGAGGGAAATGCCCATTCTAAATGGACCAGATCCATGCCCTATGAAAACAAAAAAGCTATGAATACAAGCAATAAAACAGATAATTATGAGAATTGTGAAATTTCTTCTCCTTATGTGAGAACAGAACTGGATCCAACTGACCACTCACTAGAATCACAACACCATCCAGTCTTTTGTTAATATGCCTTGGATGGGTGGCTCTGTCCCAGATTCTGCATTTAATGGAAGATTTGAGGTCTGTCAAATTAGTTGAATAGCTAGCTATCAAGCAGCAGGTCACATGGGAAGAATTCCTGCAGGATGATTATAATTCAACTGCAGAAGTATTATGCAAATTTTTTCATGTGTCAAAAATGAATTGAATACCTACTGTGTGCCAGCCATTTCCTGGGATCTGCAGATTAAAAATTAAGTAAAATATAATTGTGGCTGCCAGGCAATTCAATATTTATTGAAAATGAAATACTTGAATCAAATCATTGTTGAAATGGCTTGAGATTGATTTTGAAAGGAATATAAATAAATGAGTAGACTGGCCAATCATCCTTACAACTTCACTCCAAACTGAACAATTTTTATTGGAACATGCAATGGAATATTTTTGGACCTCTTTGTCAGATATATGCAAGCTGACATGGCATTTGGGAATCTGATTTTCAATAGGCATCACTAACCAGTATAATGAAGCATATTCTATGAACTGATGAAATTCAATCTTTGAAACAGATAAAGTGTGTTTTTATATCTCACTACATGTTACATTATAAAAGTAATATTTTTGTCAAATGTTTTCTTATATTTGTGCCTAAATCTCTTTTAGTGTGAAGGTTAGCAACACTACAGGGAAAATGTAGGAGAGAAGAAGAAAATATGTACAAGACCCATATGAGGAAAAATACAAAACTCTGACAAATGTAATCAAAGCACAACTAAATAAAGAAGAGATATTCCATGTTCATGAACTGGAAGACTCAATATTGTCAAGATGTCAGTTTTTCCCAGCTTGACCTATAGATTCAATGTAATCCAAATCAAAATCCCAGCAAGTGATTTTGTGGATCTTGACAAATTTATTCAGAAGTTTATATGGAGAGGCAAAAGACCACAACAGCCAACACAAAATAGAAGGAGAAGAACAAAGTTGGAAGAGTGACACTACCTGACTTCAAGACTTAATATAATTGGTAATCAAGACAGCATGGGATCAGCCAAAGAATAGACAAGTAAATCAATGAAACAGAATAGATCATCTAGAAACAGACCTGCATAAATATAGTCAACTTAACTTTGACAAAAGAGCAAAGGCAATACAATAGAACAGCAACAGTCTTTTCAACAAATGGTGCCAAAACAACTAGACATCCACAGGCAAAAAAAAAAAAAAAAAAAATCTAGACACAGACACACAGACCTTACCTCCTTCACAAAAATTAACTCAAAATGAATCACAGACCTAAATGTATCATGCAAAATGGTAAAACTTCCAAAAGATAAATTAGGAGAGACTCTAGATGATTTTGGGTATGGTGATGACTTTTTAAATATAACACCAAAGGCACAGTGCTTGCAGGAAAGAACTGATAGGCCAAACATCATTAAAATTAAAAACTTCTAATCTGCAAAAGAGAATATCAAGACAATTAAGAAGCAAGCTACAGACTGGGAGAAAAATATTTGTAAAATATACACCTGATAAAGGACTATTATCTAAAATACACAAAGAACTCTTTTAAAACTCCACAATAAGAAACAAACAACTCTGGGGCACCTGGGTGGCTCAGGGGGTTACAGCCTCTGCCTTCGGCTCAGGTCATGATATCAGGGTCCTGGGATGGAGCCCCGCATCAGGCTCTCTGCTCAGCAGGGAGCCCGCTTCCCCCTATCTCTCTGCCTGCCTTTCTGTCTACTTGTGATCTCTCTCTGTCAAATAAATAAAAATCTTAAAAAAAAAAAAAAAAGAAAAGGAAACAACTCCATTAAAAAAATGGGCTGAAGATCTTATCAGACATCTCACCAAAGAAGATATACAGATAGCAAACAAGCATATGAAAAGATGCTCCACATAAAAAGCCTAAGTGAAATGCAAATTAAAACAATAATGAGATACCACGACACGCCTATTCAAATGACCAAAATCTGGAACACCGACAACACCAAATGCTGGTGAGGATGTGATATAACAGGAACTCTCATCATTTATTGCTGGTGGGAATGCAAAATGACACAGTGACTTTGGAAGACAATCTGGTGCTTTCCTACAAAACTAAATCTATTCCTACCGTATGATCCAACAATCATGCCCCTTGATATTTATACAAAGGAAATGAAAATTCATGTCCACACAAATATGCACATAGATGTTCAAGCAGCTTCATTCCTAACTGCCAAAGCTTGGAAACTTTACCTACCTTTATAGATAAATGGATAAAGAAACTGTGGCACATCCAGACAATGGAATAAAAGTGCTAAAAAGGAATGGGCTATCAAGCCATGCAAAGATATGGAGAAAGCTTAAATGCATATTTCTAAGTGAAAGAAGCCAATCTGAGAAGGCTGTATACTATAGGCTCCCAATATATGACACTCTGGAAAGGGCAAAACTATGGAGACAATTAAAAGATCAGTGGTTGCCAGGGGTTGGGGAGGGAGGGGGAGAAATGAGTAAGTGGAACACAGAGCGTTTACTGGGTAGACAGAATAATCTATACAGTACCATAATGACCATAATGATGGATACATGTCATTATACCTTTGTTCAAACCCACAGAATGTACAACACCAAGAGTGAACAGTAAGGTAAACAATGGACTTTGGATGATCATGATATGTCAGTGTCGGTTCATCAGGTATGATGAATGTACCATTCTGGTGGGGGATATGGATAGTGGAGGAGGCTATGCATGTGTGGGGGTTGGGGGCATATGAGAAATGTCTGTACCTTCTCCTCAGTTGTGTTGTAAACCTAAAACAAAGTCTTAATTTTTTAAAAGTGTGAAAAAATTGTATGAGGTATGTATGTTTGTTCCCATTTTACAGATAAAGAAACTGAACCACAGAATAAATCTGTTTGTGTAGTGTTACATGCCCAGTAAGCGGAATGGTAGCATCAACCCAGCTCTGACTCCACATCCTATGCCCTAATCTTGACATGATTTTCACAAGGGGTACATCAAAAGAGAATTCCAGACAGAGGGTAAATCATGGGGGAAAAAAGGTCAAGTTTCTTGGAAGGACATAACATATTTAAGTAATGGTGAGTTCTCTGCTGTGCTTATAACACAAGGTATGTGGTAGAGTGAGACCTAAGTGATTTGTTGGGAGATCGAAAATGCATTGTAGAGTCTATAGTCCAAATTATGACACTCGGTAGAAAGAATGATGAGTGCAGAGGAAATTGGGAGATATTTTGGAGATAAAATTGGCCTGATTTAGTGGTCATTGGGTATGATATAGGAGCAGCATGCTGCTTAAGCAATGAGTCTCACTAGTGTCACTCAAGGAACAAAGGAGGAATAAGTTTGGGAGCAGAGAGAGCTGATATATGCAGTTAAATACACCAAGTTTTAGGTGTCTGCAGAACACATCAGGTGGAACACATACAATCTGAGGTCCAGAAACCAGGTTAAATCAGAAGTATAAACTTGATAATTACCAGCAGATCAAGAAATTAACTTGGCTTCATTGCAACATGGGAAATGATGCTATCACCCAAGAGGAAATGTACGAGTGGAGAAGAGAGCCAGCGGAAACTGATTAAATGAGAGAAAGAGAAACTAGTGAAAGAGACTACAAAATAGTCATCACACAAGAAGAAAAATGCAAAGATAATAAAACTGGAAGTCAAGTGAGGGGAATTGTTCAGGAGAAAGCAGTCCCCCCACCACGTCTGTGAGAGCATCGTGTTCATGGAAACTTAAGCAAAGCAGGTGCTTGTGCTGACCCTGAAGTCCAGGCATCTGCCTCTAATGAAAGAATGCCCGCACAGTCCCTATGAAGACCCTGATGTCCTTATTCTACCTGATATTACTCTTCATCAGCTAGGTGCCAAGCAAAGGAATCATGTAGAACTACAAAATAATACTTATTACCATATTGGCCCTAAATTAGTTAACTGATAACTTCGCTCATTTAAAACAATTTGGTAGAGAGGAGCCTGAATTATTAAGATTTAAAAACTCAATTCTGGTAGGTGTTGCAGGGACGAATACTGGTGGTTAACAAAGGATTTTGGCGTGAGACTGAGGAAAGCTGCTCTTGTGTACAAGCCAACAGGCAATCTCTTTGCTTCTGCAGAGACACTACTAGAAGATGTAAAGAATTGTTAGTGTACTAGCATCTCTGCAATCTTGTTTACAATATTTCTGTACTTAGGGAATCCTTTTCCAAGAATATTTCAAAGACGTTAGCCTCATTTGAAAAACTATAATTTTTTATTATTTAGCCCACTTTGATGAGGTTTTACTAGTTGTGCAATTTTCTACTTCATTGTGTCTATGTGACTTTTTTTCCTCCTCCTTCCCTTGTTTTCCCCTTTCAACTCCTCCCCAATTCCTTCCCGCCAGCCTCTCGGATTTTGACAGACCATCTCTTCAATTCTGATGGCAACATTTTCCATTAAATAACTACACACTCAAGCGTTGCCTCTCACATGTCGGGGTGATTGGCAGATACTTGTTTAGAGAATTGGAAACAGCTGAAAGTGACATTCAAGGATTCAAAAACAACTTGGCTGGGAAATAAATCTTTGGCCAGGGAAAAAATGACTCTCTCTCTGCCAGGCAATAGCCTTATAATTTATCATTTATTGGAAAAGAAGAATGCATTTTGAGAACCGCATCAGACTAAAACTGATTATGGATATTAAGAAATGTCTCTATGAGCCATTACTCATCGCGTATGTGCAAGCTGAGTGCCTCTGGAAGGCGGGAGCTGATGAGTCACTGAGCATGCTATATGGCATTGCTGTTACTGTTAGTGTCATAAACAATGGTATATGATGGGGTTAGAGCAGATTCAAGAGAATGAAGTGTTTTGTGCAGTCTCCTCTAGAAAGAAGAAACAAGACATTATTTCACTGTGACGTTAACTATTGATTTGGTTTTTTGTTTGTTTATAGTTCCTAATGGTTATGATAGTTCCAGGGAAGTATTCATGGCTTATTCATTTCAAAAGCCACCATAAGTGATAGCTTAAGCTGTTCCAACTTTGTGCTGTTGTTTCTGAAATAAAAAGGGGGCATTTTTCCCCCTAAATGTTAGAAAAAAAGAAGAGATTCAAGACAGCTGAAGCAAGTATTATGAAATTATGTTCCCAGGACCCCAAAGACCTTAGACACTGGATAAAAATTATAATAAGAACCAAAAGGACAGGGCAACTCTCAGCAGTGAATTCACAGAACGCTTACCCATATCCCCATTTGACATTCGTCGCTTTTTATCTGTTATATTTATTCCAGACAATGTTTTAATTATATGCTGGACTATAAATATCCCAAAACAGATTGGTTCTTATAAACGTTTGCTATCTCCTTAGAACCTAGCTCAGAAACTTGTTCTTTGCCGAATAAAAGCATTAATCCATAGATAGTTGAGTCACATGAGTCACTATATTTATTACAGTTCATCTTCATTTCCTCAATTCTATAAAAACACAAAATCTAGATTAAGCAGTACTGTATAACAGTAAAATAGAATGGATTCTAGAATGAATATGTGTAGTCATTTATGTTTCTGCCACACCTTAATTTTTATTTAAAGCAATACCACTACTTCTGATGAATGAATGAAGAAGCCGTGATATATATAATGGAATATAACTCAGCAATCAAAAAGAATGAAATTTTGTCATTTGCAACAACATAGATGGAGCTATAGAGTATTATGCAAAACAGAATAAACCAGAGAAAGACAAATGCCATATGCTTTCACTCATATGTGGAATTTAAGAAACAAAACAGATGAACATAAGGAGAAAAAAAAAGAGAGGCAAACCAGAAAAGAGACTCTTAAATATAGAGAACAGAATGAGTGTTGCTGGAAGGGAGGTGGGCGGTGTGTGGGGGGTTAAATGGGTGGTAGATATTAAGGAGGGCACTTGTGATGAGCGCTGGGTGTTTTATGTAAGTGATGATTCGCTAAATTCTACTCTTGAAACTAATATTACACTGTATGTTAACTGGAATTTAAAGAAAAACTTGAAGAAAAAACAAAACAAAAATACATAAAGCAATGCCAGTACTTAATAATATGTTTACGTCATTTGGAAAGTTTTACTTTTGATTAAAAAAAATGTATGCCTTCTGGAGAAAACATTTTAATGTCATGCCTTTTGGGTCACCAAAACTTGCTATCAGAATATGAGGCAGTAATTAGGACTAC
This sequence comes from Potos flavus, assembly GCA_028534135.1. Classification (NCBI taxonomy): domain Eukaryota; kingdom Metazoa; phylum Chordata; class Mammalia; order Carnivora; family Procyonidae; genus Potos; species Potos flavus. The sequence goes on from CM052883.1 coordinate 47,586,394, forward strand.
ACAGTTTCCTCTGGGCAAATAATTAAATGTGGATATTTCCTAAAGAAAATATGATGTGAGACTAAACCCTGCAAATACAAATAAAGGATCAGAAAAGTCACATCTGTGCATTCTGGCAGACAAATCTCTCTGCAAACAGCTTGGCTAGCCCTTGAAGAATATTGTGGGATAGACAGACGACATCTTACACATCCTCCAGCCTCTTCTTTGTGGACACTCTCCCACAGACAATGCTTATATCATAAAAGAGAAAACATAAAGTAAATGGGCTAAGTGCTCCTATATAGAAGTTCTCTTCAAAAAAGAGTAAAACCAAAGAAAATAGAATAAAACGTGTTTTTAAAATAAGTGCAGAAATTGATAAAAACAAAGAGAGAAGACCAACGAAGTAAAAACATTTCTTTGGAAATATTAAAATAATAGTTTCTGGTAAGACTGATGAAGAAAATATCAGACATAGCACAAATAAAAAGTGTAACTATTAGGAATGGAAAGTGGGGGACATACTATACTGCTAGAAGTCAAAGGAATGAATCTTTAATTCTGGAATTTCAAGAGTTAGTGACAGTGCTTAGAAATACAAAGCTAAAAAAAAAAAAAAAGAAAAAAAAGAAATACAAAGCTAATATTGTAGGCCCGCGGGAACATATTAGTCTAGTGGTATGGGTAGATGAGTAAATTACAACGTACAATACAATGTGGTGAGCAGTTAGAATTTGTTACAGAAGCACATGGCAGGACGGCTAAGCTAGGCTTGCCTGTGGAAGGTTTTTCAGAGGAAGTGACATTTGAGTAGAATTCTGAAGGGAAGGTAGCAGACAGTCAAACCGAGAAGTTGGAGGGGAATAGTTTGAGGAGAGGGTGCAACGCGTACTGAGGCCTTGGAGAGTATACTTCTGAAGCAGCTGTCGTGTTCTTCTAGGCACTCTGCTTATAAGCTCCGAATGTCCTGCTTTTTCAACTGCGTGGCTTCAAACAGCAGAAATGCATTTTTTCACAGTTCTGGAGGCTAGAAGTCTGAAAGTGAGGTAGCAGCAGCATCATGTTCTCCCCAGGGTTCCAGAGGTGACTCCTTTCTTGCTCTTCCACCTTCTGGTGACTGTCAGCATTTCCTTGCTTGTGGCTGCATCCGTCCAATGGCTGCCTCCATCTTCCCACAGCTTTTTCCTCTTCTCTGTGTCTCTCCTGTGTGTGCCTCTTATAAAGACACCTGTCACTGGATCTAGAGCCCACTTGGATCATCTAGGATGATCTGCTCATCTCTAGTCCTTAACTGAATTCGATCTGCAAACACTCTTTCCAAATAAGGTCACTTCTACAGGTTCAGGAGATTCTAAGGTGGACACATCTTTTACCGAGGCCACCATTCAACCCACGACACTTGGCAACTACAGGTCTGATTTCCAAGTACCATTCACTGTTTACAAGCCTGACAGTGCAGGGGCACTCAACGTTGAATCTCTTTAATGATTTAATAATGCTCATGACTTAGGGTGCCTGGGTGGCTCAGTGGGTTAAAGCCTCTGCCTTCGGCTCAGGTCATGATCTCAGGGTCCTGGGATGGAGCCCCGCATCAGGCTGTCTGCTCAGCAGGGAGCCTGCTTCCCCCTCTCTCTCTCTGCCTGCCTCTCTGCCTACTTGTGATCTCTTTCTTGCTGTCAAATAAATAAATAAAATCTTTAAAAATAATAATAATAATGCTCATGACTTAAACAGCCTTTGTCCAACTTTCATCTTCCTAGTAGGAAAATAAATTTTTAAAGAACATTACTTTTGGTTACAAATTTAACATTATAAGTTGGTTCTAAATTCCTGCGGAAAGTGATAATAAGGTTTTAGGGACATAATTATATTTTAAAACAATTTCTTAGAGCTCTGGTATTCAATATAATTACTTCTAATAGCAGTGACACAAGAGGCTACATATCCGTAGTGAGACAATTTCCTTTTGAAAAGTCAGTATATTGTGTTCTTTCAGAAATCACTCTACTTTGATGAAATAATACAATTCTGAAAGCTGTCAACAGAAATGAAGAATTTTCTCCAGTTTTTAAAATAAGGAAATCAGTGCCTCAGACATGATGTTTTACTTCCCATGAGGGAACAATATCTCTTGTTAGGTAGAAATGTTGTGGGGTTTTTGTTTTTTGTTTTCTCCCAGCAAAGTAACTACTACTACAAATTTTTAGAAACCAGGTCAGTATTTTGTTTCAACTTCAATGCTAACAGCCTGTGTAGGAAAAAAATTTAAGTGCCATGGGTAATCTATGGATCAATGAATATAATAGGTCGAGTATGAATTCTATAAAATTTGACCGTTATTTTTTAAGAAGACATATACATTTTCATTGTTTAGAAGCAAAAGATGAATTTGAGGGAAAATTTTAAAATAATAAAAAGCTACACAATTCAATGTGACATATGAAATTTGATTATACTGATTAATAAATGTCCCATAACATATATGTAGAGTTTTGGTCAGCCAATTTTTAAATGTTTTATTTATTTATTTGAGAAAGAGAGAGAGTATGAGCGGGCAGAGTGGGGAAGAGCAGAGGGAGAGAGAGGAGCAGACTCCCCACCAAGCTGGGACCCCGACATAGGGCTCGATCCCAGGACCCTGAGATCATGATCTGAGCCAAAGGCAGACATTTAACTGATTGAGCCACCCAGGCACCCCTGGTCAGCCAATTTTTATTAATACATTCATTTTTATTGAAACTGTCTGACGGCCTCAGTATATGTGAATGTAGGTGCAAATGAATGCTCAGAAGCATGTACCTGACATGAATTCATTCATGCCTTGACCTTAGTGGTACATTTCCAAGAGTTATGGCCCTACTCTGTGGCTATAGCATGTCTTCCTAAAGGGATACTATAGATTGTTGGCAATCAGATTAATTGCTGGTTGAATCAAATACTTGAATACTGATTTTATCCTACAGCAAATGAAAAAAGTAATAAAAACTCTATTTGCCTTTTTTTCCACTTCCTTACTGCAGGGAGTCAATAATCCTCAAGCTCAAATTCCTCCTTCAGTGTTTAGTTCATATTTAGGTGAAGAGTCAGATTCAGAAATATCACACTAAATTGGCTTCGCTTTCTCTCCGTCCTCTTCAAAACTTTGAAGTCATAGATTCTGGGACTCTGACTTTGTATAGTGGCAGATCTCACTGGCCTCTTCCGAGATGTCCATGCGCGGGACCCACTCCATCCTCTCTTTGGCAGGTTTCCTTTCATGTAGATTATCGTGCATTTACGTGTGTCCTGTCACTCTGGCCATAGCAGACTGGACCAGAGATAGGGCCTGCCATCTAGGAGCAGGCCAGGGCCATCCAGGTGCCAAGCACAAAGGCTCTGACCAATAAGGGCCCGCCATATACGCAAGGACTAGCGGCCCTGGGCAGGTTTTCTTTGAAGGAGTTTGAAGGAAAGCTTATAGCAAGTACACAGTGATCCAGGTATGGAGAGATAGAGCATGAAGGCAGAAGTCATGAGCAGAAGTCATGAGCAAGCAGTGACCTGAGTAAGTAGAGAGCATGCTAAGCAGAAAAAGGAGAGGGAAGAAGTTGATACCAAAGTAGCAAAAAGAAGCAGCTAAAGGGAAAAGTAGATGCAGGAACTGAAACATAAACTTGGCCCAGAAATAAATTTCTGTTCTTGCCCTCAAGCCACTGTCAAATTATCAGAGCTGATGTCATGTGCTACATGTAATAAATGGTGTCCCAATTCTCTGTGACCCTTAGTTGTATGCTTTTGAGACAGCATCCAGTTGTTTATCCTTCCCCATGCATCTCATTAACTAAGGTACCCTGAGCCTATTTCTGTTCTCTGCATCAGAGAGAGCCTAAACAAACAGGATATCCTCAAGATGAGGCAAAAAAAAAAAAAAAAAAAAAAAGTTAGGCAAAACTAAAATCAAAATATGATTTCATAATTTTGGCATCAAAATGTAATCATTTAACAGTCTTTTAAGTTCTATATGCCAGGCAATGTGCTTTAATGCCTCATATGTGGGCAAAGGACACGCTCAGGAGAAAGCAGCTCTGAAAGCCAGAGAGTCTCTATTGATTGTGGGTTTGAGACCCAAGTAATTACTCTTGAGGCTGGACTACCCAGAAGGTAATTAGGTTGTTTGTTCAGGAGCCTTCCAGGTAAATAGGATTTCACCTACAGAAGTAAAAGCAACAAAAAAAGGTTGCCCCAGCGACCTCACTGTGTCCTGATGGAGATCTTTCCATTTTGTGTTATAAAATTTCATCAGTTTGCCCCTGCTGAGTAGTCAAGAGCAATTTACGCATGATTGTCAGTCTGATGTCTTATGATCAGCATTCCTTATTATCTCTCCTGTGATGGAGAAGAGGAATGAGTGGTGTTGGGTTTCCCAATATGCTAAGCTCTCCTCTCTTCTGAATCTGATATATGATATTTCTATCACTGGAACAACATAAGTGCACATTTTTGCATTCCACTTGGTATCTCTGTCATCTTTGAAGCAGGCTCATTTCTTCACAGACAAAAAAACATTGCTTCCCTGTCCTTTCTTCTCAGATGAGTTCCCCTCAGCAGTTGAAGGAAACCGATTAGTATTTATTAAGTTTGTAACACAATTCTTTCTTCTGGGGCAATAAATGGCTTATCTATTCCTAATGGGGCAGAATGTCTTCTTCATTAGGAATGATTCCATTTTTTGCATGCCTCACTACGTTCTGGGGTACAGCATGCTGTGTTCAAAGGTGAGCATGAAGCTAGGAGGCTGGAGCTCTTTGTTCGTTGTAACAATTACTACAGAGGGGGTGGGGTGGAGGGTGCGGATAAAATGGGAAGTGTTCAGAATAAAACATTCAAAATGCCCAAGAACCAAAATGACAGGTATTAGCTCCTTCAGAACTCTACCTTTACACAAATATTTCTCCTTATGAAATTTCTAAATTGAATTTAAGGTTGACAATGCAGCTTTGTTCATTCCATCCACATCTTAAAACTGTTGACAGAGAGGTGCTGAATTTAACGAAATGAAATAATAGCAATTTAGCCTAAGACTTGAAGACAAAGACAAGATGACAAATAAGATTCACTTTTTTCTCCTGCTTCCTGTTTTTCTCTCATTAATGTGAAAAATTCATACACTCTACATTTTGAAAGAAATAATTACAGTAATCAGAATCTGCCTTTTTATGAGCTATAAATTTTGAGAAGCCATTTATTCCTACTGGCACCAATGTAATTTTAGCTAATAAGTATCTTTAATCTACCAATTAGATAGCATATATCTAATGACACAGAGCAACGCTATCCTCTGTTTGATCAAGGTTAAATGTGCAGGAGTCTGATCATGTAGACTCTACTCCTGGTCTGAATGAGCAATGCATAAAAAGCCCTAGGAAAAGATGAATTGTGCAAGTATATGCTTTGAAATTAAAAAAAAAAAAAAAAGCAGATATAAAAATGGGATGTTTTATTCGGGGGAGGGTACTTTGTTCTTTCTGAACATAACAGTGGGGGGAAGTTAGAGGGTCTGTTTAGGATACAGAAGATTATGAGATTGCCAACCGAGCAGAGATATTCCAAAGAGTGAGGACCCAGAGTGGGGAGTGGGGTGGGTCTCCATCATCCTCTAGTTCTGTGAAGTTCAGAGGTTATCGACCCTTTTGGTCAAAGAAGAGGCGATTTCCCACCTATAAAGCTGTTTTCCCATATTAGTTATTTGAAATAACATTTACTTTAAGTCCCATTTTAAATGTCCTATCCTTCCATTAAAAAAAAAAAAATTACCTCAATGAGAACTGAGCAATGTATAGAACTGGTGAATTATTATATTGTACACCTGAAACTATTGTAACCTTGTATGTTAATTACATTTCAGTTAAAAAATGTAACAGCTAAAAAAATTTAGAACATGTATCAATGATTGAAAGCAGTATTAACACAGATATTGTGTTTTTTTTTCTGTGTCTTTTAACTCTTATTATTCCTGAATAAAAAAAGAACCTCTCTGGGGTGGTTCAGGATGTGAATGAGGGAGGAGAAAGGAGATTCTTTACAGCAAAGAAGAAAGAGTTTCCTGAGGCACGCTTAACAGAGATTAAGCACCTGATCAAGGTGGTTTAAGATCTTCTTTCAACTGCTGAGAAGGCAGTCTCAGACTTATTTTCCTATAAAATGAACATCTTAGGTGATCTCTAAAATCCCTTCTAGCTCTAAATTTCTGAAATTGTGGCCTTAGCTTTATTTAGCCCTTTTGTGTAGGTTTGAATGATCTACCTGATTTCTCTCCGGATACCTTTACTCTCCCTCTGAAATAGCAGTATGACCAGTGCACTCTAGCTGACTCTCAGGGGGAAAAAAAGGTCAAATTTTCAAATAGCAAAAGAGATAGCTTGACATCTTTCACCCTGGGTGTGCTGGGCATTGTCTGTCTGACCTTCAGGGGTTACTGGATTCTGTAGAAGTTCCACCTTTGGTTGGTTTCTACTGAGAACTTTGGAACTCTGTAGGGGTGGAATGAAGCTGTAGAAAATTGAGAGTAACGCACACGATTCTTATCCATAGCAATATTAATGCATTTTATCTGGTGAGCAGACAAAGGATTTCTGACCTGTCGAAAAGGCTACCCCAAACATTATCTCCGTATGGGATATTAACCTGCTCTGCACCGGTTAGGAAGTTCATTTTCACATTCTCATTGCCTAGTTTTCAAATTCTCCAAAAACACCTTATTGATTCTCCTTTAAATAAAGAGATAAAAAAATCTTTGACTTCTGTTCAATTTCTGTAAGAGTTATGATTTTATCATTTTGAAAATTATACTTGAACAGCAATTTATCTCATGAAAGGGGCATGTGAGAGAGAGAGAGAGAGAGGAAATTACTAAAAACTTCCTTGCTCATTTGTTAATATTTATGACCATAAGTAATCAGCTGCCCCCACTGGGTTTTAGCTGCATCCACATTAAATCAGTATACTGTATCTAATTTAGAAAGTTTATCATGGCCTAGATGAATTGCTTTGCGGTTTTACAGGGTTCAGGAGAGATCACACAAGCTGGCATTTAATGTAATTATAGAATAATGATTACCATTTGTAAAAAATTTCTGAGCATAAAGAAGCTAGAACAAAACCCAATCTTCAAACTAGCAGGAGGTTGTGAATTGGCTAATCGGTTCAATTGTCATTTCCTCCCACTCAAGGTGTTCAGTCCTGGACTCTTCCTTGTCTGGACGAAGAGTTGGTTTAGCTGGAGCGCTCTCTGTGGGGGAAGAGTTGGTGAGAGATACTGATATGAAATAGTCTGTGTTATTTGAACTTGAGAAATCAGAAAGAACCGTTGTCCCACGTGGAAATTTTGCTGCTCATAGGAAAGTGCTGTAGTAAACAATGTAATTCCAATTCAACACTAGTCTTTTCATGAACTGCAAAAGGCTTTTACTCTGTTTTCGCTGCAGGCTTTCAGATAAATGGGTATGAGATAATTACCACTTATATTTTGGAATCAAAGACATTGCTGCTTCAGCTAATCTAACGGCAATCTGGTGAGAGGGTTTATACTCTATCCCAACTGGAAAAAGGCCTAGCTGAATCTTTCTTAATTCAATCCAAACTGTATTTCTCCTTAAAATGTATTAATTCTTGGGACGCCTGGGTGGCTCAGTCGGTTAAGCGCCTGCCTTCGGCTCAGGTCATGATCCCAGCGTCCTGGTATCGAGTCCCACATCAGGCTCCTTGCTTAGAAGGGAGTCTGCTTCTCCCTCTGCCTCTGCCTGCCACTCTGCCTGCTTGTACTCTCTCTCTGACAAATAAATAAAATCTTTAAAAAATAAAAAATAAAAAAAAATAAAATGTATTAATTCTCTGCGTATCCTGTACCATCTTTATTTGTATCTTCCCGAATTACCTGGGAACAGGCTTGAACTATAAATTAACCTCCCAAACCACTACTCACTTTCTACTAATTGGATTTTGCTTCACATATTAGATATTTAAAAGTCAACTCCTACTGGAATGAAAACTTCACAAAATGCTTTTCTAATTGGAAAGTGTGACAGAGCAAGAAGGTAGGTAAGAGACTCTATTTTTCTTTGCTGTGACTACAATAGGATACATAAGTTGTATACTGCAAAATCCTAAGTAAACGGAATTTGTGGAATCAATTTTTTTAAGTAGAGATAACTTTTTTCTTTTATATCTTGTTTTGAAATCTTAGAACATGATATTTGTTGTATTTATCTTATTTTTACCCGAATAAAGTAGAAAATAGATCTTACTCTTTTTTGGTTATTGAGATTTTGCAGTGCTCTTGGTTCTTTATTATCCTGAACATCAGTGGTCATTGAACCACTGTGGTCACTGGGGAGGCAGAAGGATAGGAATCTGAGCAGAACTCAGGGCCATCACAAATCTGCAGGTTCTCTAGAGTTGTACAATGCACAACTTGTACAACTGTATCTTTCAGTCCTGGATATTGCTGACCCTAACAGTGAGGACTGCACTTCAAGCAGAATCAAAATGTGATCCTACTTGGGATGGTTAGATCCCAGAGACTCCTGGATTGACCTCTTCAAGATACTCTGCATCCTGGAATCCATCAAAATCCTTGAGGAGAACACAGACAGCAACCTCTTTGACCTCAGCCGCAGCAACTTCTTCTAGAAACATCACCAAAGGCAAGGGAAGCAAGGGCAAAAATGAACTATTGGGACTTCATCAAGATAAAAGGCTTTTGCACAGCAAAGGAAACAGTCAACAAAACCAAAAGACAGGGCGCCTGGGTGGCTCAGTCGTTAGGCAGGCGCCTGGGTGGCTCAGTCGTTAGGCATCTGCCTCCGGCTCAGGTCATGATTCCAGGGTCCTGGGATCAAGCCCCGCATCGGGCTCCCAGCTGAGCAGAGGGCCTGCTTCTCTCTCTCCCTCTGCCTGTTGCTCTGCTTACTTGTGCTCTCTATCTCTCTGTCAAATAAATAAATAAAATCTTAAAAGAAAAAAAAAAAGACAACCAAGAGAACGGGAGAAGATATTTGCAAATGACATATCAGATAAAGGGCTAATATCCAAAATCTATAAAGAACTTCTCAAACTCAACACCCAAAGAACAAATAATCCAATCAAGAAATGGGCAGATGTGAACAGACATTTCAGCAAAGAAGACTTCCAAATGGCCAAGAGACACATGAAAAATTGTTCAACATCACTCAGCATCAGGGAAATATAAATCGAATCCTCAATGAGATACCACCTCACACCAGTCAGAATGGCTAAAATTAGCAAGTCAGGAAACGACAGATGCTGGCGAGGATGCGGAGAAAGGGGAACCCTCCTACACTGTTGGTGGGAATGTAAGCTGGTATAGCCACTCTGAAAAACAGTATGGAGGTTCCTCAAAAAGTTAAAAATAGAGCTACCCTACGACCCAGCAATTGCACTACTGAGTATTTACCCCAAAGATACAAATGTAGTGATCCGAAGGGGCACGTGCACCCCAGTGTTTATAGCAGCAATGTCCACAATAGCCAAACTATGGATAAAGCCCAGATGTCATCGGGAGATGAATGGATAAAGAAGAGGTGATATCTATATACAATGGAATATTATGTGACCATCAAAAAATGAAATCTTGCCATTTGCAACGACGTGGATGGAACTAGAGGGTATTATGCTAAGCGAAATAAGTCAATCAGAGAAAGACAATTATCATATGATCTCACTGATATGAGGAATTTGAGAAGCAAGGCAGAGGCTCATAGGGGAAGGGAGGGAAAAATGAAACAAGACGAAACCAGAGAGGGAGATAAACCTTAAGAGACTCTCGGTCTCAGGAAACAAACTGAGGGTTGCTGGAGTGAAGGGGAGTGGGAGGGATGGGGTGGTTGGGGGATGGACATTGGGGAGGGTATGTGCTATGGTGAGTGTTGTGAATTGCATAAGACTGTTGAATCACAGACCTGCACCCCTGAAACAAATAATACATTATATGTTAATTAAAAAAAAGAAAGAAAGAAAAAAAAGAAAAAAAGAAAGAAAGAAAAAAAAAAAAGACAGTCTGCTCCCCCCAACTAGCCCTGTGCAGGACTATACTAGCTCCTAAACTGATAAGAAGGGGCTGTCAGTATCCCTAGGGCAAAATGCATTTCTACTCTCATGCACTAAGTACTCATTTGCTATTGATAGAGCTGAATAACAATCTGCTCTGGACGACATTGCCACTTTCCTCTCTCACAACCGTCAAGAAATGCCGCAGAGGAATAAAGACAACCCCCATCACACCCCTACCCGCCATAATCATCAGCCCCTTGAGGTGGTGTCACTGGTTGTGTGGCCCGGTAGGGGTAATGTGGGGGCCAGGGGAAGCTGTGCCTCCAACTCTGTGTAGCAGTCTTCCCGCAGCTAAATTCTCCTTTGTATCCATTTAAGGAAAAGAATTTGTATTCTTTGCCTGTGTCTGTTGGCAACTGTCAGTCACTATCCCCCGGAGACAACCACCCACCAGCACATCTCTGGATTTCAAATCAACATCAACAATATCATTTACATTCCTGATAGGAAGTTTTGTTGTCATTTGCTTCTTTGTTCTAAAAATAAAGAGTAGAAAATGAGGGAGGGGGAAGGGGAGGAAAGAAGTCTTGTTATTTGACTGTTACAATTAGATGCCTGTTAATGGAGAATTTACGTATTCCGCCCCTTCCTCCTTCCCTCCCTCCCTCCCTCCCTTCCTTCCCTCTACCCTTATCTCTGCAAAATTGACTTGATATGCTGTAACCCTTAAGTATGGGCCTGTCCTCAGTGATATAAGATACTGATTTGCTTCTTCAAGTAGTAAATTATATGACAGAAATGATGTCTCATCGATTTCTTCTGTGCAACGCGCAGCACACGGCTGGACATGTAAAAGAATGTTGGATATACGTTTTGATTATGAGATGATTTAGAACAAGTCATTTAATTTCAGTTTTGTTGTCTATGATAAACAAGCATAAATAATTGTAAAATATTTTAAGAACTTTACCCATGTCGTAGGGTTATTGGTTGTATTAATTTATTAATTTACACACAGGGCCTTCGCAGATAGCAGATGTCCAATAAAGTACAGTTGTGGGTATTAGTATTATCACTAACATGAATTGGAAATGTGAGGATTAGCTTTAAGAGATTACAACCAGGTGTGATGTCTGGTACTGATCTGAGGATGAGAAGACCCTCAGAGGGGAGGGCTTGCTCACCTCCAGACCTGGACCTGCCCTGGAGAAGAAAAGAGCAGCTTACAGTTGGAATATAATCAAAATTAATAGTTTAAACCTATCAGATATCTAATATGTGTTCTTTATCTTCAGCTCACTGAATCTTAATAATAATACTGCCATGTAGCTATTTTCCCCATTTTTTAAAAGACTTTTTGGAGCAGTTTTAGATTTACAACCAAATTGCAAGGGAGGGGCATAAATTTCCCATATACTGCTGGCCCCCTACATGGACAGCCTCCCCTAGTTTTCCCCATGTTTTAGTGGGCAGGTGAAAGTCTCGCAGCTTACCCACATTCCATAGCTCATGGGTGATAGAGATGGGCAGTGGGGATCTAGGCCTGTCTACTTGAGAGCCCTAGATTTTTCTTTTTCAACTCATTGCATGAAAAGAGCCCATCTAATACTTCTTAACTCAGAACTATAAAATGACCATAAGCCCTCCCTACTAATTTCTACACATTGGTACTCTCCAACTTTGACTCCCATTCTCCACTCTCAAACAATATTGTTCGAGCGCACCAGTGGAAATCTGGAATGTCAGCCATGCCCAACCCAGAGGAGGAGAGACATCTTACCACACAACAAGCAGAAATGCTGCCATTGCAAGATGGTCCTCCAGGTAAGCCAATTCCCAGCCATCTGTCCCAAACCAGCTTTCCTCTGGGAACAAGATTTCTCCCATCATTCCCTTTTGTTCAGTTCTACTGGACAAAAATCTCCTACTCCCATGCTCTTAAAACTGTACAGTCTTTGGTCAACTAATCTTCAAAAAGCAGGAAAGAATATCCAATGGAAAAAAGACAGTCTCTTCAACAATGGTGCTGGGAACACTGGACAGCGATATGCAGAAGAATGAAACTGGACCACTTTCTTACACCACACACAAAAATAGATTCAAAATGGATGAAAGACCTAAATGTGAGACAGGAAAACATCAAAATCCTAGAGGAGAACCCAGGCAGCATCCTCTTTGACCTCGGCTGTAGCAACTTCTTACCAGACGTGTGTCTGGACACAAGGGAAACAAAAGCAGAAATAAACTATTGGGACTTCATCAAGATGAAGTCTTCTTCTTCTTCTGCACAGCAACAGAAACAATCAACAAAACTAAAAGGCAACCTTCAGAATGGGAGAAGATATTTGGTAATGCCATATCTGATAATGGGATAGTATCCAAGGATCTATAAAGAACTTATCAGATACCTAAAAAACAAATAATCCAGTTAAGAAATGGGCAAAAGATTAATAGATATTTTTCCAAAGAAGACATCCAGATGGCTAACACACACATGAAAAGATGCTCAACATCACTCACCATCAGGGAATTATAAATCAAAACTACAATGAGATACCACCTCACACCTGTCAGAATGCTAAAATTAACACAGGAAACAAAAAATATTGGAGAGGATGCAGAGAAAAGGGAACCCTCTTGCACTGTTGGTGGTAAAACAAACTGGTGCAGCCATTCTGGAAAACAGTATGGAGGTTCCTCAAAAAGTTAAAAATAGAACTACCCTACCACCCAGCAACTGCAGTGCTAGGTATTTACCCAAAGGATACAAAAATACTGATTTGAAGGGGCACATGCACCCCAATGTGTATAGCAGCATTATCAATAATAGCCAAATTACGGAAGCAGCCCAAGTGTCCACTGATGGATGAATGGATAAAGATGTGGTATATATACACAATGGAATATTACTCAGCCACTAAAAGGAATGAAATTTTGCCATTTGCAATGATGGGGATATAGCTAGAGTATATTATGCTAAGAGCAATAAGTCAGTCAGAGAAAGAGAAATACCATATGATTGCACTTACGTGGAATTTAACAAACAAAACAGGTGAACATAAGGGAAGAAAAAAAAAGAGAGAGGGAAGCAAACCATAAGAGACTCTTAATGACAGAGAACAAACTGAGGGTTGATGGAGGGAAGGTGGGTGGGGGATGGACTAAATGCGTGATGGGTGTTAAGGAGGGCACTTGTGACAAGCACGTGTTGCACGTAAGTGATGATCACTACATTATACTCCTAAAACCAGTATTATGCTATATATTAACTAAGCAGAATTTAAATAAAAACTTGAAACATAAAATAAAAAAATTAAAACTGCCTGGCTCATTTGGTAGAGTGTGTCTCAAGTAGTACTGTCTCAAGTAGACAGGCCTAGTGTGACTCTTGATCTTAGGACTGTCAGTTTGAGCCTCACATTGAGTACAGAGATCACTCAAAATTAAAATCTTTTTAAAAAACCAAATGTACAGTCTTTATGACTTGCTAATTAAAATTAAAAAATAAAGGTGGAAGTGGTTTAGATCACATACATAAATTGAATTATTTGCAGATAGAAAAACAGTGTTTCCTATATGCTGGACTTGTCTTCCTAAATAGATTATAGGTTCATTAAGTGCAGGAACTATGTCTTACCTTTCTAACCCATCTCCCTGCCCCCAACACACACACACACATACACACACACACTCTAACAGTGCTCAGTACATGGTGGATACTCAAAATGTTCTACTAGGTAATTAGATCACTAGCATATTTTACGAGGAAAACTACATATATAAGAAGGATTTTTCTTGGCTCTAAGTCTTCATGCTGTTTTGTTAACTTCCTCTAGGGAATATATATGTTTCACTTGGGACAAATAGATAGTTAATGTGGGGTGTTTACTGTCTCTCAAATGTCCTGTTATGTTTGCTCAACAGGCACCCTTGGAGGACTCTTATATCTCACTATTTATCTGTTGCTGAAATAACATGTAGCTTTTCACTGATGACAGATTGGTAATATTTTATAACTTCAGCTTTGGCTTTTTAAAAATTCATTTTGGGTATGTAACCTATGTATGTAAATCAAGATTTTAAGTGAACAAAGGAGTACACAGAAAAAAATCTCTTTCACCATATTCCCCAAATTTCTGAAAGTTGCCTTCCTCAGTTGCAACAATTGTTACTTCCTCTATCACTCCAGAGGATGGATGCATATATATGAATAGATACACAGTCTGTCTCTATCTCCCCTAGCTCTCAACTCTCCAACACAGGTGTTAGGAAACAGTAATTCATTCATTCATTCATTCATTCATTCATTCATTCATTCATTCATTCATTTATTTATTTATTTATTTATTTATTTTAAAGAAGTGTGGAGCCCAACACAGGGCTTGAACTCACAATCCTGAAATCAAGACCTGAGCAGAGATCAAGAGTTGGACACTTACCCGACTGAGCCACTCAGGCATCCCCATTACTCCTTTTATTAAGAACTTCTATTCTTTGTTTTAGTGAGAGGTTTTTGGAGAGGTGGGGGACACATAGGATTGAGGTTTATTTAGTACTATTCAAATGATCATTTATTTGTTAATCTGATGAATTAAATGAGATTTTTCAAATGTAAAATGCATGGTACATTCCTGGGATGAGCCACAATTGATTATGACACATTTTTCATACGTTGTTGAATTTTTTAAAGATTTTTTTTTGTCTATAATAATGAATAAATAATCTTCCTGTCTTTAATTGTCTTTATATGGTTTTTGTCTGATGGTTATATTTATGTCAAAATATTTGCTAGGGAATTTTTTTTTCTTGTTCTTTTTTTCTTTTTTGATTTTCTGAAATAATTTATATGATATTGGAATAAATTATTCCTTGAAAGTTTGATATAATTCTTATAAAACTGTCTAAGCCTAAAGTTTCTTTCTTTCTTTTCTTTTTTTTTAATTTTATTTATTTATTTGACAGAGAGAGCTCACAAGTTGGCAGAGAGGCAGGCGGAGAGAGAGGAGGAAGTGGGCTCCCCGCTGAGTGGAGTGCCCGATGCAGGGCTCGATCCCAGGACCCTAAGATCACGACCTGAGCTGAAGGCAGAAGCTTTAACCCACTGAGCCACCCAGGGGCTCCCCACTAGGGTTTTCTTTATAAAGTATTGTTAACTGACTTAATTTTTTAATGGTTCTAAGGCTATTCAGAAATTCAATTTTTCATGAGCTAGCTCGAGTAAACCATATTTGTCTAGGAATTTTCTGTTTTATCTAAGTTTTCAAATGTTGGCATGTTTCTTCATAATTTTTCTTAATATATGTAATATATCTTATTCCCTGCTGCATTTTTAGCCGTGTCCCCCTTTATTCTTAATACTTTTTAATTATGTGCATAGTCTTTGGATTAAATTTTCCAGAGATCTGTCAATTTTATTAATTGTTCCATAGGATCACCTTTTGGTTTTGTCCTCTCTATAGTTTTTTTTCTTCTATTTTGTTATTTTTCTTTTATTCTTATGTCATTCCTCCTGGGGTTTTTTTTGTGTTTATTTTTCTTTTTTAAAAATAGTAAGTTGGACACTTAGCTCACACTTCCAGCCATTTCTCTTTTCTAAGATTAGCATTTAAGATTATAATCTTCCCTCAAAGTTTTGTTTAATTGCATTTCACAAGTTTTTGTTTGTTTGTTTGTTTGTTTTTTAAAGATTTTATTTGTCAGAGAGCGAGCGAGAAAGCCCAAGCAGGGGGAGTGGCAGGCAGAGGGAGAAGCAGGCTCCCCGCTGAGCAAGGAGCCCGATGAAGGACTCAATCCCAGGACCCTGGGATCATGAGCTGAGCTGAAGGCAGATGCTTAACCGACTGAGCCACCCAGACATCCCAACATTTCACATGTTTTGAAGTGCAGTATTTTCATTAAATTCTCACTATTTTAACATTTTAGTTATGACTTATTCTGTTACACTTGAGTTATACAGAAGTATATTTTAAAATTCAAAATGTATTTTCATAATTGTTTATATTATCATAATTGATTTATTTGGTGATTGAGTTACAACTTAATTTTACAACTTTTTAAAAATTTTTTGAGACTTCCTTTATGGTCCAGTATATAGTAAATTTTTGTAAGTATTGCATATGTGCCTGAAAGGAACCTATGTTCTCTAATTTTGATGTGCAGAATTCTAAACATATTTATGAAATTGAACTTGCTGGGTACCAAAGGTTGCTAATAACCTGGAATCAGTTTGATTTAATGCTCTTGACTTGTGCATTCCCTAATGGTGCAGATAATGTAAATTTGAACCTCAGACCCACTTGAAGGCAAGGCTGCAGTGAAAAAAAAGATGGTGATGATGACGACCATGAATTTTCTCCTTTCAACTTTCCACCTGAAGCCATGTCAAGTGGCTTCCCTTGTTGAAAGCAGGCCAATCTTTTTTCTAAGCCACCCACTAAAGACACCTGTCTTATGAATTGACCTGTGCTTCACCTCTCCTCATCCTGTCTAGGCTCGAGGTCAAGCTGTCTGCTCCAAGTAAACCCAGGCATCATTCTGCAAATTCTAGAGGATTTGTTTTTCTTTTCTAGATTTGCCAGTAGGTCAGTTGTGGTGTTAGTATCCTACTGGCTTCTGAATATTTCTCTCATTTTTTGTGTAAGGTTTGCAACGCTAAGCTATATGCAGCCCTTTCACAGTGGCAGGGCCTTTCCTAGGCTGCATGGAAGTGTCTGGTACCACACAGCACCCCCATTATGCCCGAGACTGCACTTGTTGGAATTTACCCCTGGTTCCCAAACTGCCAAATCTAACAGGCCCCCCTCTGCTCTTACTTCATATCACCTCTTTGCAACACTGAATATGTTTTGAAGGGCATATGTTTTGAAGAGCACCTTTGCTTTGAAGAGCTTTCTTTTCTGTGGAGTTTTCACCTACCATTCTAGAGACTCATCACCACATCCTTTGCTGCTCTTTCAGCCTCTCATTCTTGAAGTAGTCTAGGGTCTGGTCCTAGGCCACCTTCTCTTCTCCATCTACATTCTCTCCCTAACTGATCTCATCCATTCCATGGATTTGAATAGCCCCTGAATGCTCATGGCATCCAAATCCCTACTGTCATCCTTGACCTTTCCCCTGAGCCCCGGTCCTGTGCAGCCAGCTGCCTGCTTAACATATCATTTGCCTACCTTATAGCATCTCAAACTCAACATGCCTTAAACCACTTGGGATTCCCCATCCCAAAATGCATTTATTGCCCAATTTTCCCTAGTCTCTTCTAAGACCCAGAAGTCAACTGAATTTTTCCCTCAACCCCCTGTTGATTTCACTTATTTTTTTACCATGTCATGTTAGTCACCATACAGTACATCATTAGTTTTTGATGTAGTGTTCCATGATTCACTGTTTGTGTATAACACCCAGTGTTCCATGCAATATGTGCCCTCCTTAATACCCACTAGCGGATTAACCCATCCCCTGACCCTCCTCCCCTCTAAAACCCTCCGTTTGCTTCTAAAACGTATCTCAAATTTGTCCACTTCTGTCTATTCCTACTGCTACTATGCCGGTCTAATACCTATCGCCTCTTTCTTGGACTACTAGTCTCCTCAATTTCATGATCGTAACACTAGAATCTATTTTCTATATACGTTTGGCAGAGAGATCATATTAAAAGGCAAATCGGTTAATTTTACTTCAGTTTTTAAAAAAATTCTCAACGGCTTCTCACTGACTTAAAATAAAATCCAGATTTACCATGGCATGCAAGACCCTACTTGCTCTAGTTTACTGGCTAGACCCTTGTCCTCTCAGTTCCTAATGCTCGTTCTGGAGTTCAGCACTCTGCACTTGTTCCCTTTCCCTCTGGAATGCTCTCTCTCTGGCTCTTCACGTGGCCACACCTTCTCACCTGCAGATGGGAGCTCACACGCCATCTTCTCAGAGAGACGCTCCTTGATTATCTTATTTAAACCAGCACTTCTCCCATTTCCTCAAAACCCCAGTTACACTCATTTATGTGACGCTGCTTGTTTTCTTTCTAGCACTTATCACACTGGAATAGTCTATTCACTTATTTATTTATCGTATGGCTTTCCTCACTAGATTATTGCTCCAGAGAGTAGGAATCTGCCTTAATCACTGTTGGCACACAGTACACACAAAATAAATCTCTGTTAAATGAGTTGTTAATACTGAGTCCTTACTAAACATTGGTCTGTTATAACCCTGAAAATAACCATGTGAGATACAGGAAGCCTTCCTCTCTAAAGTCACTTCTTCTCCCAGATGAAGACATGTAGCTCTATCATGGAAGCCCAGAAAGTTTGGCCTGTACAGCCCATTACAACGATTCTCTTTCCTGCCCTCAATTGTCCAGCAATCACTGGAAAACCCAATAAGAAAAGCTAGAATTGGCCTAACAACCCATCTATATATGTATGATACTTTTTATTTTTTTAATTTTTTAAAATTTTATTTTAATTCTAATATACAGTTTCAGGTGCACTATATAGTGATTCAGCAATTCCATACATCACCCAGTCAGTGCTCATCACGACAAAAGCACTCTTTAATCCCCAGCACCTATTCAATCCATTAACCCACCCACCTCCCCTCTCGTAACCATTAGTTTGTTCTTTATAGTAAAGAGTCTGTTTTGGGGCGCCTGGGTGGCTCAGTGGGTTAAAGCCGCTGCCTTCGGCTCAGGTCATGATCTCAGCGTCCTGGGATCAAGCCCCGCATCAGGCTCTCTGCTCAGCAGGGAGCCTGCTTCCCCCTCTCTCTCTGCCTGCCTCTCTGCCTACTTGTGAACTCTGTGTCAAATAAATAAAATCTTAAAAAAAAAAAAAAAAAGTCTGTTTCTTGGTTTGTCTCTCTCTCTCTCTCTTTTCCCCTTTGCTCATTTGTTTTGTTTCTTAA
>CM052883.1:47605820-47724509 GCA_028534135.1 Potos flavus
GAACGGGAGGGGAGCTAGTGAATCCTAGAGAGGCAACAGAGACTAGGGGGGTAAGACACTGGGAGAAGGAAGAAGAACTGGAGCAGGAGATACGAAGTCTCTGGCTCTCTAATAATCAGCCATGAGACTGGCAAACCACAGCACCTCTTTGGACTTTTCTTCCTCCGGTGTTAGATTAAACCAGTGGTTTTCTACCTGGGTTTCTCAGAGTCCTAGAAGTTCCAGAATCCCCCTTAGGGATCTCCTTGATTCTAGAGCATTGCTGTCCAATTGAACTTTTCTTCAACAGAACTTCCTGCTATGACGGAAATGTTCTACCCATGCTGTCTAATTGGTAGTCACTCACTCCTAATGGCTATTGAGTGAAATGGCTAGTGTCACTGAGAAACTGAATTTTAAGTTTTATTTAATTAATTTTAATTTAAAGAGCTCCTTGTGGTGAGTGGCTGTAATATTGGGCCATGCAACTCTAAAGGCTCTGAGTTGGGATCTAAACAGGCAGGGTCCAGGATTTACCCTACTCCTGCTTCAATTAGAACGTGTCTGTCTTTCTCTGTTTTTAGTAATATGCTTCCACAACAGTTTCCCCAAACAAAGGGCTTCATAGCTAAAGAGCACTGGAAAACTACTAGACTAAAGAATCTCCAAGGCCCTTAAATTTTGAAAGCTCTTAAACCAATGGTCTTCATTTCCTTTGTACGCAGCAAGGACCAAACACTCTCCTGGGTATGCAGAAAAAATGAGACAGTCTACATTACTGTCATACCCCATTCTGCCCGACATGGGGGAAGATGCTCATGCAGCTGATGTGGCCTCTAAACTGAAGAGGATCCTGAGTCCTTTGACAGGGCAAAGGCCTTTCACGGTGGTCTCAGCTGCTCCGTCTAACTTACTACCCAGGGACTGCTCACGGCTCTTTGTGGCTTTTGCTGGTCCTACAGACTCAGACCTGGAGAGAAAAAGGATCCAGAAGCCAGAAAAACTCTGAATGAAGTTAATTCTCTCAGCCTCTTAAGTTTCTATTTTCACACAGCTGGGAAGGAGGAGCCGAGGATTCCCCAAGTAGAAGACGCCAGAGCTCTGTCAAGCTACCCCAGGACACCCACTGCCATCAGCACGGGTTTGGGGGGCTGTCACTCCTCGAGTCGAGGCTGGGCTGGTCATGCCCTGCTGTGCGCACCTGCACTTGGAGAAGGTCATCAAAGCAGAGTCTGTGAGTACATGTACATGGTGAGGTCTGGGGTGACTCTGTCAAGGCATGAGCCCCGAACTAGAAGCTCAAAAATGTCACCATCTATGAGTTAGGAGTCTCACCTGAATTTTTAAAGTATATTTGTGAGATGAGCAAAAAATGAGGTCCAGAACATTTCGCGTCCTAGAACATGTCTACAAAATAGCAAACCTCACAATACAGAGCTTGTCTCACAGAAGGTGCCCACATCTCTACGTGTGACTGACTCCTAAAGGGAAGGGAGGAAAAGATTACATAGCTCCTAGAGCCGTCATGTAGTGCGGGGTTGTAGGAAAGGAATATTGAACTCCCTTACAGAGCTCACACAGCTCCTTCAATACACTTCCCCAGAGTCCCTTCAAAGCTTTCTCTCAGACAAAGGTAAGTCATTACCAGTAACCTTCCAGAAACCTTTTGTAAGAAGAAACGGCTGTGATTTTCCATCTTCCTCAACCACACTAAAGCAAACAGTGGTGCTTGTTGAAGTTGAAGTCAATACCCTAACCAAAGAGTAGGATTGACAGATCACAGCATTGTACATATTCTTCCAACCCCATATTCTCACTTAGAGCAGAAAGCCTTGTCTTTGGCCATGTGTTTAGGTGAGGGCTTTGCAAAAACATAGAACGTGGCATTTTGGGGAGGACTTGCCACAGGAGTGTCATTTGCTGTAATTTTCTTAGCTTTATCACATTTCTGGTCGTCTCTTCTTACAGATCTAACACATTACATCACTTTCGCCAAGAAAACTAATTAGTGAAATACTGATTTTAAGGTACTCTGTTATAGTCACAAACATCTACCTTTCCTTCTCTCCAAGCCTCGGGTTTCCGTCACCCAGCACAGCCAGCTCCACATCTGTCACACACACATCAAATAAACACCCTTCTCAGGCCCCTTATTTCATCAATGGCAATGTTCTTTGCATCCTGTTACACAGCAAGAGAAGATCTGAGACTTTCAAGTTACCCTGTTGTCTGGAAAGAGCATCCATAGCCTTGCCAATTGGTTTTCTACCCCTTTTATCTACCCACCAGTCACAGAGGGCTGTGCTGAATTCCCTTAGGATTCCTGTGGAAATAAAAGCAGGTGGGATAACCCTTCCCACCCCACCCTCATCGATTCCAGGAACTATCCCTGCAGAGATGTCTATCAAGTCCCTTCCCCCAAAGCAGCTGCCCGCAGTTGAGCACCCCCCAACTACTGGGGCAAGTTGTTGGCATGCCACATGTTCGGGGTGTGTCACCACTGAACTTGGATCTCCGAAGTAACATCATCATCTCTTCATTCAGTTAAGAAGCTACTTCCAGAAAACTACAGCAACTGTGGTGATATCATTTTAAAGGAAGTCTTCAAGAGGAAGCAATTTCAGTAACACGGTTGTTTCTGCCCATTGCTCTTCTGCCTAGGAGTTTCTCAGGCCTCCTTCACCATTCTATCTCCCATGCCCCGCCCAGGCCCTGGCTTCCAGTGGTGAATGAGTGCATGAATGAATCAGGGAATGAATGAATCAGTGAATGAAACAGTGAATGAATGAAGCTGAGCACAGATGAAAAGTAAGGCAACATTTTCAAATCAGACTTTGGAAAAAAAATTAGCATAGCTCCTTTCCCCGCTTATCCTTAGGTTTTGGCCTGGATCATATTTGAACTATTCAGAATTTCTTCTTGGAATGAGCTTCTCAAGTACAATAAAATAGGGATACTTCGTCTATGGTGCCCACGCTTTATGCTTATTCTTGAAGAACTGGATAATGCTGTTTTCTGTGTGTAAGGAGGTGACTGGGCAGGTCGTGTTGCGAGCTAGAGTTTCTCCAGAGAGGGAACACACAGAGGCTCCTTTGCTCACTCAGTAGCTGTTCTGACCGCTTTGCAGGTGTTCCTGTTGGTGGCTCAGTTCTAGGGGCCGGGCTTCAGATAGAGACACGCACAGTTAGGCTGTCGATCTCCATCTACTAATAGCAGTGCTGCTGCATAGAAGGAGCACTTCCAGAACCTTCCTCTCAGCCCTGCCTGAAATCCCACATGCCAAATCAAGACTAGTGTATTCCGCCTTAATTCTAAGTTCATTATTCCTCGAAGACGTAGGACAGTTGCCCAGTCTACCAAGAAAAAACACCAGACTGTGTAGGGGGCAAGGGTAGGCTGCCCGCAAATGGGCCACTTTGGCATAGTGATTATTTTGGGTGTTATACGTAAACGATGAATCTTGGAACATTACATCAAAAACTAATGACATACTGTATGGTGACTAACATAACATAATAAAAAATAAGTAAAAATTTAAAAATAAATAAAAGTATGTTTTACATGAAAGAATAAATAATTAAATAAATAAACGCAAGTTACTTAAGAGAGAGCCAGTGCAAGCAGGACACTCAGACTCTCCTCTGTCCCCCAGAAAGGAGCACATAAACTTACCATGGGAAAGGTACCCTCCCTGTACCAGGAGATAAAGAAACAAAATCTCATCAACGGAGACAGGGAATTTAAAACCCAGAATGCTAGATAAGCAACCTTTGCTACTTTTTACTAATTGATAACCCCAGCCCAAGTTCTGTTTGGAATTCCTTACCAGTCGAAGCTCCCAACGTTAACTTTTCTTTGTCCCATCAATTCCTCACAGATTTATTGTCTTTTTGTCTAAAAAGTATAAAAATTGTCTGCCTTGGTCATTCCTTTCGGACTCAGTTTCATTATGGGGCCTCCGTGTGCACGTCATAAAACTCTGGCTTTTATTCCTGCTAATCTGTCTCATGTAAATTTAATTCTTAGTCCAGCCGGAAGACCTTGAAGGGTAGAGGATGAATTTTTCCGTTTCTTCAACTAATTTTAAGTCAAAATCTCTGCCAGAGCTTTCAAACGCCTTGCGGTAATAATTACAGTCAAGTCCAGAGTCACTCTTTAGAGACTTTCTTTTGCAGTGTGAATATCTCTTGATTATGGGCTGTAGCCAAATGATTTTTCATCCTGTGGAGCTGAGTCACAATTAGGTAAAAGCAATTTAGAACTAAAAGGTCCACATGGCTCATTACCTTTTTCTGTACTATAACCTCTGGTTTAATAAATCCAAGACTGTGCCTACTGCTGGACTGAGCGGAACACACCTTTATGTCCCTTATTCACTGAAGCACTCTCTTCTGTCTCAAACTATACAAATAAACTCCTCAGAATCATCTCCCAGGATTTACTGAAATGATATAAGTAGAAGCAATTGAGATTTTAAAATGAAAGGAGAAATCTCAGGTTTGAAAAACGGAAAACTTATTTTTTTTTCCCAGTTCCATAAAATTACCTATATCCTCACAGGACTCAACAGAAGATCTTCCTTGATACCTGCCTGGAGTCGCATGAAATTTATTTTCCCATTGTTCACGAGGAAGTGATGAATGATGAGCCAGAAAGTCACCACTCAGGAAGTCTATTCTTTATGATGATGACCTGCTTTTCTGAAAATGGACTCAGAGGAGAGAGTCTCATTCAAAATGCCTGAGAGAAAAAAGCAACTTAGCCTCATTATTGTGACTTAAAGGATTTGAGGGAGGGGGGGCTTCATGACCAGAAGCAGAGGTAGGAGGAATTTGGACTGAATACGAAGGAACAGTAGTTAGGCAATGGAACACACCATTAAAAACACAAAACCAAACCAAACCCAGCAAGCATGTGCAGGGAAAACTGGTTAGCTAGACAATGGGATGGAGCACAGGTTATGATGTAAATACGGGCTGAAGAGTCTCCTCGCTACAAGTCTGTGAGACAATTAGGAGAGAGGCTCACAATCGAGAAAGGAGAAGAGCTGTAACAACTTGTAATTAAGAAAAACCAAGCTGCTGGGTTTGTTATGCTTGGTTTGGGCTGTGGTTTGTTATTTTAACACTCACCACCACAGCATATGTTTTTCTATTTTGCCAAATGCCATCCCATCGATAAGATGTACACTGTTTGTTTTCAAAGGAGTCTATTGCTTGCCTTTTCCATGGATGCAATACTTCCTTTTATGATTATTCAGCTGCTTGGGACATGTGCAAATGTGAACAAAACCACCATAATACTTCCGAAGGCTTGACTGACTCACTGGGCACCCCACGTGTTACCGGATGTTCCCTCAGCCATCCTTCTCATGTAGTTTGCTCCCTCAATGAACTCCTGCTCCATTTTTGTCACTACTCCATCCATGGTGTAGGGTAAGCAACTATAAAGGGTGCCTGATGTAGACCCGCCTTAGCCCAGTGTACAGAGGGACAGAGATGGTAGCCATCACTCTTCTACTGCACAAGGACAAATGGGGAGACAAAGGGAATCTACATGGAAGCCCAACAAATGAGCACGGAACATAATAAAATCTGGAGCTGAGTGTCACAGAAAGAAGGAACGACAGCAGTTCAGAGGAAGAGAGGGACAGTAAGACTAAAACTGACCAAGAATTGCTTCCTGGAATAAATGGAGGCAGAAGGGCACAGTGAGATTAAATGTATGATTTTGGAGCCAATTGGATGACACTGATTGAGTTAGTCGGAGTCCCTACACTTCAGTTCTTTCACTTACTTATTTTAAAAAGAGAGAAAATGATAACCCATTCCACCACGTGCATATGCTCAGCACATTGTTCAGCATATGGCAATTATTCAAGAAACGGGACAATTATTCTTACGAAACTTTTAGCTGGACCTAGAAATTAAAGTAAGATTAGGATAGATGGATGGGGAAAGGGTCATATTCCATGCAGAGAGCTTGGAAGAAATATGGTATGCAGTTCTTACACATACATATGCTCATTCTTACCCAGGTAGATGGAAAATAATTATTACAAATGAAAAAAAAGAAATCTTTAATTTTAACTAACATATATTTTAATATAATAATTTTGTACTTATTAGAAAGTTGTAAAGATATCAGAGGGGTTCCTGTATACCCTTTATCTAGCTAAAACTACGATGGCAATCATATTGCAATATATAAATGTATCAAATCAACACATCGTACTGCTTAAATTTATACAATTGGATACGTCAAATATATTTCAATTAAAAAAAAGAAAGAAAACAGTAGACAAACACAAATTGAAGGGCATTCTATGGACTGCCTGACCAGTATCCCTGAGAACCCTCAAAGTAATGACAAAGACAGAAACACCTTTTTAATGATCAAATGATTGGGGGAGCAAGAAGTACATGTCCCCGTAGTGCTGAAAGGGTCCCTGCATCAATCTGTGACAAGGGCTGGTGAGAAGGTCGAGAGTAGGAGATACTGGAGAAGTAAACTAATTACACACCTTTACTGTGTTACCCTATACCGCCCACCCTAAATCATCGAGATAATGTACAAAATTGGCACAAAAGAATAGAAACTCTGAGGTGATTGTCCCTATTCATGGAACCCCAAAGATAAATGCGTCCTTGATCCTATTACCCAAAGTTCTCCAGTGTGATAAAGCCAAGAAGATTCCTACATACATAGATGAGTATGTTCAATTTCTGAGGCAAAATCTTAAAGAGTTTTTTGAGAAAACTAACTGGTCCTTATTAAATCATTTCTTTACCTTACTTTAATAAAAAACTTACTGATTATTTGCTATATACCCAATGTGTGCTAAGAATACAGTAGTAAGAACACCATGTCTCTTCCTTCATCTATTTTAGAGTCTAACTGGCTACAGACATAAGTTAAATAATTACACAAATATACATTTATGAACTGTGAAGGAGCCCATGACACACAAACTACATGGAGAGCTACAACATGTATGGGATTTGACTTGCTCAGGGAAGTGAGGAAGAACATCTATGAAGAAGTAACTTCTGGGTGGAGAGCTGAAGGATTCAGAGGATTTCAATAGGGAAAATGGTCCAGACTGAGCAAAGTACAAGTGCAGAGGCTCAGGGGCAGAAGGGCACAGGGATGGTCCAAGAAACTGAAAGATGGCCGTGGCCAGCATGGTGACGCCCAGGAAATCAGGCTGGGAGGTGAAGATAAAAGTACAGATGTGCACAGGGACTAGTGTTAAAGACTTGTAACTTTCCTATAAGCAACGGGAAGCCATTCAAGTATTATAAGATCTCCCAGACTTTGTGGGGAGAAAGAATCGAAGACTACAAATGTGGAAACCAAAGTTTCAGGAGTCCCAGCAAGCAAAGATGGTAGCTGACAGAAGGTGACAGTGCTGAAGATGATCAGAGGTCAGCACGCTTGATATTGAGGCGGCAAAATCAGAAAGACATAAGGATAGACTGATGAACAAGAAGGTGGCAAGACAAACAAATGTGACAAAGAGGTCAATGACCTGAGGAATTGGTCAGGGGAAACAGAACACAAGATTTTTCCTTGAGAACAATAGAGAAAAGAAGGGGAATCTGTCACTTAAAGGGAATTTATTCGCTTCTTCTGCCAAAAAGTGGGTGCTAAGAAAGGGCTGGAGTGTCCTAGGAGACAGAAAGAAGGCTGGCCACGAGGATATTGGGGTCTGTCCATCAGTAAGGCAGAGGAGCATGCAACAGAGCAGCTTGCCAAGGTCTGAGAGCTGACCACGGCAAGTGTTTGGAGCCAACGACACATAGCAGAGGAAGGTCACAGGCTGGCTTGTGGCTCTCAGAGCAGGAACATCCCCTCTCCATCTAGCCCTGTACTCAATGTTGTCCTTCACCAGTGAGGAGCCATTGGAAGCTCCTTGGCACCTGTTAACAATTAGATACATTTTTAAAAATGTACCTACAAGTTTTCTAAGGCACTGAGTTGCAAACATTTGCAAGTGGATGAGGATTTTCCCCAGGTCATTAAGAGCATCTTCAGGGGGCACCTGCGTAGCTCAGTTGGTTAAGTATCCAACTCTTGGTTTCAGCTCAGGTCATCATCTCATGGGTCCGGAGATAGAGCCCTTTATTGAGCTCTGTGCTCAGTGGCAGTCTGCCTGAAGATTCTCTCCCTCTGCTCTTCCCCCATGACCCCCCACCCTGCACGTGCTCTCGCTCTCTCTCTCAAATAAATAAACCTTTAAAAAAGAGCATCTTCAGGACATGACCGTATTTTGCGTGTCTCTGTATCCACAGCATCAAGCATGACTGAATGAATCAACGCAGTTCTAGTTCTAGGTCAGAGTAACAAGTGCACTGCCAAAGACCTCAGGCAATAAATGAAATCAGTAGATGAACGTGGCAAAATTGAATGTACCTTTCATTAATGTTTGTGTGTGGGTGTGTGTGACACTCTAGAAGCCTGGCGACCTCGATTCATGAAGGCTGGATTCAGCCCTCTTTCTATATCCTGCTTACTTATTTTCCTCCGAGCTGGACTAAAGCATTGAAGAGGAGCCAAGGACCAACTCCCAGAGTTTTACGGCTCCTTAATTGACAAGTTGGTTTGCCCTTTCTCATCGGCAGCTTCCAGAACAATTGCATCATCAAGCTGACGGCAGTCTTGTCCTTCTGCTCCTTCACCCAGGGACTGTGGCCGTGGGAGGCAGAGGGCACCAGAAACAGAGGTTGCTGGAGCTGATGCCCCCGCCACACAGGGAGCAGGGCCAGGTTTGGAGCCACGCGGCAAATCAATTGGGGAGAATTCGTCTCCCTCATCTGTCCTCCAACAGGGACTTAGATTCTAAATGCTGGACGTTGGGTGCCTCAAATTTCCAGACCACCCCATGTAAAGTGCTCCCTACAAATTCAAGGTCAGGTCTCTAGCGGCGTACATGAGTAGGAAGTGTTGCTCTCCCAAGTCTGGTCTCTCCCCTTCAGCTGCATATCTTATGACTCTTTGCCATCCTTCATTTTGAGTATTTTTGTTCACTTGTCAGCATTCTCTTTCCTCAGTCAGTAGAACCACATGACTCACATAGGTACACATTTATTTAAAAATCCATATGATCAGAAATGCAAATTAAAACAGCACTGCAATTTTTCTGCCAATCAAATTAGCAAAGTTTTTTTTTTTTTTTTTTTTATGTTAATAGTCAATGTTATCAAGTTCCTAAGAAAATGGGTACTGTCTTACACTGCTGGCAAGGATATAAATAGCTCAACCTTTCCGGAAGGTAATAGAGCAATTTTATTCTATGTCGTAAAAATATGCCTATCATTTGACCTTACAGGTACACACTGAGGGTCTACGCTGAGTCTCTCAATTTAATGCTTCTAGTCTTTGTGAGGTGGTTATTAGTATTGTTGTCCTCCTTCACCAATGGAAAAACTGAAACTCGTAAAGGGTAACTTGTTAGGGTTACATGATAAATATGTGGCCAGAAAGGGATGTAGATGCAGGCCTCAAATGGGATGCTTTAAGTGTCAAATGACATGAAAGGCTGTGTTCTTACATTTAACTCAAGAACTTTCATCAAAGCTTTACTTATAAAGTAGGAAAAAAACTGAAAGCAACCTGAATATGTAATAATAGGGAATTAATTATAAAAATTACAGTGTAACCACTCAGTACAAACTGTGTATGCTTTTCAAAATGACACTGTAGAAGATCTAAAGATGTAGAAATATGCTCATAATACAGAATTTAGTCTACCACATAATGGACAATATAGTCTCAACCTTAAAGAAATAATTGCATTTATATGCATAGAAGAAAATCAGAAGAATATATATATCAAAATAACAATAATCTTATACGGCTAGATTTTTAGACTGTTGTCTTCATCCTTGTCTGCATTTTCTATAATGTACGTGTATTTTTTAGTAAGGAAAATATTACTAAAGAAGTTTCAAAAGTCCGTGTTTCCTCTCTTTAGCCTGAATGGACTCCACGATAATCAATAAACCTCCACTTATTAAAGTATCTGCTACCTGCCTGGCAAGTAAGCCATTAGGGGACAGTTCCCTTACCTCTTGCTGTTAACCCTGTTGGGCCCATGTTATAAATAAAATAGCTGGCATTCAGAGATATTACACAACTTGGCAAAGATCACACAGCTAACCAAGGATTCTAACCTTTTGTCTCGATCCAGAGCCTGTAGGGCAGCAGCTGAGAGCAAGTGTGTAAAGCCAGTGGGCTTGGGTTCCGAGGTGACTGAGCTACTTGCTAGCTTCATACTTCAACCGCCCCTTATGTAAACTTGGGACAATAATGGTGTCTACTATATAAATGAGGAGGATTCAACGAGTTAATTACATGCGGTGCTTAGAACAACATGTGGCCCGTAGCACCCTGAAGTGCTAGTATTAGAACAAGGGCTAATTAGGACTCGTGGAGGCTGGGGGTGCCGCGGAGTGCTTGCGGGAACCTGGAACCAAGTACACCTGGACCTGCAATCAGTTTTGGCCACTTAACTGGGTGACCTTGAGCGAGCTACCCGATCTCTCTGGGCCTCTACTTCATCATCTCTCGTGTGGAGTGCCCCATTCACGGTAACTGCTAATGATGGCAATTGTCCCGATGCTTCTCCCATGCTGTGTGACGCAGCAGTCACCGGAGAGGAGGCCCCTCTTCCGCTCAGGCTGCAGCCCTGGACCCCACCGACAGCCTTCTGCTAAGTGCCATCTGGGGAAGCTCTTATACAATGACAGATGCCCCGTGTTCCTGACCTTGCTCAGGACTGGCATTCTGTTCCGATTCTAAAGCAGGAAAGAAGTTCACCCGTTTGACACCTTTCTGCTTTACATATATAGCAAAAACAACAACAACAAAGTCATCAGCTTTGCCAGAAACAAGAAGCCCTGAAATGTTGCCTCTTTTAACAGTACCAAAAAAAAAAAAATCTCTCCATCTGTTTGCCATTTAGCGTGGGGGCCTGGCAGCGCTGCGATTCCCAGAGCGGCAGCAGAGGAAGAGAAGCTGTCTAAGGGCTGTGAGCGGCTGTGAGTGTGTGCGGCCTCCGAAAGGCAACACACTTACCATTAAGGTAGCTGTGCTTTCCCTGCGGACGGCAAGGGGAGGGGTGGGGAAGGAGGCTGGTATTTCAGAAAGCAGCAGGACTCAGTGTTCTTATTTTCTCTTTTATAAAATTAGAAGACTCTGGGGCGCCTGGATGGCTCAGATGGTTGAGCGTCTGCCTTCCGCTCAGGTCATGATCCCAGAGTCCTAGGATTGAGTCCCACATCGGGCTCCCTGATTGGCGGGGAGTCTGCTTCTCCTTCTCCCTCTGCCTGCCTCTCCCCCTGCCTGTGCTCTGTCTCATTCTCTCTCTCAAATGAATTTTTTTTAAAAAAGAAACAAATAAAATATATATATATATATAAAATTAGAAGACTCTAATGTGTGCTATCTTCCCAGCTCACTGCTCCCTGTGCGCCCTCTCTCAACTGTGCCAAGATACACACACACAAGACACACACATCTCTCCTCCTCTAGCCCACATGGGAGGTATGATTTGGAGAAGCACTAAACAAACAACCCTTATTCCAGCCCCCAGGGGGCGCTCAGTCCTGGGAGCACTGCTCCCGAGGGAAGTAGCTATAAGGATGTGGCCTGGTCCAAGATCATCCCTGCCTGGAATGACTCTGGAGGGGTCATCTCTACTCCATACTTCTGGTTTACTGGGGTCAGTGGGGAGGCCCAGCTCATCATGAACTATACTGTTGGTCGGTTAGGAGCAGAGTGCCCCGAATCCACTCCCATTCAGGCTGACCTGAGGCTAAGTTTGCATGGTAAAGAATAGGCCCTGGCTGGGAGCCATATACAGGCGATGACCTCTTCTTAATCAGACCCAATGGCTCAAACGGAACCATTTCCTCAAGACATGGCTTCAGGGAAGATCAATGGCCTAGAGCATGGGAGATCACCCGGCAGGCTCAGAAATAAAAGACTGCCGAGCTAGAGATGGATGGGTCAGCCCAAGGTGCCCTGAGTAAGAGCAAACCAGAGATGTTCTAGGGCCAGTGTTGGCAAACTAAGGCTTGCGGGCCATACTCAGCCCACGGCCTGCCTTTCGAGCTAGGAATAACTTTCCCATTCTTAAATAGTTGAAAAGAATTAAAAGAGTAACAATATTTTGTGACACATGAAAACTGTATGAAACTCAACTATGAGTACCCATAAGTGATACTGTATTAGAACACAGTCCTGCTTTGTGCCTTTATAGGTTGTTCGTGCCTGCTTTCATATTATAATAGCAGAGTTGGGAACGGCTGCAACAGAGACCGTATAGCTTCCAAAGTCTGAAATACTTACTATCTGGCTCTTTATGGAAAAAGTGCGCTGACCTGTGTTCTAGGTGGTGGTTTTCAAACATTAGTGTCGTTAGAAATCACCTAGAGGACTTATTAAGCAGATCACAAGCCCTGTCTCCCGAGTTTCTGCTTCAGCAGGTCTGAGGTGGACTCTGAAATTGCATTTCTAGTAAATTCCCGGGCGCTGCTCGAGCTGCTGGTCCCCCATGCCCGCTTTGAGAATGGGTGTTCAAAGAGAAACGGGCTGTGATAGTCCACAGGATGGAGAAGGTAAAAAGAAAATGAGAGGAAACACTTAGGACAGTAGGTTCCGGGGAAAGAGTCAAGCTGGAAAGGTAGGTAAAGGATTTCCTAGGGAATGAATGCATGTTTGAGTATATTTAGCAGGCGCACACACGAAAACAAGCAGATGGAGAGAAAAACTTGAGATTTGCAGCCTTAATGGAATGGAAAGGGGATGCTGCTGTGATGAAAAGGTATGGGCTGAAGGGAATGAATTCGCTTTAAGCTCTTGGTTCGCCTGGCTTTTAACCCTCTTGGTCTCTCTACCAGTGACAGGAAAGGGTTGATTAGGGAAGGGCCCACGTGCAACATGATGGAGCTAGTTCTTAACTCTTTGGGGTAAGGTATTTAAATTCCTTCAAATTTCTCACATCTCTCCCGAAAAAACAACCAGTTACTCCTTTTGGTCACCTATTGCTGCCTAGCAAGTCATCCCAAAACCTTTGGCTTAAGACACAATAACCAGTTTTTTGCCCGGGATTCAGTAACTGGGCAGGGTTCAGGGGGTAGTTCCCCTGCTGGGCATTTCGGTGGCCACTCGGCTACACTTAATCACGGGGTCTAGAAGGACGCTGGGATCGCTGGACTCTCTCTTCATGTGGCCCCTCCCCATGGCCTCTACAGCAGAGTTCTCAGACTTCTTACGTGGTGGCTGAGGGCTCCAGAGAGCACAAAAGCAGAAGCTGCCAGACCTTCTTAGGGATTAGGCATGGCACTGGCTTGGGATCCCTTTCATGGTGGCCACACTTTATTGGTTATTGTGAGTCACAGGCCAATCCAGATTCTGGGGGAGAGGACCCTCCAAGGTGTGAACACTGGAAGCAAGGCTCACAGGAGGCCACCAATGTAATGGGTCAGAGCAGCATCTGCTTCGGAAAGATTTCCACAAAACAAAAGAAAAATAGGTAATTGGGAGAACCCTCACCTCCCCTGGGAATCGATGGCTGTGTGGGGACAAAGCTAAGATTTATGGCCTTTTCTTGGGTGATATCCTAGGACTGAAAGCACTGGAAGTTCTTCAAGAACATTAGCAGATGTTTTCCTTTTTTATTTTTTAATTGTACCCACACAAGTTTTAGAACAGCATACTTCCTGCTTTGACTAAATTCACATAGTTACTGGCAATTATCTTAATTGCACATTCATGGAAACCTTACCAAAGAGGTGAAATAAGATTACCTTTAAGTTATGTAATTAGTGAGGTTTTTTCAGCTGTTGTTTTCTTCGTAACACAAGCACATTGGTACATCCCCTTTTGAATGTTCTAAAGGCACCTGTGTTGTGGAGTTTGTTTTAGGAGGAAGGGAAGACTTGAAATAATTACTTTCCTCCTAGTATCTCTTCATTCTTTTTTGCATATTTATTCATTTAGTTGTTTGTCTATAATTATAAAATGCGTTTTTTTCAATACACATGTACCCTGTATGTTCATTTAATGATTCTGTCCATATGAGCATATATAACCCTGTATCATTCTTGTGGACAGTTACATGGTAATTTATTATGTTATTTAGCGAATCTCTAATTGCTGGACCCAAGAGAATTAAGAACATATGTTCACACAAAAATTTGTACATGAATATTCATAGCAGTGTTATTCATAATAGACAAAAAGTGGAAACAAAAGTAATGACCATTAACTGGTGAAGGAATAAACAAAATGTGGCTTTGGGAAATTATTCAGCCACAGAAAAGGGAATGAAGTACTGATACTTGCTGCAATGTAGATGAGACTTGAAAACATTATGCTAAGAGAAAGAAGCCAGACACAAAAGATCACATCTTGTTCCATTTACATGAAAGGCAAATCGACAGTGACAAAGAGATCAGCGTTCCTTCATTCTTGGAATGTTCTTTCTTGGCTTCCATGGTGTATTCTCTTCTGGGTCTCCTTGCCACCTCTCTAATTCTGGTTCAAGTGTATCACCCCCCATTGTTCTTTAAACGCTGTGGACCTTGACGACCCTCAAATTTTCTCACCTGCATGCTCATTCTTGTATACAGCTCAGAAGTGCTGTGACAAATTTGCAGACACTGTGGCTTCCAGCTTTATCCTGCTAGCCTTTACCTCCTCCTGAGCCCTAGACTCTCTTGTCATTTACCTACCGAACATTTCTTTTTGGACGTTACTCAGGCTCAACACAGAATTCATCATGTCCCAAACCATGCCTTTATGCTTTTCTATGCATTGTTTCTTCCACAAGAAATGCCCTTCTCACTTCTTTGTTTTGGGAACTCTTATTCATTTTTCAATATTTAGCTTCAATTTTCCCTCTTTCATAAAGGCCTCACGGGCTACTTGGTTTAGATAATTAGCTGCCATCTGTGTTCCCAAGCATTTTCCTTAAGACTTTTTGCACGTTCATCACACTGTATGTAGTTGTTTTGTTTGATTGATTTCTTCCAAGGCTGCCATTTTGTCTTACCTTTTTTTTCCCTATCCAGCAGTTAGTACAGTTGCAGACATGACTGCTCATTATTGGATGTGAGAAGACAAGAGTAGTAACAGCGAACACTTCTATTGTGCCTACTGGGTACCAGGCACTGTTCTGAGTATTTTGTTTATATTAACTCACTTAAGCCCCATATAAACCTCTGTGGCAGGCACATTATTACACCCATGTTTTGGATGGGTAAATTGAGATTAAGAGAGTTAAGTAACTTTCTCACGGTCATACGAATACCGAACGGCAGAGCTGGGAGCAGATCTTGCAACCAAGTCTGTGTTCTTAATCATTATGGTATACTGATAACTGACAGTGGACTTGGCTATTCCATTCCCCTCTCCCAAGCCCTCAAAAGTCCCAGCTAAGTATTACTCTCATGTGAATTCACGCGCAAACGTATACTGAGTGCCTCTTCTCTCCCTGTGCCAGGCACAGTCTCGGGTAGACACTGAGGATAAATCGGTGAGTCAGAAATGAACGCTGCCTTCTTCATGCAGAACTTGGGAACAAAGACTTTTCTACTTCCCACATTTATCAGTAGATCACCCAAAGTCTGTCTGCCACTTAACTTAAATAAATAAGTGGCAGTTAACTTAAATAAATAAGGTTAAATAAGAATGGAGAGAGATCTGTGAATGCTGCTTATATTAGACGGGGTTTTCCAGAGAAACAGAACCGTGTGTGTGCGTGTGTAGAAAGAGATTTATTTTAAGGAATAGGTTCATGCAATTATGGGTGCTGGCAGGTCTGAAATTGGTAGGGCAGGCTGGTAGGCTGGAAATTCAGCTAAGAGTTGATATTGCATTCTTGAGTCCCAAATCCTTAGGGCAGGCTAGCAGTCTGCAAACTCAGGCAAGGTTTCTATATTCCAGTCTTGAGGCAAAAGTCCCTCTTCAGAAAGCCTCAGTCTTTGTTTTTAAGGTATTCAACTGATAAGAAGAGGCCACCCACATCGTGGAGGATAATCTGCTTTGCTTAAAGTCTACTGATTGTAAATGTTAATCACTTCTAAAAAATACTTTTGTAGCAACATTTATATTAGCATTTGACCAAACAACTGG
The DNA here is from genome assembly GCA_028534135.1 of Potos flavus. Classification (NCBI taxonomy): domain Eukaryota; kingdom Metazoa; phylum Chordata; class Mammalia; order Carnivora; family Procyonidae; genus Potos; species Potos flavus. The sequence goes on from CM052883.1 coordinate 47,621,943, forward strand.
CCACCAAAACCCAGCCAAGCTGACACTTAAAATTAACCATCACACTGCCCATAGTGACAGATGCCCAAGGTTAGAAGAGGGAAGTCTCAGAAGCAGTATTTATATAAACTACCTCCAATGAAGGAAAAATTTTTTTAACTTAAAGGCTATTTTGTATGCCGTGGTCTAAATTTACTTGGAACATGCTTAAACTGCCTGCTACTCTTTTTCCCATTTCTTATTTATTTGAGAGAGAGAGAGAAAGAGAGAGTGCACAAGTAGGGGAAGAGGTAAATGGAGACTGAGAAGCAGATTCCCCGCTGAGCAGGGAGCCTGATGCGGGACTCAATCCCAGGACCCCAGGACCATGACCTGAGCTGCAGGCAGACGCTTAACCGACTGAGCCACCCAGGCACCCCTATTTTTTTTTCCAGTTCTTAAACATCCCATACCACCTTTCTCCATTGTCCCCAAATACTCTTTTCTGTGATCAACACTTGCTTCTGCCATTCTAGCAACTGGAATGCCCTTCTTATTTCTCATTCCAAACAACATATATTCCTCATGAAAAGCATTAATCAAGACACTTGCCTACACCATGTTTTTTGGGACTCTTCCATTTAGCTTCAGGCTTCGGGATGCCTGAATTCATAAAACTGATAAAATTCTGGAACTTCTGAACTTGAAGGGAAACTTAGTGGACAAAATAGTCAAATCTCCTCATCATTACTGATGAGGAGACCGGATGCAGTGACTTTGCTGACCCTGAGGTGAAATCAGGACTAGAATTCAGGTCTGCTCTGCCAGCTTCAGGCTTTTTAAGGTATAGAGAGATAGGAGAGAACCATTGCCTATGGAAGGAAAACTAGCTGTAGGAGATATGAGTGATGGATTTAGAAGCTATGAGACTTAGATGAATCCTTGTCCTCCCTAAGCCTCAGTTTCTTTATTTGTTAAGTGGCTTAAATCAGTGCTTCTCAGACTTTAATGCTCATACAAACCTCCTGTGGACCTTGTTATAACACAGATTCTGATTCAATAGGTCTGGTGTAGGACCTGAGATTCTGCATTTCTTCTAGATGATGCCAACGTTGCTAGCCATGGACCATCTTTTGAATAGAAGGTTTTATGATCGATAAGCACAATTTGAGCCTAAAAATTCCATGATTTGGTGATTCTATGATAGGGATGGCAGTGTCAAAGGTAAAATGCGCAACAATGGAAAAAATATTACACTTTACCAATCCTTCTCTGTATACTCTTTTTTATAATACTTTTCCTCTACTTAGGGTTACCACATACTCCAGTTTGCCTAAGAAAGTCAAACCTTGGCTTTTGCCTGTTTCCCCAATTGATGATTAACAGAGACCCTTTAACTCTCAAAAGTGTCCCAGTTAGGACAATAAATTCAATGATTACCCATATTTTAAGTTTCTTTTGCTCATTATCTATGTTCACAGAACATGGAACGCATCCAGTTTCCAGTTTGCATATTTCAAGCCAAAGGAGAAAGTACATCCCAGAAAGTTTTCTTACACAGTGTGTCAGAACTCCACGGTTTGTGAATTTCTGGGTTTTTTTTCCTTACGAACAGCACACTCCGTGCAGGGATTTTTGGCATGGGCCTTTTGTGTTCAGCCCACCCAAGATGTGGGACCCTGGGAAAAACTGCTTGATGTTTGTTTTGTGGTGGAGAGCAGCAAACCTCATTCAGGAGATTAAAAACTAAATGGAAAAATACCTCATGGGTGATTTTCCCACTTCCTATTCTCACAGAATCAATGTCTGAGTGTATAGTTCCCAAGTTCAGGGGCAGCTCATGGAGTGAGCTTCACGCCTACCTCACTAAAGGTGTTCCTCAAGGAGCTGCAAAGAGAGGGTTAAAGCTGCAAACTACTAACCCACCACCTGCTGTTCCTCTGGTCTGCCTTCAGATCTTGCATCTTCAAAGGATCCCATTCAAGGGAATATATTCTTAAGAGGTTTCTGCTCTCAGTTGCCACCTTCTATAATTAGCTAGTGGCATTTGCTCTTTATTCACTTATTTAATAAATATTTGCTAAGTGTCTACTATATGCCAAGAAAGGATTAGTTCACAGCTGAAATTAAGAATTGGATATAGCATTGGTCTGTAGATCTTAGGCCCTTAGTCCCAAAGAAGGTGAGAGAAGGTGGAGGACACTGTTAATGGAAAATTGGAGGGGTAATATATGTAATGCTCTTTTTCTACAACTGATTCAGAACATATGAGCCCATGCATAAGCAGGGTAGGAAGAAGCATGCAATTCATTTCAATCACAAAAGCGTAACCGTCTGCTCATCTCCTTCAAGAGTCTTTGCTCAAAGGATGTTGGCTCACTGAGCCACCTCGGCCACCCTGTTTAAAATTAAAACTCATCCCCTAACCCAGAACTCCAAATCTCTGCTCTTCTGTATATTTTCCACCATGCTTACCTTATAATCCCTGACATACTTCATCTCTTTCTGATGCTTATTGTCTTTCCTCCTCCGTTAGAATGTGTGCTTCATAAATTTGTTCCATAAACGTCCCAGACCTATAACAATGGGATCAGACAGACAAAATTTCAGGATGAGCTAAAATTTGAAAACAATGTCAGAACAACAGAAAGTGATTTTTAAACAATAAGAGGCAGGAATAAGAAGCAGATAAGCACACTGAAGGTTAGGGAATGTTGAGGACAAGTTAACAGATGGCAGGGAGCAAAATTACGCCACTCCTATTTTGCTTCTGTCTTGCCTAATAAGAAAATTAAAACTTGCATGGTGGAACTGAGCCAATGATATAAAGAGAGAATTGCAATTCAGAGCACGCACTTTGTATGCGCTCACACCTCCAGACCCAGCCGAATGATGTTTCAGGTACTAAAGGTACTTTTGATCAACTTCAAAAACACTATAGGTGCTCTTGAACAACAGAAAATGCAGGAGAAATTGTAAAAGTATCCTAATTTTCTCTTCTTTTTTTTTAAGATTTTATTTATTTATTTGACAGAGACAGACATCAAGAGAGGGAACACAAGCAGAGGGAGTGGGAGAGGGAGAAGCAGGCTCCCCGCTGAGCAGGGAGCCCGATGTGGGGCTTGATCCCAGGACCCTGGGCTCATGACCTGAGCCGAAGACAGACGCTTAACGACTGAGCCACCCAGGTGCCCCAAAAGTATCCTAATTTTCAAATGGAAATAATAATGGACCACATAGCATCAAGCACAGTATGGTGCGAGTTTTAGATATAAAAGCACTAAGTTGTTATGTGCTCTTACAGAGATGTCATCTGGATTGACCTAAAGTCATTCATAAGTCTTTTTTAGATTCTTGGATTCAGTAGTTCATTGAGCTATGAATTCCCCTAGCACGTATCATCCCAAAGATCATAGCTCACCTTCTTATTCCCAGCACCTTAATCAGAGATTTTGTCAAGTACTTTGTGGAAATCACAACACAATTTGTGTATGGCTTTGCTCTAACTAAATAATGACCCTAACCAAAAGGAAATGAGGTTAGCACAACAGGACCTGGTCCTGAGTGATCACTGTCTTATTTTATAAATGTTCATAAACTCGGTGTTTGCCATGGAAGTCTAGATCTTTCTAAGAACCAACATCACACATATACCATTTTCCGGTTATGTAAACATTTGGAAGTAACTACTATGGAAAGTAACATAATGCATAATAAAAAATTACTTCGACAGGATTGAATGTAAGCACAAAATTATGAAGATAAAATTTAGAACTTCCTACAATTTTATCATTGTAGGAAGAGGATGATCATCCTTGGAAAATTCTCTTGGATCATTTACTTGATTGTAAATTTAGGATTCTACACGCTAACCCAGATGTGGCTTCTAAGGGAATCAACACTCTCTAGGGCAGTTTAAAAAGGAGTACAGTATCAAGATCTTAGGAAGTAATTAGGCTCCCTTGAGTCTGCTCTGGTCATTTACATGCTGTCTAGTTCAAGGGAAATGTTTTAGAAGGCCATTGACGGAGCACAGTAGTTCCTAAGCGCACAGTGAGAGTTATAGGAGAAGTTTCTAAAGTACATGGAGACTGGCTCTAATTAGCCATGACCTAGAATCATGACCTAGAATCTTGTAACTCAAGATTACTCAAGATAAGGACACTTATCGGGTGTCCTAGTGAGCTGGGGAGGAATGTTGCTGGGCACCAGTGGCAAAGCAGACGGAAGAGGCTATGAATCTCTTTTCTACACAGAAGGATAAAAAGGGGAGCAGGAAAAATGACCTCATGCAAAAAAGGGAGCCTCAGTCTTTCTCCATTCCTTCCTCCATCAAGGTGATGCAGGTGTGGGTAGCAACATCGATAGTAAGAGCTACTAACACAGAGGCAAGCACGGCAGAGTGATCGGCAGGGCCCACTCTAGAACCAGCCAACCTGAGTTTAAATCCTGGGACTTTCACTTAACAGCTATATAGCTACCCGAGCTGTTAAAACTCTTTGTGGCCCAGATTTCTCATCTATCATATAGGACTAAGAGTATTAGCTCACGGGGTTTATGTGAGGATTAAACAAGATAATATACGTTAAGTTCTCAGACTCTGACTCGGAAGCACTATGTTTCCCATGGGTCCAGGGCTTCCTGTATCGCAAGCATTTCTGTCTGACTAATGCTCAGAACAATCCTAGTATACAGGAATGATTGAAATAACTTTTCCTACAGATGAGGAAGCTAAAACTTTGAGAGGCTGAGAAACCTGTCCAAAGTTATGCAGGCAGAATATTACAGAATCATTCTGCAAAACTCAGGTTTTTCTGATAAGAACATCTGAGATTTTAACCTCTGGGCTTTATTGTCTCTAAAATGATCTCCAAAGAACCAGGGAGCCCAGCTTACAACTGTGAACAAATCGCCAAACCACAGGTGACAATATGACTTGTGGTATTTTGAAAGGGCTGCAGACGATGCCCACAAAGTCCAATCTCCAGTATTAGGAGTCGCAGGCTAGTGTTTTGATGACTGTGCCCAGGATTAAGGATCAGTGTACTGGAAAGAAGAGGGAGAAGAAACTATAAGACAAGACTTCATAAGATTTCTAGGTCAACTCTACCAGGTGAGCTCTTTAGAACTGGACCACTAGATCCAAATGCAGTGACACAAGAAGGGTAAGCCAAGATGGAAAGCCCTGTCCCATTACCTGGGAGAGAGAAAAAAGACTGTGCTGCATTAAGTTTCTCTTCTCTGGGGTTCATTGCATATTGCACTGATAAAGGGTTAAAGGACCAAAATAAAAGATACGAAAGCGGAAGACCCAGCAAAAGCAGGAAAGAAGGGAAACAAGCAACAAGCCTCATGGGGAATTCGACCACAAAATGGATTTCAGTCTACTACATCTGCGATTTGGGCTGCAAGGAAATTTTCCTTAGGTCACGAACAGAGATCCCAGAAACTAATTTTTGTAGAAGATCTCTGAACCCATCTTATTTTTGTGGAATCCTCTGATTTGCTAATGGTACTTCCAGTTGTATTGTACTTACCAATATGGGTATATTCCCAAATCTGTTTGTTATTGCTCTTGTTATTGGAATTGCATGCTTTAATTAAATATTACACAGACTGATGACAAGAGTAATCAGCCAGCTATTGGTCCAGATCATTTTGGTTAAGAGTTCTTCTACATCTGACTACCTGGGAGCCTTCTGAAAAATGGGACTATCATAAGCTTATACATGAATTTAAAAAAATGAATTAAAAAAGAATCTGACTATTTTTAACTTGAAGAGGCAATGACTTAGACAGAATTATTGATTTCACACATACAAAGAACTATCCTGTTTGAGGATAATTAAGTTTCTTCTAGGAGACTCCATATAGAATGTTTTAGAAATAGCTCTTAAATAAATTGAACAAAATGTAGTAAAGGCAACACAGTATAATAGAAAGAATAAAGCCACAGTGCCAGGCAAACCTGGGCATAAATTTTGGCTCCCCTTGTATATATAAATTGTCAAGTTACTTCTCAAAGCCTCAATTTTTTCCTCCATAAAAGTATAATAATAATATTTATCTTAAAGCATTATGAGAAATAAATAAAATAGTCTATCTTAGAGTTCCTAGCACAGTTTCTGGCATTTATTAGACACATAATAAATGGTTGTTCCCTTCCTCATCTTCTTTCCTGTCTCTGGAGGTGTGAAGCAGAAAAAGACAATTATCTACTTAGACACACTACATCTTAATGCCTAATAGTTCAAGATGTGGATAGAACTACAAAAATTCCTTCTGGATCAAGGCAGACACTGTTGACACTCTTTGTTCCTTACCTACTTAAAAGCCATTTACCTCTTTCTTCCTGGATAGCAGCCTTCCACATTTAAGATTGGATAAATACCCTTTAGCTTCTGGGAAGGTCAGCCCAGCCCCCCACCCAGAAGTTGGCCTAAATCCAGTCCTTTCATGGAAGATCATATTACCTTTAAGTAAACATTCAGCCCTTCCCAGGACCTCCTTGAGAAGAGTATCCCTTCCTGCACCACTGACTTTGTGGACCTGGAATACAGCAGAACTAGAGTGTATCAATTCCAAGCCAAAGATTGCCTCTTAGGGAACTTCCAACTGGAGGAGATACACCCTGGGTAGCCCAGGTCTCTAAGAAGGAGAGAGACACAAGGGGCAGTTGTCCCAGCCAACCTGCCAATTTGCAGCCTAAAGCAGAGCCACCTCTGCTTATGAGACAGGAGATAAAATTGGGTGGGAAGCTTCTGGAAAATAGTTTTCCTCTGTGATAAGAAAAAAGCACATGAAGATGAACCCTCTGCTCAGTGCCACATCTTGACTTTGATTGAACTAGTCAGCTTCTGACCATGAAGAGAAAGCCTGAAGAGAATCACAGACACCGGCCCAGAATCACAAACCCATCCCATCAACCATCTTCTACATTTCTTGTAAAGTGACAAGAGTAAATCCTATCTGTTTAAACCATGCTTTGTTTGACATCTCTGTTATCTGAGGCTGAATATATCCTAAGTGACACAGGTCAATATTGAACCCTAGAACTACTGAAGAATTCTAGTGTTTATGACCTAAGCTAACGTATTTGACAACGCCCAGAATTATTTCTGGTTTGTGACCAGATGTCACGTATTGTCATTATTTGTGATTTCACTGACTCATTCAGTCAGCATTGCCTGCTTGCTCATCACTGGACACCCAAGCATTTAGGAAGTGCCCCAGGGAACCGTGTTCCCCATAAACACACAGATAGGCACAGAGCTTCCTTCCTTTCAGAGAACCTCCCTTTCCTTTCAGCGTGCGGCTTCTCCCAGGTTCAAGTGTCCCGTGTGTAGCAAAAGCTACTTCTTGAAACTTCGATTTGGCTACCTCCCAAGGGCTCTCATGCCTCTCCCCGTCTCCTGAGCATACCTGGACCTAAGAAATGTATAAGTGAGATTCCCATGCAAAAGGGGAGAAGAGGTGAGACACGCCCCTGCCCATGGATTCCTCATTTCAGAGCTAGGCTGGTGCCACTCAAGCCCAGGTGCCGGAGAGATGCCTGAGCTCAGGTGACAGTTCTGCCACTTCTCGGCTGTGGAAACATGGGCAGGTTATGGAACCCCTCTTCGCCTCCCATCTCCTCATAAGCAAAATGGAGCTAGTCATAGTGCATGCTAATAGTATTGTTACAAGGCCTAACTGGGTTAATGAAACTAAGGTGCCTCGAAAGGTGCATAGTGAGCCATTGTTACAGAAGAATTGGCCAGTTTTGTTACTCCAGTCAAAGCACAGAATGCTGAAGCTCATGGAGCACGGACAGTATCAGGAAGGGGCAGGATAGCACGATGGGGGAGCTGGGGAGATGGGACATTCTGGCTCATATATGGCCTTTGGAATTATAGAATTATAGTGCAAGTGACCCAGTATCGGGTGTAAACGCCCTTTACCACATGTTCATCAAGAGACTGTCTTTAAGACATCTGGGATGGGGAGCGCATTCTTTCCTGAGGTGGTTCCTTTCATCAGAAATTTGTATCCTGGCGGCTTCTACTTATGGATCCTAATTTCTTCTCTTTGGGGATATACAGAGTAAGTCTAATCTCAAATGTATGAGCTCTTCAAATATTTTGTGAAACACTGTTACCCACCCCCATTCCCTTCTGCCACGGGTCTTTTCCAGATTCAATGGCTCTTGTGCGCATGTCAGTTCATCCTATGACAAAGCACCTCTATTTTCACCACACAGCCCAGTTTGCCTATGTCCCTTGTGTACACACAACACACTGTAGCACAAAGCACATCAGGGCAGTAGCAGCTCCTCCCTTGTTTTAGAAATAATACTTCTGTTGATGCAGCCTACACACTCACATATCCCTCTGGCAGCCTCATTGACTCATGCTGCATTTTCTTTCTCTATGCCTGCACTGCTACTTAGCACCACATTTTCTTTCTGTATTTGTCTGGCTAGAAATAAAGCCCTGATACAGAATATTGCTTTTATTATTACTATATTTCATCCTATTAGATGCAGTCCATCACTTTAGCTTGTTGTGAGATCTTTTTGTCATCTGCTGTCTGCTCTGTTTTCCATCCCACCTAGATCTCTGTCCTCTGGAAACTAGATCTTCATCATCTGAAAACTTAATAAGCTGGTAAAACTGTGGAATAGATCAGAGCATTCCACCAAAAACCTATCCAGATTGTCATGGACTCATTAATTAGCACACTTTAGCGTAAGTTTTTAACAAGTTTCAAATTGTACTTCTCTGTCCATGAGGACTGCACAAGGCACCTTGTCAGATGCAGAAATACCAGGTCTCAACATCTATAAGTCCCAGAGCCCTCTCCCTATTAACAACCACCAAAAAAAAAAAAAAAAAAAAAAAAAAAAAGGAAATGACATTGTCTGAAAACATAGCTGTCAGTACTGATCTTTTAAATGTTTATACAGTTGCTTTGCCAATCTACTGTCGAGTGGTAGATGGCGTTTTTATACAATCCACTTTTTAGAAAACTAGCATACATATGGAGAGTGTTTTTGCGGGCAAGGAGCTAAGCTTCACACCCATCTCCACTGTGAATGCAGAAATGCCTGGGCAGGTTGGAGGACTGATGGGACTGGCCTGCTGGATGCCTATTTGTGTGAAGCCTTCCCTGGAGACTTACGAGCAGGTCGATGACTTGATAATAATAAGACGACTATCCTGCTCCAATATTACGACCACAAGTCTTTGTGAAACTGAAGCCTCCCCTTATTCAACAAAGCAATACTGTAGATGGGAACAGAACACACCCAAGGAGACAAAGAATCATGATGCATGAGTTTTGTCTGCGGGAAATGGCTTGATAGGAGGGATAGTTTCTTAGTATAGCAATGTGTGTGTTGCTCAAATTCCCTTTTATTTCCAGAGGCCAAGGGCAGAAATCATTGACCTCGGGTAACCATGGGTTTGAGTCCTGGCTCTACTGCTTAATAACTATGCCATAAAAATCTGTTTTTAAAGGACCACTGCTAGTTCCTAATGAGAAAGACTTCCTTATATATAAATTCTTACGATTAAAAAGAAAATCATGGTCTTGAATCTAGAATTGTCTACAAGCTCCTAGTGCACCTATTCTATTTCCTTTTGACATTATACCTCTTTCTTCCATAGCATTTACTTGGGATTATAGTCAAAATTAAATCCATAGACAATTTTGTTCTTGAGTTATATCCCATTTTAGATTTTTTTCAGTACCTGAATCGGTTTTCCCAAAGTCCTTATCATAGAGATGACCATATCGAGATTTTCCTTTCCTGCTAATCACTGCATTTAAGTGTTCAAAGTGGTTTTTACTCACTGAAAGTGGCTCTTAGAGCCCAAACTGGGACTCCTATTTTCTTGTTTTGAGACCAGTGACTCCTAAGGTGTTGGTATGTGTGAGAGCTTTGGTTTGCGGTCTTAGAGAAGTGGGGGTTTTATGTGAAGAGATCAGAGAAATAAAGCAAGACAGTAGAGGAATAACTGACACCCACTCCAACCCCCACCAAACAAGACTGAACCCAATGGGCTAGGCAGTCCTATGAGAAAGGGAGTCTAACAAAGTTTGTGTAAGACTCTCGAGTGGAGACATCCAAAAGTCCAGGTGATAAACAGCAGCTCAGAGTGGGGAAGGGACAGTTCCTTCATTTCATTATGGTGCACTGAGGCCCTTTGAGGTCTTGGGGTAGCATAGGGAGGATATCTGTGCCTAGCAGAGCTATCCCCATGGAGAGATCTGCAGCTAACAAAATCCTGAGAAAGGAGTAAGAGTAGAAAGATGTGAGCAGATCATTTCCTTTTGGGCTCATGGTTTTCCAGGGACGTACTTATCTCAGTGAAAGATAATTATGTTCTGCCTCTTGGTCTAGCACACTGGATTCTTTGAATTAGGGTTTAACCTCATCTTGGATTCCTGTCATGGGTCCCTCTTCCTCACTTGGTAATGCCCATGAGATCACATTTACCCTGCTATTCTATGAAAACATGTTATTACCCATGTTCCAAACATGGTTATATAGACACACCACCGTGTTAACCATTGTGTCCCACTACTGTACCAATGTTTCAGCTGTGAAATAGCATATATCTTTTCTACCAATAGTCAATATTATATTCCTTTAGTAATTAGCTTTTGGTTGTTTCTATTCTTTTTTTTTTTTTTTTTAAGATTTTATTTATTCATTTGCCAGAGAGAGGGGGGGGAGCAGGGGGAGCAGCAGGCAGAGTGAGAGGGAGAAGCAGGCTCAGCAGGGAGCCTGATGCAGGACTTGATCCCAGGACCCTGGATCATGACCTGAGCCAAAGGCAGCTGCTTAGTGAACTGAACCACCTAGGCATCCCAGTTGTTTCTATTCTTTTTTTTTTTTTGGTAGTCAGTTTTAATTCCTTTTGAAAAGTTGAGTTAGTCTTTGGAAAAATAATTTCTTTGATCAAAATTGATGATATACATGGTTTCATCATTCTTAAATGTTAAGTTATTGACCAAAAACTCACATCTCATTCCTTGACATTATCTACAGAGCTAGTTAATTATCTCTTGTTTTTTCTTTAAAAACTCCAAACATTAGCGGTAATAGGCAAACACTGTGTATCTAAGTTCTTCGGCCTCCCACCTGGCACCACAGAAACAAGAAGTCTCTCTTAGATTTTTGCTGATGGTACCTCCACGTGTTCAGATAGTGTTCAATATCTCTCAGCTTTGTACTTGCCCTCCTATACCCTTCTCTTTACCAAAGTAGTGGAAAGACTGCAAAATACATTTTGCAGAATCCCTCACCAACCGGTATCTAATGGGAGGCAGAAGATGGAGAGTGAGGGAGGTGGGGAGGAAAAGTCACTTTCACCGTTTCTGCTTGCATCTGTGGCAGTGGCAGCATCAGCAACGACATCAGGGACAGCAGCAGCGGGGGCAGTGATGGTGGTCACAGCAACTGTAACATTAGCATTTGCGACAGAGCCTAGAAGCTAGGGCACTGGCCGAGCATCGGGTCCTGAGGGTGCTACTCAGGCCGTGTTCCAACAGAAGCAGCCCCAATGGTGCAGTGTTTATGGACTCTGGATAAAATCATTTTCCCTGTTGTCCTCTACCTCTAGGTCTGATAGTGGTTGAGTGTAATTGCCAATCTTTGCGCAAGTTGACCTTTCTTGTTTTGCTCCTCTAGCTCCCTCCAATACTTTCGTAACAGATTCCTTCCATTAAATTCCCTCTTCGTCGAACACCTAGATCTGGGTCTGTCTTCCTGGTTATGCAGGGACTGATGCCCGCTGCTATGAATCAGCCTGTGTGTGTAGCAGTCAGCAGATGTGGTGGGCCCTGGAAGCCATCTCATCATATGCCGGGAAAACATTCAAGGAAGACTCAACTGACGATGTCAGCTCCACATACAACTTTTCTCTCTCAGTAGAGAATCGCCAAACTCTCAGATCCAGTGAGAGGTCTGTGGTATTCATAGGCTTTTAGAGGCTCTTGTTTCTGCCATGTTTATTCCCCAGAAGGTCTGTATTTAAATTAGTGAAGAAAAGCAAACTTCTTGTGTCTGGTAAGTCCCTTCTGCCTTCCTTAAGCTACACAATTCATCACTCTCATCACCCTGATTTTTTTCTTCCCTTTAGATGCCTAAGAATTTTGAATTTGTGGTTTTCTTTTGGTACTTTGTCTTCCATTTTCTCTAGAAGTCTTCATTTTACAGATAATCTGGCATTCAGAAGGAGGATTTTCATGGAAGAAAGCAAGTCTGTGGTAATAATGCTAGCCCAGAGGAAGAGGTAAGATTGCTTTCATGAGTCCGGTTAAAACGTGAGGCTTATGCTGATGACATCAGTGTGGGCAAGATCCCCGTGCCACAGGTTCATTAACATCACACACAGCCTCCATCCAAGGTCAAAAATGAGAATATCTTACTCCTCCAAAACTTAAGAAAGGACTATTATCTTGAGCAATGGGACAATTCCATAGGTTACCACAGTGAAATTCATACCTGTACCTCTATATTTAGAAACTGTTCCTTCGTCATTCTGAGTAATGCAGGTGGGGGGTACTGACTCCAAATGTGGGAAATACTCACTAATGGCCCATTGCCCTGGTGGATTTCTTGACCTTTAATATTCAGCCTCTCTGTCTCCGAGCACTTTCTTTTCTCATGTCTGCACATAATGCCGATATGGTAGATTTAGAAGCTGGGCACTTGATGAGACTCAAAATTTGGAAGAAAAAAGATAAACTGTGCATTGCATGTTGCCCAGAAGCAGGGAAAGACATGCCGCCAAATTCCCCCAGCTTCTTGTGTTACCACGAGACGTTGCTTGGATATCAGCTTATCAACAGACTGTTTGTACCGCCACCTTCGCATGAAGAAAGAGACCTTGCAAGGAAACGACATTGACTATGAGTACCAGCTTTTAAAAAGGGGGAGATCACAATAGAGGGTAAGTCCTTTAAGCAAATTTCTTCTTTTTGTTTCAGACATAAGATATTTGGTAGATTTGTCCTCCTTGAATTCTCCATGCATTTTAATCAAACGTTACCAGGTACAGTCCACTCGAACGGGTAAGATGGACTGCCTGAGCAACAGCCCAAGAAAAGCACACATGAGTTGTCGCCACAAGAAAGATCGTCAGTCATTTCCTTATGCTATTTGAGGAAAGAAGAAATCTTTCTAGCTTTGAAGAATATTTATGCTCTGCTCTACAGATTTGGAAAATGGGAGGAGGGATACTGAGATGATCTGAGTACAGGATAGAGTGCTGGCTTCTATCATTAAAAGAGTGTATCTTCGTTGGTATAGTTTCTGAAGTGCACATTGAAGGAAAGCAGTATTAAATATTTATATATAGTTTAATTTATAAGTTTTATCATGGAAACAGGACACACAGAGATGCTGACTGATGTTTTCCTAATAAATTTCTCTTCTGGAAAATCTGAGCCTTTGCTTCGTGAACTTAGAAGGTGAGATTCCTCCCATGTTAAAATACTTCTTCAGTGTGTACATGATGGGTGCTCTCGTGTGTGCATGTGCGTGAGCATATCGTAAGGGGAGAGGAGAGAGAGAAGGAGCTCGCATAAAGTGGGAGCTTTGTATAGCCACGATCTCAGTTAATCAAACAACCCAATGGGGTAGGTTTGGCAAGGACAAAGGTGTGTGCAGAGGGGAAAACGCTTGGAATTCTCACTCTATGCCTTGGCAACCCTAGTCTAGTATGTCCACTACCCCTTAATTTTTTTTTTTATTATTATAAGCATCTCAGATTCCATACCCTAAACTATATTAAGGAAAAAAGACTCAGAACAGCTGTGGCTCCTTCATTTTGTCAGGCAAGTGGCAAGAAATACAGCTAAGTTTAAGACTTTCTTTTATAGTACACCACTGTAAAATTGCAAATTGAAATGTGCAAGAAATGGAGAATAATGTAAAGTAATACTAGACTGTCACTAAAAATCGTATTTTTTAAGGGATATTCCATGAGCTGGGAAAGGGCATAACATATAGCGTATGGTCTCTCTTTTCTAAAATCACACAAAATGTACACAGAAAAAAAAAAAAGAGTAAAAGGAAATCAATCAAATGTCACTAATAGTTATGGACAGTTAGATTATGGATAATCATATTTTCCTCTTCAATTTTTAGATTTTTCCAAATTTTCAAAAATGATATATATTACTTTTACAATCAGGTAAGGTAATAACTATTATTTAAAATGACTAAGAAATAACTTGTGACGTGACACGGTTCTACAGTCCACCTGTTGCAAACACAAGATGAAGCAGAAAGATAAAGAACTCTGAATTACTCTTTCCATCAACAGGGGGTGAGAATAGGGCAAAGTGCAGAACTAAGCAGTCTGCTGAGATCCAATTACTTAGAAACATGGGAGAAAACTTTTTATCCCTTGATGTAAATAGCACTTATTTATTTATTTATTTATTTATTTATTTACTTGCTTGCTCTCTTATTTACTTAGGTCCCTTCCCAAAACAGGTTGAACAAAAGGAAACTTCATGCTATTCTTTGTTGTTCCTTGGAGATATAGGATAAAGAATGGGAGAAAAACAGAAAAGACAACAAAAACTTTGGAATGTTCCACAGATTCTTCCTCGCATTCGGGTCCCTTCCGCTGCCTACACCCACAACGCCTCCTTAATGAAGGTAGAGTGGATCATTTGCTAATGGAGGGACCGTGCCTCTCTCTCCCTCAAGGCTTGAGGGCTTTTTCTCCTGTCTTTGTCCAGCTTTAGGTAACATCAGGCCCAACACAGGCACTCAGTGCATGTTGCCGGCAGGCGTGGTGAATGATTGAGCAATTGGATGGTGCCGTACTACACCCATTCCATTTCAGGAGCTCTGTAGATAGTCACACCTTCATTGCTGAAACTCAGTAGTGACCACGCTGCAGCTCCCTGCTAGAGACCTGTGGTAGTTCCTTTCAGTCACAGTTATTTAAAGCCATTCTCATTAATACTTTTTGCAAAAATTTCAGTTCTCTTCCATCCCCTCAAGGAAGGATAAACAACAGGGTAAGAATATTAGGACTATTATTTAGGAAGTTTAGATCTCTGCTAAGGAAAAGACGTAGAAGACATAGACTTCTTTTTTTCTCTGTAAAATGAAACTATAACTTTCAAGATTTTATCTTATATAATGGAAACTCTCATTGCCCTTTGGAGCTTTGCTCTTGAAACTGGCTTGCTATTTTCATATTACATTGTTCTCCATCATTTGAAAAGGCTTAATTAGGAATCAATTATCTTCTTCAAAGATATTCTTTTAAAACATCTAATTCAGAAAGTATAAAGTTCAAATGATGCCTCAAATTGTGAAGTATTTGGCTTTGCTACTTTCACTCCAGATATATTTTTTGACACCAAGCTTAAGGTCTCTAGACATCAAAAAAAAAAAAAAAAAAAAAATTGACTCACAGGTTTCAATGCCACACAAAATTTCTAACAGATAAAAGCCACTTTATGTTACATATAATTAACTTAAATTTAGTTTCCATTACAATGGTTTCAACTACTTTTGAAACTTCTATCACTGTTTTGAATTTTTTGGCCTAGGGTGAACTTATTACACCTTGGTTTTTCTAGAATGTTGAGGCCAGTATCATTGTAAGTACAGACAACAGATTAGGTAGATAATAGCAATTGTAGTCCAAGTCCTCTTGTTCCTCCCTTGCACTGCATGGGAGCCTTCTAAATGCTCTCCCAACCAATGGCGTGTCTTCCCATAAGCTCATTCTCCACAGTGGGCCAGAGTGATCTTTCTAAAACTCAGATCTTGTCAGCTTCAAGTATGGCATTTTGGGTTGGATAATTCTTTGTTGTGAGGGACTGGGAGGCTGTCTCGTGCACTGCGGGATGTTCAACAGCGCTCCTGGCCTCTATCTGCCGACTGCCAGTAGCATCCATCTTCCATTTCAGCATTTATGACAACTGAAAATGTCTTCCCACCTTGCCAAATGTCCTCAATGGTCAAAATCACTGCTGTTGAGAACCACTGACTTAAATAAAGACTTTCAATGGTTCCTCATATTAAAGGTAATCTTTCAACTCTTTTTTTAATTATAACTTTTTAAATTTGAGTCTAAACATTGCCTGTAAGGCTTCCATGATCTTCCTCTGCCCACCTCTACAGCCTTCCCCAGCTCAGACCTATATTCTGCTCGAAGTGAAAAAAAAAAAAGTCCCTAATATTACAGACATTTTGTGCCCCATGGGAAAATTTGTACCACATTCTCCCACTAATTAGCCTTTCTTTTTCTTCTAGCACAGTGGTTCTCAAATTTTGGTGTCCTTGTATCAGAATCACCTAGAGAGTTTGTTAAAACCCAGAGCGCTGGGCCCCACTCCCCAGAGATTAGGATTCTGTAGATCTAGGATAGGGCCCGAGAATTTGCATTTCTAACATGTTCCCAGGTGAGGCCGATGCCCTTTGAGAACCACTATTCTAGTTCCTTGGGAAATTCCTCCTCACTCTAAGACTCAGATGTTTTGGTCACCTCATTGAGAAAGTCTTCTTTGCTGCACGAGACTTTGTTTTCCTTCTCTGTTTTTAAAGTAACTATGTTGAACCTTTATCACATTACCCAACTACTCATCCAGCTATCTCCCCTGCTTATTGACAACTCTCGATGGAAAGTTCTCTTGTCCCCTTTCACTGGCCCGGCCTACATCAGGCCCTGTGTAGATTCTTACAGCCTACCTTCTTCAACAAGGATCATTATAGAGGAATAACATTATAAAATGCTGGAAATCCTTAGATCCCTCTCAGCCCAATACTTTGACCTACTTACCTAGAATTTTTTATTTACCCAATTTCACTAACATGCAGGCCAATGGAAGTTGTTTAAGTAAACTAGGGGAAGACATGACCCAATTGTTGTCTTCTCATTGTTAAATGTATATATATAAAATTGTTATACATATATATGTATATATATACATACATATCTTATTTCCAAAGAAGTCAGCTTTGAATCTATCACACTCTACGTCCTATAGACCTCCACTAACTCATCAAAATCACCTGCTCTGCTTTGACAGGACCTGACCCAAGGGCAGCAACGCTACTTTTACAGCATTATGAGGATTTACAATTCCAGACCCCAGTGGGAGGCCCTGAGGAGCCGCTATATTCACAGCCTTCAGCACCAGCAGCTGCTTGGTGAGTTTTAACTACCCGACCTAAACCAGGCACCCTTGGGAGGGCCTCATGTGCTGTAGCCAGAAGTCAGGTTTCCAGATAAATAATTCAAGTAGAATGGCCTCTGCCAGCGTGCTATTTTATAACATGGTTGGCAGGCCATGTTTAAAAATGATTATCCCTGACAATAGAAAGCAAGGTTTTATGGGTAAATTAAGAGGGTTTCATGAAATCAGAGTACAGATTGCCATAAAATGTCAACAACTGTCTGAGATTTACAGGAACTTGATCTAATAGAAATGGCAACGGGCTTCGGCAGATGGTCTAGGCTCAAACCACAACTTAGCCCCTTGCTGGATATGCAAATTCAGAGGCTTGGTTTACTCACGACAATAACAGTTACACTTATTAAGCATTTACCATGTTCCAGACGTTGTGCTGGGAGCTCTACATACAACATCTCATCTTCCCAGACCCACACCTAGCCAATGTCAGGGCCACTGCCGGGAAAGAGCATACATTTTCACCCCCATGCTCTGACATCTCTCTGCTAGCAACCTCGTGGGATTTTACGAAGTACAAATGAAATCGTGGTGGCAAAAGACCTTCACAGACTTTAAGCGGACAACCTTTGGAGGTGTGATTGTTGTTAAGTCCCTTTTCTTCTAGGAAATGTTTTCAGTCTCCAGCGGGCCTCTATTACACTCTTCTGACGCCAGCAGACCTTTCTTTTTATAAGCAGCTCACTTCACATTAACACATCTACCTTACATTGCTGTTCCTGCCTTCGCACCAAAGGAAGACTTGGTTTTTGACCGAGGAACAAGAACAATAACAGTAGCTATCTGTTATTAGGCCTCCCTTTGTGCCTAGCACAGTTCTAAGCACTTTGCATATATTGTCTTATTTGAAACTCAGACACCTCTGTGTGGTAGGTGTCTTTATAACACACATTTTACAGAAGAGAAAATTGAGGCGTGGATAAGAAATTGTTTGACCAGGGTCATGCGACTAGTAAACGGCAAAGCCAGAATGCAGCCTGCTCCCCATGATTGCCTGAATTCCTGCAGAAGCATCACCTACTAGATTTGTTTGGAGAGTAAAACTGCATAGAGGCCAGTGAAACCAGAGCAGGAATATTCAGTATTTAGTGCACATAAAATCTACCTGTGTACGTTATCAACATGCAGATTACACGCCTAACTCTCTGAGTGTCTGATTAGGAAAGTCTTTGGAGTAGAGCCAGAAATCTGAATTTTTAAAAAGCATTATTAAGTGTGGTCTCAGCCTGATGATTCTGTAGTGGGTGGTCTTCAGGCTACACTTTAAAAACCCTGACAGAAAAATAAATAAATAAATAAATAAATAAATACATACATACATACATACATACCCTGACAGAGATTGAATACCTCTGTTTCTGGTTTGAAGAAAGTTTTGGAAACAAAGATATGCAATGCACGCTCAGACTACTAAAGGTCCAACTACCTCTCCATGTGATTTGTCATGTTAGTCAATGACTAAGTATTTATTAACTTACTGAATAAGAAATGCAAAAGAAGAAAAGTGTACTTCCCATCCTCAAAGATCATACAATCTGGGTGTGCTAAACACAATTGTCTGCCCTGCAAAGTAGAAGAAATTTTATGAATCCGTAAATATTTGCAGGGTTGTTTGCTTATTTGTTTTGTAAGACTGCTGACTTGGAACTTTCTCTCATTTCTCTCCCCTTAGGCTACATTACTCAACAGGAAGCTTTGGCTTGTGCTGCTGTACTTAGAGATTCAACCAAGAGAGCCTCAGCTAAGGCAGCTCCTCGAAGATCCATCCCCCAGAAGCCTTCGGCCATGACAAGAACATGGCCAACAGCACTACCTGTGTCTGTGGTTCAACCCAGGGCTCAAAGTGCAGGGCTTGGATCCCTCAGGAATCGAGACTTAGCACAAGCTCTGAAACAGGTACTTTGCCCATATACCCACAAATCTAGTGGGTGCTAAGTGCATATTCATTGCATGAGAATGAAAAAAAATAACTTCTAATACACACCCCATACCTAGAAATAATCTCTTTCCCACTCACATAAATTCTACCAGCAAGAACAAGTTGAGGGGTTTAAGAGCAATGGAACTAAGTGTAAACATGCCTTCTACTCCGCACATAATCTGTAGAGCGAAATGACTTTTGAAGTTTTCAAAGCAAAAGCTTCCTTTGAATTAGAACCTCTCAGACAAATCCCAAGAACAGTGAAAGTGTAAAAGTCATCAGAGGGGGCCAGGTCCCCAGGCACTGGGTGACTGTGGAAGCCACCCACTGCAGATTTCGAAAATACACAAACCAACACCAAGTTAATACTAGGTGTGCAGGGTTTCCAGAGTCTTATCATCTCAGCAGCAACTGGTCTGTGCATTTCCATGTCCCCTTCCTCTCTTCTTTCCCATCAAGCAATAGCATTTAACTTAGCCCCAAATCTTCTGATTCTTGCCTGACTCAATCCCTTTGTGTCATCTTGAAACTTGGGACTCATCAACTTGCCACAGCTGGGTTCATTCTATGGGGCTATAGTTGACCTTAACCCAGGCAAGAGAATTCATGCATATGTCTTTCCCTGGCAACTGAAGATACACTCTCAGCAGAACAGGAAATAGCCCTTCATGAACTGGTCTCAACTCTAACCTTGCCATGGCCACATTGATTTTAAGCAAGCACACAAGACTAGACGCATAAGTTAAAAAAAAAAAAAAAAAAGAGGGGGCACCTGGGTGGTTCAGTTGCTTAGGCGGCTGCCTTCGGCTCAGGTCATGATCCTGGGGTCCTGGGATCGAATCCCGCATCGGGCTCCTTGCTTGGCGGGGAGCCTGCTTCTCCCTCTGCCTGCCACTCTACCTGCTTGTGCACTCTCTCTCTCTCTCTCTGACAAATAAATAAATAAAATCTTAAAAAAAAAGAGAGAGAGAGATAATGATCCAAAATAACATATAATGGTATAATGTGATATTAGCTATATTTAATAGTTTTCATCACTAGCGATTTTGTGTGTGTAGAAAGTTCATCACCATTGCTCACAAAAAGTCAAAATTTTTAAAGTGCCTTTTCTTCATCTTTATTCTCAATGTTCAGCCCCCTACCTTCATTTAAATCGGCCCATGACTTTGTCATGCCCATAAAAGGAGCTGTCTGAGATGGAATTACAGACTTGCTTGACAAGAGAAGTGCGGACATTGATCTGGGAAGGAAGATGCTATACCATTATAAGAAAAAAAACAAAAAACCCTAATTGATGATGATGTTTATCTTTTCTCTGCAATCACTCATAAAGAATAAAGTTTCTTGACCTCTGCAAGTCCTGGTCCAGACTCATATACTCTATATGTAGCTTTTCAGTTCTAGGTTAAGAATCATTTGGTAGGCTTAAGAGAAGAAAAAAAAATAAATGGAACTACAGGGAGCTATCGTTCTTGAGGGACTTGAGGGACTGAAGTTCGTGGCAGATTTCACTTGGCCTATACTAGTTCTTCCATTGCTTCCATAATAGCCCTTTTATTCCTATGAACCTCTCGCATACTATCTATCTATCTATCTATCTATCTATCTATCTATCTATCTATCTATCTATCTAACTATTTGACAGAGAGACAGAGAGCACAAGTAAGCAGAGTGGCAGGCAGAGGGAGAGAGAGAAGCAGGCTCCCTGCCAAGCAGGGAGCCCAATGCGGGGCCCAATCCCTGGACCCTGGGATCGTGACCTGAGCCGAAGGCAGTCGCCCAACCAACTGAGCCACCCAGGCGCCCCAACATATGTTTTTTTAAATTGAAGTATAGTTAACATATGACGTTATATTAGTTTCAGGTGTACAATGTAGTGATTCAACAGCTCTAAACATTATGCTAGGCATGCACCTTTACCTTAGACTTTTTTTTTTTTTTGATGGGCATGGATATTTGCTGTGTAAGCCTTAGCTAGTGATGCAGAATGTTAAGGAGGCCACTTATAATTCTGAGCTGCATCCCTGCATCAAAAATCTCAGAAGCACCTTATTTCCAATAGAAGCTTCTAAGAGCTAATTGGCAAGTGAATGTCAGAGGCCCACGAAAAGGACAAATCTAAGTTAGTGTAGAAGGTCCCACTTGTTGGCTCTCCCAACAGAAAGGTAATGCCCTCCCTCTTGAGTCCTAAACCTAAAGCCTATGAGGAATATGGCTGTTTATGGTTCTAGAAGAAAGGCGTTCACCTGAGATGACCATGAGAAAAACAAAGGGAAACAGAGGACAATCTGTAATCCTAGCTTTGCTTATCCATTCACTAGTTGATGAACATTTGGATTGTTTCTAGCTTTGGACTATTACAAGTAAAATGCTATAAATATTTTAATGTAAGCCTTTTATGTGCACAGAAGTTTTTATTTCTCTTGAATAGGTATCTAGGAGTATAATTACTGGGTCACATGGTAGATTCAGGTTTAACTCTATAAGATAGTGTCATGGTGTTTTCCTAAGTGACCACCCCATTTTGCATTCCCACTAGCAATGCATACAAAATTCAAGTTATTCCACATCCTTGCGATGTCACACATTTTAATTTTTGTATTCTAGTGGCTATGGCTGCTGGCTGAAGATATTATCACTATTAAATAGTCACCTTCTTACTTGGAACCATGGCAAATTTCAGGGAAGAAGCTTATGGTAGGCAAGGAGGTGGTGATGGCAATAAACTTGGACATTTAATAGAAGAAATTTCAAAGTTTAGCAGTTAATACTGATAAAGCAACTCCCCAGCTTTTATTTTTTTCCCCTTAGGGAAGCCAAGGGTTGAAGGAAGTAAGGAAGAAGAAAAAGAAGCAACCCCTGTCGGAAGAACCATCCCTGGCCGAAACTGTCTAAAACATACAAAACTGGGCTCAGTGTGTCCTCAGTACCGTCTCACTTTTCCTTGTTTATGTTGTTCTTTGGGTTCAGCAACCAAACACTCCACCACCACCACCATGTTCTTTCCGCACTGTGTTAGCTATGTATTGCTGCATAAAACATTACTCAAAAACACAGAGTCTGAAAACAACAATACTGACGATCTCACAGATTCTGTGGTCAGGAATCTGGGCAAGGATTAGCTGGAGCTTCGGGTTCAGGGTCACCCGCAGATTGCAATCAAGGTGTCAGCTAAGGCTGTGGTCTTATGTGATGATTCAACCGGGGAAGGATCCACCAGCTGTTGTCTGGAGTCACCCTCTGTCCCTGCCACACAGGTCTCCCCATAAGGCAGAAATGTCAATAAGCTTCAATAAGTCACAAATGGCAACTTGTTTCATCAGAGTTAAAAAAAAAAAAAAGACAGCAAGAGAGACAGAGAGGAAGAGAGAGAGAGGGTATAAAGTAGAAGTCACGGTCTCTTATAACCTAGTCTTGGAAGTGGCATCCCATCACCTTTGCTCTAGCCTACTCATTAGGCCTAAGTCACTAGGTTCAGTCCACACACAAGAGTCACAGATTACACAGGGCATGAATCTCTGAAGGTAGGACCATTGGAAGCTGTTTCTGAAGCTATCTGCCAAAGCCAGGACTAAGGTGAGGTGAGTGAGGTGCCTAGAGTGCAAAATGGAAGGATAATACTTATTCTTATATGATCCCCCCCAGACACCAACCCAACTTCAATCTTCGCCCTGCTGCCTGCCACATGCACCCAACACACGTCTGCTGGCTTCTGATCACCCACTTGGGGCTCCTTTCCCAGACACCGGAGCCTGAGCCTGTTTTCTCAGACAACCAACCCATGCTGCATACTTTCTTCTTGCCATGACCCTCTCTTGAAACTGAGCTGATTTGTGTTCCAATATTCCAACATGCTGTTGAAGAAAAAATGATTTCAGATAAGCCTAAGATATTTAATAATTGATACCTCGTTCATAGGTAATCTCTAGATGTAGAGCACTATTTATCAAAATGCAATTCATATACCAGACTCACTGAAGATGCTTAAGGAAAATTTAAGTTCTTGCATCCTATCCTAGACCCAGTGAATCAGAATCAGAGAGACGACATCCCAGGTGTTCCTTACGTTTACTAAAGTATGCTAACATGTAAGAAGGGACTTCAGTAGCCAGAATGGTTTAGCCCTCATATGATAAACTGAGTTTCTGTGTGGCAAATTGGTGAAAATTTAGGGGCACGGACTGCATGATAAGAGTGGCTTTGGGACAGACCTCTACCCCTGAAACAAATAATATATTATATGTTAATTAATTGAATTTAAATTTTAAAAAAAAGAGTGGCTCTGGGGATAGAGAAAGTATCTCCTTAATAACCTTCAATAACTCGTATAAATGAAATGCCAATTATTTTTATTCAAAGCCAGGTCAAACCAATGGCAAAATATAGCAGAACTTGAATCTACTAAAGTGGTTTGTGTTTCCTAGATTGGTATTACTAAATATGCATTACCATTCCACCAAAATGACTAACTTGGTTTTCCCTCCCATTTCCTATTTTCTGATGGCCATACTAGGGCCAAGGGTTCCTGCACCTTTTCAATTAAAATGAGTTGCTAATTGCATCAGTGCTTGTAGAGGAAACCATTATATTGGCCTCATTGACTCTGCTTTACCCCTTAAATTACAGTCCTGTTGCCTGAAATGTAATCAATCCCTGTGTTCGAAATCAATCCCTTGTCTGCCTCCAGAGAATTGTCGCTCATTTTTCTCCACATTAGGGCTATCATCCTGTGCCAGTTACACAATGGGTTCGGTCAGGTCAGAAGTAGAGGAAATCCCTGTAGCTATCAGAAATCACAGCTTAGGAACAGGGTCAGAGGCAATTACCCAACTGTAAGTAAGCCAAACATTCAATTGCATGGTGCAAGTTCCCAGCATCCTCCTGGCTCATGGGGTGTGGTTCCCTGAGGGGGAATGAGTAGCTGTTTATAAACAGAGGGTTCTAGTGAAAGACACCTTCTACTTTAATATAATGAGCCCAGAAGGATGATCAAGCTGGCCTGACAAAAGAAAGTCAATGACATTTCAGAAGCTCAGCCTTGCAGAAGGAAAAATAAAAAATCACACCACTGTAAATATATTACCTATTTAAATCCAATAAGCTATTCTAGCATGTGTTGCATTGTGTATTTATGTATCACGTCCCATGAGTCCAGGGGTCCGTTTGAAGCACAAAACTGGAAAGGAAGGGGTTGTGGATAGAGGGCGGGGCACCTGCTGGGGGGTCAGATGGTTGTTCAAGGCTGGGAATAGGTGTGAAGTGTGGCTCCATTTCCTAACTGAAGGGCCAGCTTTTTGCTGAGAGGTATGTCAAATGGATTGTGACCAGGATGATTGAAATGTTAGCCAAGAAACACATGAAATCAGACAAAGAGTTAATTAAGATGGAAAAGTTTATGTACAATCTATGTGAGTTAAACGACCTTTAATTGGGAAGAGAAAGTCAGGTGTTAATATTCGAGCTATCAGGTTGTTTCCTACAAAATAGGAGAAGGGTATACACACACACGAAAAATAAAGTTACTTTAGATTTTAGCATAATTCTTAAGATAATCTATATAATTGAAACAAGAATTTTTTTGAACTTTACACATTATTTCAAAATTATAATTCTATGATTAAGTATCTCACAGTGAGAGGGCTATATGAAGTCATCCTTCTTATGCTGTTTAGTCATTTATATGTTCACATATTTACAGTACCTGAGAGCGAGTGGAAATAATATTTATTAACTATAATGTTTACAAGCAATTAAATTTGGTAGCAGTGCAGAGAGCATATATACATTACAGTGGGAAATAACTCTGGGAAGAAATTACAGCTTGGTCATGGAGAAACTTTAGTAAACTTTAACTGGCAAACAGTAAGGAATCACTGGAGTTGTTTTTAATAGGAGCTTGGCCTGAGAACCGATTTCCAATACTGAGCAGGATGAATCAGAGAAGACAAGGAAGGAATCAGGGAAACAAGTCAGGATCACAAGAAGCACCGAAGAAGCAGCACAGGGCAATTAGTCCTTGGAAGACCTGATTTGAGGGGCAGCCTGGTTTGGGACAAGTTGACTTGGATTCAGTGCATTTCACAGGCATTGGCATGGGGTGAAAAGTCAGCCCTGGGAGTGGTGAATAGGGGAGAGGAGGGGAGATCCCCGGGGAAGGAAAGCAGACAGAACCCAGGCAACAGGCAAGATGCATGGAGCCCTAGGAACCAGTGTGCTTGAAGGGGATCTTTCAGGGAGGTTGGCAGAGCCAGCGCCGCACAAAGTCCAGGGAAGCGGGAGATCAGAAAAAGGAAGGGCTAATGCCTGCCTAAGGAAGCTGAAGACTAAGATCTGGTCATTGGGGTTGCCAGTTAGGAACCCCTTGGTGACCTCAGCAAAGCAGTGTCATTCAGGCATGCAAGCAGAGCCTGGCCTGAAAGGCATGGAAGGTTGGGGAGCCGCAGGGAGCCGCAGGATCAATCCAGTTTCAAGCAATGTCAAAACCGCTTGTTCAGCATCCATTCATGTTTCTGCATTTTTTTCATCCCACTCAGCCTTCCTAGAAATTCCTATTTGAATCCCATTTTCTCCGTTCACTTACACGGAGTAGTTCCCTTCCACCACAATGGAAGGCGTTTTCAAAAGCTGATAACCAGCTGAATGTGTTAATGGAGTCTCATGATGAAATTCTATCAGGCAGAGCATATTGTTATTGCAATATATTTTATTACTCCATTAGTACATGTTATAAAATATGTACTTATGAACAATTACTACCACAATTTGATATATCCAACCCATTGATATAGGAATTTGGAGCAACAGAGTCATTTTTAGTGAAGAAATTGAGATGAGTAAAGGTGAAATTCAAGATTCTATAGCATGTGTGAAATGAAATGATCCATTTTAAAGACTGGATATAACTATGCTTATATAGATACACTTCCATTTAGGACAAACCATTCCATTTATAACTGAAGAATACATTAAAGCTAGAGAATTAAAGTCAGATAAAAATCTCTTAACAAAATGTCAACTGTTTCATCCACAAAGAACAGCAGGGAGCTTTCTTTAAAAAAGCCTCTTCTTTTCTGACTAATGGTTTAAAACTCATGCTAATTTCAGTAAATTTAAGGGATGATTATAATCAGCACTTTAAAAATGAGAAAATGAATGATTTAAGATGCAGACTATAAAAAAAATCTAGTCTCTGTAGAAATTATCAAAGTCAGCAAAGATATGGGGGGAGGGAGGCAAAAAGACAATAGAAGTTGATGCAGAATAGAGTTACGGGAAAAATTTTATATGGAGAAAAAGATAAATCAATTAAAGCAGGAACCATGCTGTTTATTGTGATAAATCATATTAATAGAGTTCTTCTGAAGAAGATATTCAATTGAAGGAAAGAGAGTAGATGTATAAATAAATCAGGGTTTTAATTGTCTGCCCTTGCTTTCGGTTGCAGGAAGACAATGTCACATACTCCCAACTGTATCCGGGCCGCCACAAACAGCTGCTTTGGCAGGGAAGGCCATGTGCAGCTCTGTTTATAAGCGTGCCCACAGCAGGTTCTGAAGAATAAAAAATTTCCAGAGAGGAGGAAAGCATGGGAATCAGAGCTTTGTTCAGAATGACATCCTAATTATTCTAACAGCAGAAGGATGCAGTTTCATAAAGCCAGTCAAACCAGGTTCATATTTTTTTTTTCTTCTAGATTATTCACCAGACATTTCCTGATGGCTGGTGAGGAGACAGTCCTGGAGAAGACACTGAAGATTTTGTATGGAATGAAATGCCCCTGCTTAGGTTGTCTTTGCTGTTTATCTTACACGGCCTTGTGACACCGACTGTCTAACCTCGGGCTGTGACTCAGCCCTGGGGGACCTTCTGCACAGGTGCTGGGGAATTGCGGCTATAGACTGTGGGGTCGGCTCCTGCTTGAGAGCTCCGTGAGGTCATTGCCAGAGCCTCTCTGCCCCTGCAGGACCCACTGCAAATGAAGAGCCCTAACAAGCTGCAAGGGAGCCCACCTACAAATCCTTCTGCCTTCACACAGGTTATTGTGGCTGCACTGACATGACTGTTTTCTAGCAGAACTACATATCATGTCATCTTGAAAACAGAACCTGACCTTAAATATAAGTTCTACCTTTTCTCCCCATGTTTGCCTTTAGTTAAAGTATGTAGTGTGACAGATGAGAGCACAGTTATGGAGTCTGATCATCTGGGTTGCCTTCTAGAGCTCTCATTTAACAGCTGTGTGATGGCACGTTAAGGGCCTGCTCCTCTCTGCCTCAGTCTCGCCATCTGTAAAATGGTGATAATAGCTCCTACTCTGATGAGCTTGGGGAGGATTAGCACCCAGTGCCTGACATTGTGTGCGTATTGTTAGCTAACTAATTACATCGGTTCTAGAAGTATAATAATTGTGGTAACAGAACAGCTAACACTCAGTATTTTTAGCATTTTGCCATTTACTTGGCACCCTTGTATGTCTCACTTAATCAAAGGGTTAGTTTTGTCAAATGAGTTTGTTGAAGTTAATCTTCCAGGAAAAGTTTATAATGGTGGTTAGTAGATAGTAGTAGTAGTAGTTAGTAGATAGAGATAGTAGTTTCATTGTCTCCTGTTTCTAATCCTGTTATATTCTGGAAAATATATGACAAGAGGAGAGAAGTAGGGGTGACTGGAAAAGTTGGGAGAAGGGGGGAAGCTCCAAATTGGAAACAATCCAATTCTATCAATTATACAATAGACAAGTCATTGGGGTTCATTCATACAGTAGAATATTACACGGCAATGAAAATGAGTGAATTATAGTACACACCACCATGGGTGAATCATAAAAACATAACACTGAGTGAAAGAAACCAGACAAAAATATATATGTGATAGGATTCCATTTATAGAATGTTTAAAAAGTTAGTATTTAGGGATGCATAGTGACTACCATCACATTGGGGGTCACAACTATTATGGGATGGAAGAGCTGGTAACAGAAAGGGACATGTGGATAACAGTAGATGCTTCTGGAATTCTGTCAATACCTTATCATTTGGCATGTGTGGTGGCTATTTAAGTGCTTAATAACAACTTGAAATACTACATATTCATTTTTTGATCAAAGACTTTAATCCAGGGGTGCCTGGGTGGCTCACTGGGTTAAAGCCTCTGCCTTCGGCTCAGGTCATGATCTCAGGGTCCTGGGATTGAGCCCCGCATCAGGCTCTCTGCTTAGCGGGGAACCTGCTTCCCCCTCTCTCTCTGCCTGCCTCTCTGCCTATTTGTGATCTCTCTCTGTCAAATAAATAAATAAAATCTTAAAAAAAAAAAAAGACTCTAATCCAAGATATGAGTTTAGAATTTTTTAATAAATTGAAGTAGAAATTTTATGAGGAAAGATACTGGGAAGCTAAGCTAAATGTGAGTGGAATTGCTATATTTATGTGCCCCACCCTTAGCATCATTCTCTGCACATATCCCTCTAACTCCTTTGTTCCTTTTACCAACTCAATTCCCAGCATCTCCCAGTCATAAAAGTTTGAAGGATAATTATAAATAAATGCAGACTGCTGCAGTGCACTAAGGATATTCTCACAGTGTACATAAGGAATCTGATTTTTTTTTTTTTAAGATTTTATTTATTAATTTGACAGAGAGAGACACAGCAAGAGAGGGAACACAAGCAGGGGGAGTGGGAGAAGCAGAAGCAGGCTTCCCACTGAGCAGGGAGCCCGATGCGTGGCTCAATCCCAGGACCCTGGGATCGTGATTTGAGCCGAAGGCAGATGCTTAACGATTGAGCCACCCAGGCGCCCCAAGGAATCTGATTCTTAAATGTAAAAAATAAAACCAGGATAGTCAAGATGAGGAAACATACTCTTGAGAGATGCTCTTTTGAGAAGAAAATTGATAAACCTATGTCCTAACTTAGATAATCTCCTCTTCTATTTCAGACTCTATCTTTACTCGGCTCCCTTATTTTAGAGGCAGGAAACAGTCCCGGATAGTAAAGGTCCAGAACAAGTCATCCCATGTTCCAGATAATGGCTCACAGTGGCCATATTCTGTTGATCCATTTGTAACACTCTGAACAAAAAAGTTTTTTTTGGCCTAAACCTAGTGACCACCTAGTGACCTTGAAAACACCGGCCCTAAAATGTTGACCTCTTTCAGAGAAATCTCTAAAATGTATATAAAAGAATAGTTAATAAAATTCATGAAAAAATAAGAAATTTTCTTTTTTAAGTCAAGTCTGTAAGGCCATTGTTGACTTGCTATTGTCCGCAACCAGATGTCATATAGGTTCCGGCTGGTTCAGATCTCTCTCTGGCACAACCCTCAGAGAGTTCCTGATCTAGGGACTTTATGAAAATGACAGGTGAGTTGAAAATCACGACCTTCTTGCACAGCTTTGCTTTAATGTGACCCTTCGAGAACCAGAGAAGAAAGAACCCAGTGAAGTTGTTTTATTTTTTACGGAGATGATGTTGGAGAAACTGCTCACCATATCACATGGGAAACTTAAATTTTAGTACCAAGACCAACCAGCTTCTCCTAAATAATGGATTGTTTATCCTACAGATACCAAGAAAGGCCTCATTCTTTGTATTGGTCACAGGGAATTTCAGTGCAAAATTTTTAAAGGCTACTGTTAGTATAGGCAGATTCTGGTTTGCTTCTATATCTCATACCCATTTTTGAATTTCCCCTGACTTCTATACTTGACCATTTTAGTCTTGCAACTGTGTTTTCCAGAATGTAACAAAGTGTAATTACCCCCTAAAACTGAAGCATCTTAATTGATTAGCTCTGTAGTTCTAGTCCAGACTCTCTCCCAAGAAGGGACATAAACATCCATCTGCACAGTGGGGTCCTCCCGGATTTCCCAGCCATGTCAAATGAGTATCAGAAGCATGGCTAATTCTCCAAACCTAGTCCTCTGTAATCCTTTCTGTTTTGATAAGTGCTACCAGGAATTTGGTTACCCAAACCAGAATCCTAGGTGTCATACTGAATTCTTCCATCTCCCTACACAGTTTGCTTCCAATAAGCCAACAACTCATATCACCTTAACTCCTAAAAATCTCGAGTCCATATTTTCTTTCCCTTCCCCCCACTGATGACTAATTTCAGGCTTTCCTTGACCTTCGCCCAAACACAGGATAATCAGTCATAGTTCCTGGTTTCCCTGCTCTGGTCTTGCTCCCCTCCCATCCACAGCACATCCTCCCACAGGAGGGAGCTCTCTAACACTCAGATCTGCTAATGTACTGCCCAGTTCATTTTCTTTCTCAATGGCTCCCCTTTACCTACAAGATAAAACAAAATTCCTTGGAACAACATATAAATGGCCTTTTATAATCTAACATTCACCTCTCCATTCCTTGAATGCTTGGGGTGCAGCAAACATGCCAAACTCTCTCATTTGCCATTTTTGTACACATACTGTCAACCCCCACCACATACACACACACATACACACACACACACAGTGAAATTTCCTTCTCTCTTTGGTGAGCCAGGGTTTTTCTCTTCTTCCTCCAGCCCCAGCTTGAGTTTAGCCCTTGAGAAGCCTTCCCTGACTCCCAGGCAAACTTTGGCATTCTTTCCCTTGTATTCCTACTGAACCCACGCATTTATTACAGAAATTACCGGCATATGGTTTCATTTTATATGTGGAATTTTAGAAACGAAACAAATAAACACAGAAAAAAGAGACAAACAAACAAACAAAAACCCAGACTCTTCAATACAGTGAACAAACTGGTGGTTGCCAGGGAAGTGGGTGAGGAGAGGGATAAAATAAAGGGGATCACTCATCTTGATGAGCACTGAATAAGGTATAGAATTGCTGAATCATTGTATTGTATACCTGAAACTAATGAACATTGTATGTTAATTATACTTCAGTTAAAAAGAAGAAAGAGGGGCGCCTGGGTGGCTCAGTCATTAAGCATCTGCCTTTGGCTCAGGTCATGATCCCAGAGTCCTGGAATCAAGCCCCGCATCAGGCTCTCTGCTCAGCAGGAGGCCTGCTTCTCCCTCTCCCACTCCCCCTGCTTGTGTTCCCTATCTTGCTGTCTCTCCTTCTCTGTCGAATAATAAATAAAATCTTAAAAAAAAAAAAAAAAAAAAAAAAAAGAAGAAAGAAAGAAAGCAAAGTAAAGCAAAGCAAAGCAGGAGGAGGGAGGGAGGGAAAGAAATCACCCCAGTGTTTTGCAATTATTTCCTTGTATATCTCCTTAGATACTATACTTGATCTTACCCAAAAGGCCAAGAAGCGATTGTATATCTCCTTAGACAGTAACTTTCCTACAGGCACTGCATCTCACTTTCCTTCATATCCCAGAGCCTAGCATAGAACACACCCAGTTAAATAAATAGATTAGTGAATAGTAGATGGAATTGTTATGCTTGATAGGGTTAGATTATAGGTTCAGAGGCCTATACTTTCAGAATAGACTAGAGCAGAAGTCAGCAAACTATGGCCACAGGTCAAATCTGGCCCACAGCCCGTTTTTATGAGTAACATTTTATTGGGAAACAACCACACCTATATGCTTACATGGTTTAAGCTGCTTTCATGCTCCAACAGCAGAACTGAATAGATTTGACAGAGACCGTATGGCCCACAAAGGCTGAAATATTTACTATCTATCCCTTTACAGAAAATGTTTGCTGACTCCTGAACTAGAGGCATATTTATAGGCCAGCGTCATGGGCCTGGGAATGTGTCCTCCTGTAGTACAATCTCACTCACATCCCATACACATAGCACCCTCCACACTCTCCTTTACTACTCTCTTACTCCCCTCAAAAACCCACACACCTCGATTCTGCAATCTGAACTCAGATTAGCACTCACACTCTGCATAACCTACTCAAGCTCACTTACCTGGGATCTTTTCTGATTTCTTAACTATGGTATCTAACTTCAATGCAAAGACTAATTGTTCTCGGTTTACAAGTCTTCCCTTCTTTCAGTAGCACATACCCCTGAGTTTTGGCTGGGCACAGGACTGCCCACCTAGAGACCACATTGCCCAGCCTCCTATGCAGCTGAGTAGGGCCATCTGACAATGTTCTGGCAAATGGAGTGTGACCAGAGGGATGTGCACAATTCAGTTACTGCTCTTTCAAGAAAACTCAGAGCTCCCGCTTCCTCTTTCCCTCCTCCATGGGGTTGGAATATGGATGTAAAGGACCAACTTTGGTCACACAGATGAGGACACCACCTGTGGGAGCAACAAGATAGAAGGAAGCTGGGCCCTCTTTTCAACCTCATAGAGTACCTCTAGCCTCCCAGACTGCCTTCAACCCAGACTTTTGTGTGAGAGAATAATCCTTTCCTCTTTTTCATACTACTTTTATTTGGCTCACTGTTCCAGCACTCAGTCCAATATCCCACTTCCCCCAGCTTCTCTCTATGTCTTTTTTCCTTTAAATTCAGTGAAGATTTTCTCTCCCAGAATTTGACCTCAGCCCATCTCTATTCACTTTCCACCACTTTCTCTAAATTCTTTCTCTGAGACCTCAAACTTTCCTAAAACCCTTATCTTTCTACGCACTTCCTCGTCTTTCCATCTTTGTTCTTTCTTTTCTACAAAAGAAAGTATCACCGTGCCCCATGTGCCCAGAGCTCCAGAAAAAAAACTCTGAAAACGATTCCAATCTTTTCTCAATGTCTTAAGACAATTCCAAAAAAGTCTTAGTATATTCTTCATGCAAAGTTAAACTTTACAATCCTTTTCAGACCTCTCATGGTTTAGACTTTGTGTGTGGGGGGGGAGGTAGTTAAAGGCTACTCACTTCCTCCATCCCATGCATTTTTGCCTACACGGGGTGCACCCCTTCTGCTAGTAGCCCTCTCCTGCAACTCTGCCATCCCCTCCCGTGGCTATGTTAGAGAATCAGCCCATTACCTCCATTCCGCACACCAGCTGGGCGAGGAGGAAGTCTCTTGATCTTTCCACATTGACAATTTTTAATGTATCTCTAATCTTCCACTTCTTCATCTCAATATCTATAAACTGGGGATTCTGCCCACCTAATTTACTCCACAGGATTGTTCTGAAGGCTCCATGTCACACTGGATACAAAAGCATTTTTGAATGTGTTCAACTACTATTCAAGTTTAAGCAGAAAGTCATCACTATTTTTAGTGATGTTTTCTTTTGCTTTCCATGACTTCTCCAGTTTCTCCCCCGCCATGGGATATACGTGGGGTGGGAGAGTCCTCCTCTGACTTCTGTGTCTCCCTCAAGCAACATCTTGCCTTTTCCTTCCCTTTAGCGCCATGCTTTCAGGAAGCACTGTTCACATTCATTAGCTCTCCTTCCTCAGCATCGTTTAACGGCCCCCTCACCTCCACTTCACTAAACTTACTGCTTCTGCTATCATCAATGGCTGGCAAACCAACCAAATACCGGTGTGTGCTTCCTCCCTTTGATCCCATCTCTCTTGGCTCTGCTTTTCCCTCTCCATTATATTCTCCTCTGTCTCCTCTTCACTAAGGTCCCTCAAATGTTTGCCATGACCGTCATGTGTTCCTAATGATTGCAACAGTTATCTAGCTCATGCTGGGCACCTACTACACATGAGACGCTTAACATGTCCCATCTCAGCTTCCCATCAGCCCTACGAGGTAGCCTTTGTTATCCCCATTTTACAGATGAAGAAACAGAGACTGCGGGGGGATAAGTGCTGCCTGAGATCACACAGTCTATAAATCACAAAGCCAGAATTCTTCTGGCTCTTCTCTTCAGCCTGCCCCCTCTTTCCTTCAGACTTCCTGAGTTTAAATCTTGGCTTTCCCATTTACTTGCTGAGCTCAAATCCTGGCATACTTAACCTCTCTAAACATCCATTTCCTCATCAGTAAAATGAGAATAATAATAGCACAGATCTTTTAGAGTTGTTGTGAGGATTTGATTAGATATTGCTTATAAACAACTCAAAAGAGTGGCAAGCACATAGTAAACCTCCATAAATGTTACTATTGCTTTTTATTATTATGTTCAGTGCACTCGTCTGTCTCTTCTGTCTATACACCTGCTCCCTGGGCAGGCTCACGTATGCACTGGCTTCCAGTCGCATCTACGTGTGAGAAAGCCTCTCTCTCTTGAGCCAGCTCAGACTTCTCTGCTAAGTACCAGCCCATATTTCCAGTCATTGGCTGGATTTCCTCCATGTGATGGCCCCTGTACACCTCGTATGTCACAAACTCATTGCGGAACTCATCATTACCCTCCCCCAAATGTACTCTAACTGACATGCCACATGAGTGAGTCATAAACGGGCTTCGTCCTTGACTCCCCTCTCTCTTACAGCACACTGTATCAGCCACTTGTCCTTCCTCCTAAATATCTATCTCTCTGGTTCATCCAGCCTCTCCTGGATCTTTTCAATGTCACTGCTGATTCTGTCTTTGTTTAAAAGTCTGATATTTTGTTCATCATGGGATTTTTACATTGATTTTGATTTGTAAAAATATTCCATCAAAATATTATTTATCTTGATTATTGGAGGTTTCCATGCCCCCCTCATATGTTGCATCTAAGATAAGTGCTGAACTTGCCTTACTCCACTGCCAATTCTCCCAATGCAAGTTCCTGTAGTACACTGCCAGAACATTATTGCTAAAACATCCTGGCACACTCAGACACCTCCCGAATCTTGCAATTCCACACCACCTCCCCGCCCTCCCCCCATGGACACTACGTCTAGCAACAGGACTACATTTCCTTTCCATTTCTGTGCTTTTGGAAATGTGGCAAGTGATCTCTTTGTCTATGCTTTAGTTTACCTAGGATGGTTATACTGTTTATACTTGCAAATAGTTAAATAGTTTATGCAAACGCTGATAATACTTAAATTCAACCATATTTTATTAAAATCCTTCTAAAATTTATTATATATCTCTGCAGTCTTCCATAAAATACATTCATATTTTAGTATGTTCTCAATAGGGGTGCCTGGGTGGCTCAGTCCCTTAAGCATCTGACTCCTGGTGTCAGCTCAGGTCTTGATCTCAGGGTCGTTACGTTCAGGCCCTGCACTGGGCTCTACGCTGGGCATGCAGACCACTTAAACAAAAATAAAATGTTTTCGATCGCTCAGCTTCATTGTTCTAAGCATCAGTGACATAGGTTCTTTGCTATAATCCAGTGATGCCAACCTCAGGAGCCATTGGAATTTATGTCTGTTTTGCCCCTAAACTCAATGTTCACATGTAATTCATTCTTTTTCTCATTTTGTTGCAGTCTTGCTGCTCCTGATCTCTGCCCTCCGCTGTCACAGTTCTGCTTTTTGTGATTCATCCCTAATGACTTGGCCTCATTTCCCTTTCTCTTGTCCATGTCACTCCCACATTAACCTCGCCCTCTGCCATTCTCTCCCCGTCTTTGCTTTCCCAGTACTTGTTGGAACTGACACTCGCAGAGCTTGATAATTATAACCTTTGCCAGCCTACGACTATGCTCTTTTCTTCTGCTTGGCTAACTGACTCATCCATTTTATTATTCAGCCTTTGTATCTCTGTTACCTCCTCTTTTCTCCCTAGTTTGCCGTTGTTCTGGTGGGTTGAGAGATCCCGAATACACCTGTAACCATGGCTGTTTAATCCATGGGATAACTTTCCAGCCACCTCTGCTATGGCACTTCTCCACATAGGGGATCACAGGCAGGGGTTAAGAAAGAATTCCAGGGGCGCCTGGGTGGCTCAGTGGGTTAAAGCCTCTGCCTTCAGCTCAGGTCATGATCTCAGGGTCCTGGGATCGAGCCCCGCACTGGGCTCTCTGCTGGGCGGGGAGCCTGCTTCCATCCCCCTCCCCCCCACACTTGTGGCCTCTCTCTGTCAAATAAATAAATAAAATCTTTAAAAAAAAAAAAAGAAAGAATTCCAACCTCAAGTACCTGAGTGACTTGACATCCTCTGTCCTTGACCTCTATCCCTATGTGCTCCAATCCTAAACTTTTTAGGTGGTGCGGTATTAAAAAGACATGGGAAACTAACACAGGCAACTGAAGTATCTGTGATTCCTGATGGGAATATTGAGTCAATGGATCTTACTCATGTTTGAACCAACTCACTCTAAGTTCTTTTGGTTCCTTGTTAAAATGGGAGAAGGCAGGGATTTACTGAGACTGCCAGTTGGCCCCTGAAGTCTATTCTTGGGTACATTAAAGGAGTTCATTAGGTGACAAGTTCATTTTTATTAAGAGTTTACTGGTAATCACAAAATCATAAAATATCCATATGATCTAATGAACAAAATGTAGAAACGCTGAAAATCCAGAAAGCTTCTGAATAATCTATCCTGAGACAGAAACTAGTTAGAATAAGATTTTTAAATAGATCATTTTCTAGTGACTGAGATATTTAAGAAAAATAGGCATGAAGTTGAACATGGAAGTTTCTGTTTGCTCATTTTTCTGGTCATTATCCTCCTTTTAAAAATAAGTAAATAAAGCAGGGGTCACCGAAGGTTTAGTACTTTTTGGGTATTGAGCACAGATAAGTCTTTTGTGTTTGTTTCCATACTATTCTATGTCCTTGAAAAGAAATGTGGCATAATGGAAGTAGCACTGGCTTAGGAGCAAGACAGATCCAGGAGTGTGTGACCTGAGGCCCACCATTTCCTCCCTGGGTGGCCTCAGGCATATCGCCTTTGCAGGACGAGCCAGCAAGGGGTTACTAAAGTACAGGTCATAAGATACCTCTGAGGACTAAATAAAAGAATGTGCACAGGACCTTAAGCTCAGTGCCTGGCATGTTGTGGAAACTCAGTGAACTTAGGTTCCCTTCCCAACTGCCTCCTCTTCACTTTCACATCATCTGCATGAGGAGCCAAACCCAGTGTCAGGGTCTTTACCCCCTCTCCTGGGCGGAGACTGCGGTCCAGAATGGAACTAAGGACATTTCTTTACAATGTAGAACTAATGGCAGGTGGTATGGAATCCAGTGTTGTCTGGGAAGGCACATACTGGTCTGAAACAGTGATGGCACTCATTAATCTAGCCTCAGATCAGGATCTAGATCCGGAGACTTCTTCCCCGTCTTGTAATTGTTTGAGGACTTCATGGCAAACCTGCAGTGAAACCTCTCTGAGGTAGCCCCCTAGTCTGGCTCGGAGCTCCGAGCATGTGCTGCCCTTGCTCTTCTTCCGAGTGCCAGCTGCCTCAAGGCCAGCCAGTCAGTGAATAACGGTCTCAGCCCTTGTTCCGTGGAGGAGATAGAGGGGTCTCAGCGGCCCAGGAGGGCAGCTTCCTCAGCAAGGGCTGATTCAACAGCACTGCTCTCTCGGGCAGTTCGCCCAATTCTGTAAAGCAGCCTCAGAAGAGTTTTATTATCTTTCTTTGAATCTCTTCCAATACTTTGATGTCCCTGAAGTTTAAAAAGCTAAAAACTGCACAGTGCAGCATGCCACACAAAACACCTTTAGAAATTTCTAGTTCAGAGGAACATGGGCAAAGACAAATCTCTCCATTTCATTCTGTTTGTATTCTTCTCTTGGGATTTGTCTTGGGCAGGTGACTGTGCAAGTAACTACTATCATCATCATCACCATCATCATCACTTTTAAGAATTATAATAGCTATCAAATTAGCTTACCATTTATGAAGCAAGATATTTGTGGCTTAAAATAAACTGTAAAACCAAAACAGCTTTTTTAAAAAGTGCAAGCACAGGGGTGCCTGGGTGGCTCAGTGGGTTAAAACCTCTGCCTTCAGCTCAGGTCATGATCTCAGGGTCCTGGGATCGAGCCCCGCATCGGGCTCTCTGCTCCTCAGGGAGCCTGCTTCCCCCTCTCTCTCTGCCTGCCTCTCTGCCTACTTGTGATCTCTCTGTCAAATAAATAAATAATAAAT
Source organism: Potos flavus (assembly GCA_028534135.1). Lineage (NCBI taxonomy): Eukaryota > Metazoa > Chordata > Mammalia > Carnivora > Procyonidae > Potos > Potos flavus. The sequence goes on from CM052883.1 coordinate 47,659,888, forward strand.
AAATAAATAAATAAAAAGTGCAAGCACAGCCAATAGTTTGAAGCCATTTTTCAAAGTGTATTTTTGTTTTCAATTTATTTTTTTTGAACCAGGGTCCTTATTTGAGTATCCGCTGATTCTGCAGGACATACCTGACAAGCAGGCCACATGGTTCCCTCCCTTGGACTGCCATGACAGCCTTCTACACACTGTGCTACTCAGTGGTCACAGACAGCTAGAAAATTGCACGAGGTAGCTGAGCCTTTGAAAAGTGGACAGGTCAAACTTTTTAATTCAGTAAGTCAATGTGATTTAGGTCCCCACTGATGCAGGCTGTTCTGTAATAGGAAGAAGCTCTGGAATTTCTTATCTCAGAAGACACTTGCCATTACTTTGGGGGTGGCTATGGATATTAGTGAGATAAACCCAAGTCAGGTCTCTCAAATTGAGACATAAAGTATCTGCTTGAGAGTGTCAAAGACAGTCTCTTGGGGATGGGGTTCATATCTACAGTTGTCCTGAAATTTTTAAATGACTTTCTCAAAAATATTTCAAAATGATACCCAAACAACAAGTACACACGCTGATTGAATAAGTAATGCATTGATAGATAAATTTACATAGGTATATTCATATACATATATATGTTTTCATAACTGATCCTATATCCACGCTGCTCCCACTGACGGTCAGTGGGATTTTTCAGAGGAGGACATCTGCCAACCTTCCTCTAGTCTTCTTTTTCTCCACAAAATTCTCCTCACACCTTTATTGCAGCTATGGTTAACTTTTCAAAGCTACCAAACAAGTCCTACTGTCTACCCATCCCATAGTTGGCTCAAATTGTCTCCACTACCTTGAATGCCCTGCCCTGTCCCTATTCTTCACCTGGCTAACTATTCCCATCTGTTGAGAGTTCTAGTGACCCCTTCCGGGAAGCCTTCTCTCTCTCTCTCTCTCTCTCTCATTCTCTCTCTCACACACACACACACACACACACACAAACACACACACATACTCCTGCAGACCTGACAAGTACCTCATGTTTACTTCCCCTTTAGCATTTAATCCCCTGGATTGAATGATCTGGTTACTTATTCCCTCCAACTACCCACCCTTCCAGTATCAGCTCCACCAGGACAGACCTGGTATCTTTTGCATTATGTTCCCATGCTTCTCACAATGCCTGGAAAACCATGAGTGAGTGAACGAATGAATGAATGGAATGAAAGGAGAGAATGCCTTCTTGCTCCAACCATGTGGTGAATACTCACCTCAGACATCAATCTCCAATCCCACTTCCACCCTGAAGTCTGGAGTTGGAGGCTGGTGGGTAGAGGACTTAGTCTCCATGTTCCCCAGGCAGCATGGAGCTGTTCAACCATCCGCATTCCACCTGGATGAGAAAAACACACCTGTGTGAGTAGTTTTTCCATTCCTGGAGATTTTTGTCACAGTTTGTGGCTCATTTTATCAAGCCTAGACAGTTTCGTTTTTTTTTCTCATGAGCTGTGGAGTCTCAGTCCCTGTAACATGAACCTCTTTAATCATTAGTCTTTCTGGTAGAATTTGATAGGGGTCATATAAAATCCCTCTCCTCGTCTGCTAATGGCAATTTATGGACACTTACTATGAGCATTATACATCGCAAAAGACCAGAAAACTCCCCCTCTGGTTATGATGCAGCACTATAAGGTGATAGTCTGGAAACTAGACTGATAGTTTAATCAGTGGTATGTGATCTTTATTTGTGGTTGGCTGCCTCATCAATTTTCATTTGGGAGTTGAAATGGACTCTGAGGCAGATATGGCATTAATTACGAGGGAAATTGGTTGCAATATGCCTCGAGGTAAAACCCTTCTGATGGGAATCTGAGATTGAAAGAAAGCCAAATTATAAAAGGATGATTTACTGGAAAAGGCAAATGTATGCATTACCATCGCCGCTTAGCAAAGAAAAAGGAGTTGATAAAGCGGAGAGATTGTGGAATGACTGAAAAGTGAAAAAATAAAAAAATCCCTGGATGTAACTCACTCAAAAAAAGATTTATTCTTATGCTGAATGCATTATATTTCCCCAGATACATAGGACATTTTCCAAGAGTGCGCTTCAATTAAAAGGCAACGAGCATTAATAATAGTTGGCAGGGTCCCTATTTTCTTCTAGATTGAAATATATTTTACCAAGAATTGAATAGGGAGCATCTAGGGATACCAAGCTAAAATTCATTTTACTAGTTATGGTACCTGCTGTTGTATCAATTTTCTAGTTATAATATCACATTTTTTTCCTGAAGATTTCAAACACCTTCTTAGACAATACCTTCTTTATCCTATCACTTGAATCTTGATGAGGCAAAATGTAGAGGCAAAGTCGTAGTTGAATGACTATCCCCAACTTATTAGGAGAAAACTAAGACACAGGGAGCTTAAGCTAATGCATTTTTTAAAGCAACATATTCTTTTTCACTGGCTGTGTAACAGAGTGAGTTATTTAAAAAAGTACTGAGAGTTAATATCCCTTCCTTCATCACATCCAGGAAAGGAAGATCAGCATTATATTTCTAACAACTGGAACATGTTTACCCATACCCAGGGATAAGCACAAGTGAGAAGCCTTCGTGTTAATAGGCAGAGAAAAGCGCAATACATGGTTAGAGGCAGGGATGGAAACCAGGCCATCTGCACCCCAATTCTCTGCTACTTATTAGCTGGGTGACTTTAGCCTTGGCCTCCGTGCCTCAGTTTCCTTATCTGTATAACTGGAAGAGCACAACGGTGTTTGCTATTATCTTGAAAATTAAGCTGGGTCCCTTCTATAGAGGGAGGAGTCGCAGGAAATGTTTGAAGTGGACAAAGCAGAGGTTTGGGGACCCTTAGAAGGTTTAGAATCCTAAGACCGAATATAGAGATAGGGTTTTACACATTTCCCCTAGTGGGAGCAACCAGGTAGTGCCCTGGTGGGAGACTGAAGGGTACCTGAACCCGGGACTCTGTACCATGGTCAGGAGAACAGGGGCCAAAAATCTCACGGGCAAGTCTTGGACATGGTGGGTGTCCCCAAGTCAGCCTGGAGCTGAATGCCCAGCAACACATTTGTAGCTACAGGTGTTTTCCTTGTGTGTTATCTTTCTTCCTACACTGCCTGGAAAATAGGTATATAAATGCTCAGTGAATATAGCCACTGTGGACTAAGGATCTGTCATTTTCCCTGTTTTTGTGTTTTTAAGTACCTCATAAGTCTGCTATTCTTGAGAGCACAGAACAGGAATCGCAAAAATGACTGAGGATGAATTTCCCACCAACCAAGTAAGTGGACACTCAGAGTAGATTAAATTTGATTGAGAACAAAAAAGGTTGTGTGCCTTATATCTCATTGTACTATTGTAGACTAAAATCAATACCTGCTTTACCACCTATGAACTCCTCTGGCAGCAAACCCCTACTACTGGTGACTTAAAATATGGTGCTTTAGGGGCGCCTGGGTGGCTCAGTGGGTTAAAGCCTCTGCCTTCCGTTCAGGTCATGATCTCTGGATCCTGGGATCGAGCCCCGCATCGGGCTCTCTGCTCAGCAGGGAGCCTGCTTCCTCCTCTCTCTCTGCCTGCCTCTCTGCCTACTTGTAATCTCTCTCCTCTCTGTCAAATAAATAAATAAAATCTTAAAAAAAAAAATGGTGATTTATTCACTCGTGTAACAGAAAAATTTGGAGGTAGATCATTCAGACAGTCACTAGGGCCATCAGGGACCAAGTTTCTTTCTTTCTGCCCTGCCACCCTTAGCATGTGGCTTTTGTCTATAGTTGGTTGCAAGATGGCTGTTGCTCTCGTAAGTTTTTTGTTGGCATTCCAGGTAGGAAAAAAGAAGGGGCAAGAAAGAAGGGGGGGTGGGGTACCTGGGTGGCTCAGTGGGTTAAGCCTCTGCCTTCAGCTCAGGTCATGGTCTCAGGGTCGTGGGATTGAGCCCCGCATCGGGCTCTCTGCTCAGCAGGGAGCCTGCTTCCCCCTCTCTCTCTGCCTGCTTCTCTGCCTACTTGTGATCTCTCTGTCAAATAAATAAAATAAAATCTAAAAAAAAAAAAAAAAGAAAGAAGGGGGTATCTGAATCAGGAAAGCAAACACTTCCCAGAAACTGTCACTTCATATATATGTGTGTGTATGTATTGACTAGAGATGGGCAATTTATTTTTTATTATTTTTTTATTGAAGTATAATTGACCTACAATATCCTATTAGTTTCAGGTATACATCAAAGTGATTCAGTATTTTTACACATTTCAAAATGATCCCTAATGATAAGTCTAGTTACCATCTGTTACCATACAAAGTTATTACAATGTTATACTTTGTATTTCATTGGCCAGTAATACTGTGCCACATGTTCATCCATTTCAAGTGTGATGATGAAGCTAGAATTTATAGCTGGGCACGCTGCCATGCTGAACTAAATTAGTTTCTATTAGCAGAGAGTAGAATGGTGGTTATCAGGGGCTACAGCATAGAGCAACTGGGGAGATGATGGCCAAAGAGTACAAACTTGCAGTTAGAAAATGAATGGATTCTGGGAATCACACATAGACATGAAGGATAATTATGTAATGTGATGGAGCTGTTGGCTATCACCATGGTAGTAGTCATATTGTGACCTGCAAGTTTATCAGATCAACACAGTATATACCTTACAGTTTTATGTCAATTATATCTCAATTTTAAGTTAAATAAATTAGCTTCTATTAATGAGATCGACAGAATGGATAGAAGAAAAGCTGCTAATAGCATCTACCACATACATTTTTCCCAACATCTAAAATCTACCTGAGAAAATTTATATCTTGCTTAAAGCAAACCACATATATGTAAAATATGACAATTTGATTTAAAAATAAAGGGGGAAATTCTACTTGACTAAAGAGTTTACAAAATAGCTTTCTTAAATTGTTTTTAAAAGTCGTTTGATTTATATGATATTTTTAAGAATGTAAAAAGTCTGAATTCAAGGAGCTCGAGATACTTTAAGCTCCCCTTTTTCATTATACAGTTGAGAAGCAGACCCATAGAAATGTCATGCCATTCTCCCATGTTTCTACAGCTAGTTAGTGGGAGAGAAGAAATGAAGAGTCTTGCAATAACAGATGCCAAATTTTGAAGATTATCTTTACATTTCCGACTTTTGAGTCTTTAAATGGCTAGTTAAATATAATACTAAATGTGTTTATTTGTAATACATTTTACAAATGTCCTTACAGGACTATCACAAAAATAAGTATATAAATTAAGAATTATTTATCATGGCACATGTACATAATTTTCATTTAGAAAATGTACCAGAGTTATAAAAAGAGGAGTCTTCTATGTGTTAAAATCCTAGCATTGCTACTAACTATATGAGCCATAGGCAAGTGGCTCATCTATCTTTCTTTCTTTCTTTCTTTTCTTTCTTTCTCTCAAGATTTTATTTATTTGAGAGACAGAAAGTGAGAGAGAGCATGAGCAGGAGGAGGAGCAGAGGGAAAAGCAGACTCTCCATTGGGCAGGGAGCTGGATGAGGCTCCATCCCAGGACCCTGGGATCATGACCTAAGCTGAAGGCAGACGCTTAACCGACTGAGCCACCCAGGGGCCCCAAATGGCTCATCTTTCTAAGCCTCAATTTTCAGTTGTAAAAGGAAATAAAACATTTTTATATGATCTTCTTGAAAAGGGTGCTTAAATGAAGCACACATAAAGCATATAGTGGCGTGGCTATCATTTAATAAGTGCTCAATAAAACATTCCAGCTATTAGTATCATTTTCAATGCTGTCATCATCATTATCACCACCATCATCAACATCATCACCACCACCACTACCATCATCATCATCATCACCATCATCACCACCACCACCATCATCACCATCACCATCATCACCACCATCATCATCACCATCATCACCACCACAACCATCATCATCACCATCATCACCACCACCATCACCATCATCACCATCACCATCATCACCACCACCATCACCATCATCACCATCACCATCATTATCTTCTTCTTTTAAAAGAACCCAGTCCAGTGTTCTTCGTATTTCATCACTAAAGAGAAGAGCTAGAACCATAAAAGTAGACTCACAAAGGAGAGAAGGGCTCTGAGAAGAAAGGGACTTCAGAACAATTCCCTCTCTGGAGTAAGAGAGAAGCCAGGGTAGTGCTGGCAGCCTATGGTGCCACTGGGGCCAAGGATTCTCCCAGGGAGTCAGGGCAGAAAGTTAGCGATAAACTCCAGCTCTCTAAGGGCCTGCTAAGAGCTAAGGAAGTAACCACAGAATCAAGGACTTACTTCTCTTTTGTATCAGGATCTAAGTCTGAGATTTCATGGTTCTCTGAGGTAGGTTAGCTGGCAGAGGTCTGTGAATCCTTTTGGGGAAAGTCACTTCCTATTTGGTCATGGAGTTATATCCTTCCAATCCCAGTGAAACTAGAAGGGAATCTTGCAAAATCTTTCTGACTGTCATCAGAGGAGACCCAGCAGGAACAAGCTTCCTCTCCAAGCTTCAGCAGAGAGTTAAAGATTTTCTCCAGTTTGTTTACTGTTGGTTTACTGCTGACAGTAGCACTGTGGTGCCTTCCACTCCCTTTCTACTAGTTGTAAACTCTACAAAGAAGCTCACAGTCTGATCCAACTATTGAGGGAATAATAATATATATCATACATAGAAAAACAGAAAAATATGCACTTAAGGGAAACAGTAGCCAGACATAAGCAGACAAAGTAGACAAGCAATAGCAGATGGCCACAAATATTGATGAAGAACTACTACAAAACCTGGAAAAGATTTTTTTTTAAGACTTTATTTATTTACTTGACAGAGAGAAAGAGATCACAAGTAGGCAGAGAGGCAGGCAGAGAGAGAGGGAAGCAGGCTCCCCACCGAGCAGAGAGCCCAATGTGGGGCTCGATCCCAGAACCCTGAGATCATGACCTGAGCCGAAGGCAGAGGCTTTAACCCACTGAGCCACCCAGGCGCCCCGAAACCTGGAAAAGATTTTTAACAGGAAAAAAAAAAAAGAACTTCCCTTTTTGACATTGGTAGAGTAGTATGTCATTGGAACTACCCTCCCACTGAGGACAACTTGAAAAGTTGGAAACATGTAACAAATATATATTCACAGTATTTGGAGAACTAACAAAACAGAGAGGAATTAGAGGACCAGACCTGTGGAAAACAGAAAACTCTATTAAATGAGACACACATCTGGAGTTGCTTTCCCTCTAGGGGTGTCTGTTACTATTGAAAGATATAGCTGAGAAGATAATAAGCAGTTTGACAGCCTTGTGGAGTAAAGAGACAATTATTAGAGTCCAGGGATTTCAATATTCACAAAAAGAATATACCCTGAGAGTGAAGAGGACTTAGGAATAAACTGGAACTTAAAGGGACTGAAGCCCAACATTGATCCACCTCAATCCCTGAAATTGAATCGAGGTAGTCTGAGATGGCTAAAGCCCCTGGTCTCTTGCCAGAAACAAATATAGATCCTCTCCAGAGGAAGATAAAATTATCCTAGGCCTCAAATTATTCCTGTATTTTTTCATGACAAAGATTAGTACTCCACCAAAAACAATCAGTCATACACAAGGACAAGATAATGTAAACAAAATTAAAGGGAAATAATGCATAATATAAGCATGGAATATAAGCATATGGAATAATAGTTACCAGACACTTTAAAATAATTATACCTAATGTGTTCAAGAAGATAAAAAATAAGATTGAGAATTTCAACAAAGAACTGAAATATTTAAAAAATTGAGAATTCTAGAGCTGAAAAATTCAACTGAAATTAATTCTGCATAAGTTTAATAGAAGATTACACATTTTGAGAAAGAATTAGTGAATTGAAGGATAAGTCAGGGGGGAAAAGAATGAAGTATGGAGACAAGTAACTTCGAAGGTCACAGGTAGGCAATGCCCAAGTACCTTCAAACTGGACCTCTTTGCATTTCCACAGATTAAGAACTACTAAATATGAGGAAATAAGCTACCATAAACGAGAGTAAGCATAAATAATAAACAGCTCTGTTAGACCCATACCTTTTCATATAGTAGAATAATCAAATGAAGAATAAAAAATACATGCCTTTAAAATATTTAGGGAAATAAAAACTAAAGAAAAAAAATGAGCTAGTAATTGCATGTTATTGAAAAGAAAGAGTTGAAAACTAGCCAAATATATCTCCCCCCAAAATTATAATTACTAAAATTTAAAAAGCCAATAGGATCCCAAACAGTAGATCAGACATGGCTAATTAGAGGTAAGTAAGGTGACTGATATAGGACAGAAAAATTTTTTTAGAACGTAGTACATCAAGAAAGAAAAAGAGATGTGGAGGGTAGAGGATAGATTGAAAAAACATCTACAAAATATCTAACTGACATTCCAAAAAAAGCAAAAAGAATTCGAAAGAGGCAATAGTTGAAGAAATAATGGATGAGAATTTTCTAGAATTAATGAAAGATACGGATCCTTAGATTCAGGAAAGATAACTAGTCCTATACAAGATAGGAAAAAATATCTATACCTAGATTCATCAGAGTAAAACTGCAGATTATGAAAGACAAAGGGAATATTTAGGTGCCTGGGTGGCTCAGTCGACTAAGTGCCAGACTCTTGGTTTCTGCTCAGGTTGATATCTCAGGGTCCTGAGGTGGAGCTCCACCTCAGGCTTGGTGCTCAGTGCAGACTCTGTTTAAGACTTTCTCTCCCTTCTCCCTCTGCCCCTCCCCCCTCGTGCCTTCTCTCTCTCTCTTTCTCTCAAGTAAATAAACAAATCTTTCAAAAACAAAAGACAAAGGGAACATTTTTAAAAGTAGTCAAAGAGAAAATACCAATCATCTACATAAGAGCAACAATTGATCTGACAAGTGAATTCTCAATAGCAAGAATGGAAATCAGAAGACAGTAAGGTAATACCATTGAAAAACCAAAATAAAAATCCGTCAGCCAAATACAGTACCTAGCTAAGGAAACATTAACACAATCAAAATAAATCATTTCCAGGACCCCAAAAACTGAAAGAGATAGAGAGGGAGGGAGAAAATTTATCACCAACAAACTCTCAATAAAAGCAATTCTGAAAATTATACTGAGGAAGAATGAACATGATCCTAGATGAACGTTCTACTATACGAAAGAAATGTTGACAGGGGTGCCTGGGTGGTCTAGGTGATTAATCATCCAACTCTAAGCTCAGGTCTTAATCTCAGGGTCCTAAGTTCAAGCCCTACATGGAGCCCACTTAAAATACATATATATATAAGGGCACCTGAGTGGCTCAGTCAGTTAATAATCTGCCTTCTGCTCAGGTCATAATCTTGGGTTCCTGGGATCGAACCCTGCAGCTGGCTGTATGCTCAGTGGGGAGTCTGCTTCTCCTTCTCCCTCTGCCCCTCCCCCTGGCTCATTCTCTCTCTCAAATAAAATATTTAAGAAGAATTTAAGATACATATATATAGAGAGAGAGAACAACAATTTAGGTAGAGAAACATAAGCTTGGCTATCAATGATTCCTTATTAGTATTTCACTGGATAGTATTAAATGCATAATTTCAGTTGACAAATATTATTTATGAGATAGCATTTTCCTCTCCAAGAATACTGCATACTTTTTAATTTGTTCAAGTCATCATTTTCATGTCTCTTGGGGGACTTATGAAGTTTTCTTTATATAGACATTGTACATTTTTTCTTGAGTTCATTCTAAGAAATTCATCTTTTTATTGCAATTTCGTTTGTTTTACATTTTAAGATGTGTCACATGTTTATTGCAATCCACAGACATGATGAAACACTGAGCACGTACTCCCTGACATTGGGATCTGGCGCTGCACAGTGTGTTATTGCGATTTTAAATGGAGTCTTCCATTACTATCTGGTAGATGATCATATGTATAAAAGTTAATTGTTTATGTATATTAATTTTGCAGCTGTCATCTCCCTGAATTATGTTATTGTTTAGAATAGTTTTCAATTGCTCTTTAGTTTCACAGCTTTAAACTCACATCATATGCAAAGATTTTACATTAATTCCAATGTGCTTTTCTCTTGCTTACTTACATCATCTAGCACCTCGGTCTAAACAATGCTAAATTATAGTGGTGTTAGTAGACATTCTTTTCTTATTTCTGACTTTAGTAGAAAGGTTTCTAGAGTTTTTCCACTAGACATGATGCTCTTTTGTTGATGGAGATGGGCATTTTTAAAAATCATTTTAAAGAAAGACCTATAAATGCTTACTTAATTGAATTTTTAAATCAAGAATGGGTGTCAAACTTTATCAAAAGCTTATTTGGTATCTATATTATTATCTATATTATTTGGTATTTGGCATCTACATTATTATAGTATTTCCCCTATGTACATCTATTAATATGATGATAAAATATGTTATACTGTATGTTCTTATGCCAAACCAGCTGCATATCACTCAAATACATATTACATGATCAGGCTGTATTATCTTCTAAAGTACTATTGAATTCTGCTTCATTTTTTTTTTTATTTAGGATAATTGTCTTACAATGAAATCAACACTTTTTCAGTATTTGGTGACAATGTTATGTTCACTTCATAAAAATCTCTTTGGAAGAATTTATTTTTCTATGATCTGTAAAAGTAGAAATTACAGAGGAATAATCTGCAATGCCAGATAACATCTTTTTCAATGAAGGAAGAATTTCTCTTTCCCTTACTTCTTTCTCCTGCCCCCAGCTTCAATCCTGGCGGAGGCAGAGTCAGCAAAGTGGGGTAGAGTGAAGGGTGCATGTGAAGACAAAGCACACATAAACGGAATAAACTGATTTTGCCCACCTCTCCTAGTCTTAGAGTCCCAGCTCAAAGTAGTGGTATCAAGCTGGGGGAGGGGAGAATCTCAAACGTCAAATGAAATTCAGAGTTTTATGATTATACTGGACTGCATCCTTAAATTGTTGAACTGAGACTATTCTTGTAACTTGAAGAGAATGAGGACTTTTTATAATCTAAGAGTTACTAGAAAATCCATGGGACTTAAACAAGCACACTGAGTTGGTCTGAAAGGACCGCAGGAGGAAACAAAGTTATTTTATGATTGCACCCTGTTGAGTTCATCTTTTGCTATCTGACAGTTACTCCTGCCTAGAACACTAGGAGGAATGATTAAGAACAGTGCAGGCTGTTTAAAGAAATACAATAGTGGAAAAAAAAAAAAAATCTTGGCTTCCTCATGGCGACTACCCAACCCAGAGCTCTTTCCTCCACTTCTATTTGAATTTTTTTTTTGATTTTATTTAAATTCAAGTTAGTTAACATATAGTGTATTACCAATTTCAGGGATAGAATTTAGTGATTCATCACTTGCATATAACACCCAGTGCTCATTACATCATGTGCGCTCCTTAATGCCCATCACCCAGTTACCGCATTCCCTCCCCTCCTCTTCCCCTCAGTTTGTTCCCTATTGTTAAGAGTCTCTTACGGTTTGCTTAAACCTTACCTAAAAGAGACTCTAGGAAAGATTTTGCCAATAGTATATCATCTGTCTCAAAACAGAGAGCCATCCTGGCTCCCAGGTGTCAGAAAGAAATGGCTGATGGACAGAACATATGGGCAAAGAGGTATCATCACATTATCTTGGAGTGAAGACATCCCCTCCCAGAGTGGTTTGCTGTAAAAGTAAACCAACTCGACTCCTTCTTCTATTGCTCTCTGATACTTATAATTTAGCCACACCCCCTAAGGAATTACCAAAACCACAAAGCAATTCTCTGATCACTTCAATTACTAAGGAAGAGACTCTTAATAATTCAGTATTGACAGGTATTCAGGAAACTTAGCTTTACATTAGTATATCCCAAGCTTGTTAAAGATTATCTTAACTAAACACATACAAGAGTTGGCATGGCTGTTGGGAGACTACTCCTATTCTTTCTTTTTTGCAGTCTTTCAAAATTTTTCTTATTGATTGGTTGATTGATTCCTCTGACTGCTCATTCCCCATTCCCATTTTCCTTCCTCCCTTAATCAGCAACAATTCATTTGAAGTGTATCCATTCATTTTTGTGTGGTCTAGTAAAGGATGGACTATTTTATGTGAAAGTATTTTCGATTTTTACTAAACAGTCCTGATCTAGACCATAATAAATACTAACTTATCACACATCTATTTGGGACATTGGTTGCCTGGTTTTCTATGTCAATTTTTATTGTTTTCCAGAACTGCAGATAGCAACATACTCAAATGGAGGCATTTCATCTTTTTATATTTGTTGTTCCTGTCTGTATTTCTCTGAAGTATGAAAGGGCAGAAAGATACATGAATGCTTGGAGACAAACAATATTTCCACAATGGACAAAAATAATATTATATGGCCCAAGTCAATGCAAAAAGATAAGAAAAAGAAATAAGTTCTCTCCCTCTTTCACTTTGTATCTCTCCTTCATATGTACATATTTATGTACATGCAATATATATATATATATACACATATGTGTGTAATAAAGAGATTAAATGATCTAATTTGTAGTTGATACTATTTTCAACTAGAAAGTCCAAAAAAATCAACAACTTAATTGGAACTAAGAAAGTCAGTAAGGTATCCAAATAAAAGATAAACTTACAAAAATCAACAGCTTTCCCATGTAGAAACAATAACCAATTAGAAAATGTAATGGAAATATCCCATACACAATAGCAACAAGTTCTATAAAACACTCAGAAATGAATGTTACAAAAAGTATATAAACCCACATTAAAAAAGATAAAACTTTACTAAAGGATATAAAAGAATTCTTGACTAAATTAAGAGACATCCAATGCTCCTCACTGAGACAATTCAACATGATGATGGCATCTATCCTTCCCAAATTAATCTATAAATTCCATGTAATCCCAATAAAAATCCCAGACAGCATTACAAAGGAGCAGCCAGGAAAGTTTTGAAACAAAGTGTTTGCCTCAACAATACCTCAGAATGTACCTAAATTTGGAGGTAGGGTCTTTAAAGAGGTAATCAAGTTAAAATGAGGTCACTGGAGTGGGTCATAATCTAATATAACTGGTGTTCTTCTTTTTTTAAATTTAAATTCAATTAATTAACATATAATGTATTATATGTTTCAGGGGTACAGGTCTGTGATTCATCAGTCTTATATAATACCCAGTGCTCATTACAGCATATACCCTCCCCAATGTCCAACACCCAGTTACCCCTTCCCTCCCTCGCCCTCCCCTCTGGCCACCCTCTGTTTAACTGGTGTTCTTCTAAGAAGAGAAAATTAGGACACAGACACGTACAGAGGAAGGATCATGTGATTACATGGTGAGAAGGCAGCCATCTACACAAGTCAAGGTGAGAGGGCTCAGGTAAACACATTCCGGTTGACACCCTGAACTTGGACGTCACACCTCCAGAACTGTGAGAAACTAATTTTGTTGTTTAAGTCACCCGGTCTGGGGTGCCTTGTTACGGCAGCCCTAGCAAACTGAGTGTTGAATTTTGCTTACTGCACAGGTCAGCAAATTTCTGTCAAGGGTCAGACAGTAAAAAATTTTGGCTTTGTGTTCCATTGATTCTCTATTGCCATGACTTAACACTGCGGCTGCAACATGAAAACTGCCATAAGCAATATGTAAATGAATGGGTGGCACTTGTTCAAGTAAAACTTTCCTTACAAAAACGTGTGGACATCTGGGTTTGACAAGGCGACTGGAGTTGCTGACTCCTGATTTACAGTGGCAAGGTTCAGTTTCATTCAAGGTTGCCAGCTACGGTGCCAATGGCGCAATGGTCAAAGCCACATTCAGCACCACCTCTGTCTGCAGTGTTGAAAGTGGCTACAGTACTATCGTGATGAACCCTCTCCTGCTGCCCAGTCCATAGAGCTCCCTTGTTTTTCATTCAGTTGTGAAGCCTCCTACTCAAGCCTCTAGTCAGTACTGACCCCTACACTTCCTCAGTGGAAGGAAACGCATAAGAAAACTATTTGCTGAAGGTAGTCTGGATTTTTGTTGCTTCCAACTGAGGAGACAGATTGATACAGAGGTCAGTCTATGAGCAACTGCCAAATTTAACAAGAAAAAAATGCCCTTTGATCCTTCTACAGAAACATCTTGAATGAAATAGCTTCATATATATGCAAATAATACATATTAGAATGTTGATTGCAGCCTTTTTGTAAGGTTCACAGGATCTGGGATTTCATTCTTGGCCTTCTTTGCTTACTCCCTAGGTATTTTACTTGGGCACCTATCATTTGTATGTGAACAACTCCTAAATTTATAATCAGTCTGGATTTCTATGAGTTCTATATGCAACTCTCTACTTGCTATCTCCCTGTGGACCTCTAACAGATTTTTCACATTTAATATATCTCATTGCTGAAGGAAAGAACAATGGAGTCATCCTTAATTCTTCTATGCTCACATGCTACATCCGATCTTGTGGGTTCTACTTTGAAAAAGTTCCCAGAATTCGACCACTTGATCACTGCCAGCACTGTCCAAGCCATCATCTTCTCTTGCCTAGATGATGGCAAGAGCCCCTGTGTCTGTCTTTATCTCCTTCAGTCTATACTCAGTAGTGTGTTAAATGTGAAATTCTGTCCCTCCTCTGCTCAAAATTTTAATAACTTTCCAACTCACCCAGAGTTAAAGCCAAAATCTGTACCAGAAGACCTGGAAGAACGACATAATCTGGCACCTTTTAACATCTGGCATGCCTCTTTTAACATCATCTTCTACCACGATTCCCCTTGTTCACTCCACTCCGGCCACACTGGCCTCCTTGTTGTTTCTCAAAGCCTTCATTCATGCTGTTCCCTCTGCCTTGAATGTTCTTCCCCCAGATAGTGATAAGACTGGTGCTCCTGCTTCCTTCAGGTCTTTGCTCAAATGTTATCTTCTCAAAAAGGCCTAACCCGAACACTCTATCTAAAATTCTAACTCTCTACTCACAATAGTTCCAATCTCTCTTCACTGCTATATTTTTCTTTATTATATTATATATACTTACATATTTGTTTTGTCTATTTTCTCCAGTAGACTTGATGAGGGGAGGAATTTTTGTTTAGCTTGTTCACTGTTGAATCCCTAGTGTCTTAACTAATGTGTGGTAGGTAGTGGGCACTCAAAAAATATTTACTCAATGAATGAATGAACGAATTGAAAAAATGAAAACATCATAAGAGTCCATTAATGGTGATTATTTAAATAAATTGTGGTAGATCCATAAAAAGGCAAAATAGAATAAAAACTTTAAAATTAGATTGCCCGGAATAAAACTCTGTCTCTGATACTTGCTGACTTTGTGGTCTTGGGAAATCTACCCAATTTCATATTTTTCTCATCTCCAAAATGAAGATAATAAAAATACCCACCCCTAAGGATTGGCATAAATATAAATGAGATTATATTAAATGCTTAGCACAGAATTTGACTCACAGAAAATGCCTAAATAATATTAACTGCTATTATTACAATGGAATGCTATACAACTGTTAAAAGCACAAGGCTGACTTACATGTATGGACATCAAAGATTCTAGATGTTAAAGAAAATAGATATCCCAAAAAAATTCTGTATGGTATGACCTCACTTATATGTAAAAAAAAAAAAAAAATCCCTCTGTGTGTGTATGTGTATGGATACAGGTTAAAATAAAAAACCAAACCAGACTTTTATCATATCAGACTTTTAAAGCTGACTATAATGAAAATTAATTTTTTTGAGAGAGCATGCACGCAAATGCACATGGGGGAAGGGAGAAACAGAGGGAGAGAGAGAGAGAGACAGAATCCCAAGCAGGCTCCACACCCAGCACAGAGTAAACACCTGAGATCATGACCTGAGCTGAAATCAAGAGTCAGTCGCTTAACCGACTGAGCCACTCAGGTGCCCCGAATTATATGGAAGGCTGTGAAGGAGACTTGAACTTTTCTGCTCCATATGTCTTCATTGTTTGAATTACTTGACTGAATTACTCACAATAGGCACCAAGTTATTCAATTATTTTTGTATGTAAAAACTTAAAACTGGGGTAGAAGATTCCTCTTATCCCTGCCTGCCAAGCCATCTTCCAAGAGGATGGTCCAGATCTATGAGGTATGATTTTAAAGGTGTTAGGAAAAGTACCCGGCTAGACTTTTTATAAAAGTATATTAATCTTTTGAAATTCATTTGCTTGTTGATAAGGAAATTTTTAAGTCCCTTTCCATAACTTGTATTGTTCCCAGGTATAAAATCAGATGTGAGAGGAAAGAATACGCTTTTATAGACTGTACTTACTCCCTGTCCCCCTTGAATAACCTTAGAACCTTGCCCCTTTGTTTCTCTTATTTTTTAAAAGATCTTTTTAATTTATTTATCAGAGAGAGCGCGCGCACAAGCAGGGGGAGCGAGAGACGGAAGAAGAAGCAGGCTTCCCACTGAGCAGGGAGCCCAATGCAGGGCTCGATCCCAGAACCAGGGATCACGACCTGAGCTGAAGGCAGATGCTTAACCGACTGAGCCACCCAGGTGCCCTGTTTCTCTTCTTAAACGTAACCTAGAAACTTCAGTCAGCCCGAGGGTCTCACCATCACCTCAGTGTCACGAATTCCTGACCAATGAGAGCGGCAGAACATGTCTAAGCAGCAGTGTCACTGTAACCATCTTTCCCTGTTGATAACAAGTAACCTTCCCCTGTTCCCAGGTTTGAGAACTTGAGCCTTCTTTGACTCCTCCTTCTCCCCATCTCTCACACCCAATCCATTTTGAATAATCAGAAGGTCAACAGACCCTTGTGAAGGACTTAGTGTGACAGGCACAGAGCGTGGGCTGTGGAGACACAGTAAATCGGGGTAGTCTTTGTCTTTGAGGAGCTGTTTCCTGGTGGGGAAACACACATGTAAGCAAACAACACAACCTACAAAGTATTAGAGAAAAAGAATAGCCACTTCCCCTCCAGTATTATCTCCTGCAGCCATTCCTTCTGCTACCTCTCTGACCCAAGTCCCTCAGCTGCTGTTCTTTCCTAGCTCATCTCTCTACTCTCAGTATCTCCCCAATCTAATCCACTGCATGCAAGACAGCCAAATGAACCTTCCCAAGTCATGATTTTTAGTTTACTTCATGATTTTACATGATTTTACTTTACTCCAACACTCAAAAGCCTCCTTGGTTTCTCACTGCCAACATGATAAAATACAAGTGTCTATATACCTCAGGGTCAAGGCCAGCACATAGTAGCTCTTACGAAGTAGCTGATGAAAGCTACCCTATTTTTTTAATTATGTTCAATTAGGCAACATATAGTACATCATTAGTTTTTGAAGGTTGCGAAAAGGGAAATGGGTGGGGGATGGGGTAACTGGGTGATGAGCATTAAGAAAGGCACGTGATGTGATGAGCACTGCGTGTTATTCGCAACTTATGAATCATTGAACATTACAAAACGATGTACTCTACAAAGGCTAATTGAATTTAAATTTTAAAAAAGAAGAAAAAAGTAAGTAGCTGATGAATGAATGAATGAATGAATGAGTCTGAACTGCAATTCTCCATTCAAACTTATTATATAATCATAACGGCTTTAATCACACTACTTCATCAACATGGATATAAATCCTGTCCCCAAAGCACATCAGCACATCCCTGCCTATGTCCCTTTCTAGTCTCCCTCTCCGTGTGTCCCCAGAAGCATTTCCTAACTGCCAACACTCTAAAGCTCAGCTCTGGGCCCACCTCTTCAGTGGAGTCTTCCCCAAACACCACTCTTCCAAATGTCTTTAGAATTCCTCACCTGAGCTACTCATTTGCTACTTTGGAATATGCTACTAGGAATTGTTATCTTTTGATAAATATGCCCTGTCTCTCCAAATAGGATCCCCATAAATTATCAGTACTCTGAAACTGGAACTACAATTGTTAGCTCTCATATGATAATTACTTAGAGTGCTGAAACAATATATTTGGAAGAGAAAACATTTATTCCCAATAGGTCTGAATAACACATTCCCACGTCTCCCTCCCATTGCAGGCTCAACAAGGGATCTAATAGGAAATCGCGAGGCAGCAGCCCTTGCTAGCATGATAATGAATTAGGAACATGTTGATCAACATCTTCTTTCTCATCAACATGACAGAACTACAAATCTATTTCCAGGGCCAGCTCCATCAAACCCACCAGCTGTCACTGGGTATTTCATTATTTATTTGGTTTGATTATTAAAGATTCAAACATGTTTAAATTGGGAAGTGGGAGAAAAGGACTAAGAGCCTTCCTAGGCTCTTTGTGCTAAATCGATAGCATCCCCTTGATACAGCTCTCCGTGACCTTCGAGCTTTGGAGAAGAGTCAAGCAGCAAAGTCTGTGTCTTTATCCCATTCTACAACGTTGTCACTTATTTCATCCCCAGATTCAGGAGCCAAAGGGCATAGTAACGATCTGTTCAACTAGTAACAACAAAGCCACCGAGATGGGTCGAACCTGCGGTGGGGGCTGGGGTGGGGTGGATCTCCCCCAAGTGCTCTCTCCTGTGGAGATGAGCAGCCCACCTCCTCCACTGCCCTCCGAACCACAGCACTCCCACGCCATGCTGTCATGCCACCCACCACTGTGTCCCCGAGCTTGTGTGTCTGTGCACCCCAAATGGAATAGATCAGGAATAGAATTCTTCAAGATCACAGCTTCTCTTCCTTGTAATCCCCATCTTCAGGAGAGTGTCCGGCAAAGAGCCGGCCTATAATGTTTGCACTGAACAAAAACTGACAACTTCCTACGATTTTCAACTTCGGATGATCCTAACAGCTTTTCATAAAACACAGGCTGCCTGCTGCATCTTGCCATAGAGCGGCAGGAGGCGCACTGCGGCTGTGAGGGTCCAAATGGATATCTGAAGATCTCTCAGCAACTGCTGTACAACACGTTAGCATTAATAAGGCATTTTCACATGTTAGTGGATTAATCTGCGCAATAACCTGTAAGTTTGCTACTATTATTCCCATTTTACAGGTGAAAAAAAACTAAGGTTAAGAAGTCAGGGGTAAGAGGCAGAATAATAACCTTTCAAGAATATCAGGTCCTAATTGTTAGAACCTATAAATGCTCTCTTATAAGGAGAAAGGATCTTTGCAGATGGGATTAAATTAAGGATTTTGAGATGGAAAGATTATCCTGGGTTATCCAGTGAGCCCTAAATGTAATCAATAAGGGTTCTTATAAGGAGGTCCCTAGAGGAAGATTTCACACACACACACACACACACACACACACACACACACACAGAAGCAACATGACCTCAGAGGCAGAGACTGGTGTGATGCAGCCACAAACCAAGAAGTACTAGCAGCCACCAAAAGCTGGAAGAGACAAGGAATGGATTGTCCCCTAGAGCCTTCAGAGGAGTGCGGCTAGCTGACACCTTGATTTGGGGCCAGTGGAACCGATTTTGGACTTCTAGCTTCCAGAATTATAGAAGGAATAAATTTGTTATTTTAAGCCACAGAGTGTATGGTAACTTGTTCAGCCCAAGAAACCACTACATCCAGTGACAGGCCTAAAGTCAAATAGTAATAAGAGGTTCATCCAGAATTCAAATCCAGGTCCTCTGACTTTAAATCCCAAATCCTTTTCTGTTTCCCATAGCCATGATGTTGAGAACATGACCCAATCCCTGGCTATGGAGAGGAGCTTTTGAAAGCTATATTAGCTTTTCAACCTTCTAGAGTGGTAAAGGTGGCTTACTCCTTCTCACTGAATTTATCTTTCTGTGATATGCTCAGTACCAGATGAAGTACTTCATATGCATTACATCCTTCAATACTCTCAACTTCAGGAATTACGTGCAATTTTTATACCTGTTAAAATGAAAAAAAAATGGAGCCACAGAGAGGTTAAATTACTTACCCAAAGTCCCATTCACTTTAAGAAATTATTTGGATATCTAAAAATAAATATGACAGGATAATATTTTTCTAAGTTTTAATCATGTTCAATCTCCTTCCCACATTCACTTTCTCCCCTCTTGGAATTTCTTCGTATGTTCCACAAGGTGTCTCCCCCAATTCAAGTGAGACATTATGAATTACTCACAAAAGCAGGGGAGAGAACAATGGAGTCAAATATTTTACTCATGTTTGACAAGCTGAAGTACAGGTACAAGATGGTACAAATTTGGAAAAATAGAATCTTTGGTGCTGTCAGTTACTCAGTCCAGGAAATGATTTCATGGCCAGCAAGATGGAGAGAGGAGAGACTTCATGAACAGGAATAGAGGACCACTGAAAAGCTACTCAGATTTACCACCTAAGAGCTTCACGGTGGTAGAGCCAGTGCTCAGACCACGGCAGTCTGGGTATGAGCCACTAACGGACGGGAAGGAGTGAAGTTCATGTGACCTTTGGGCAGTTCCATTTGACCCACCTGATATGGACAGTCACTTCCCCCCACCTTCAATGGCTTGGGTCATTCACACAAGTAACCACAAGCACATGGAAAGGAAGATGGGGCTCTGACGTCCAGAGGGATAGGGCGATGGGGTAAGGAGAGTCCCTAGGACTGCATCAGAGCATTTTGTGGACTCCCACGGGGCTCCCTGACTCCTCTCACTGCCTCCCCCTTTCACTATGACAGTCAGCAACAAACCAATTAGACCAAGAATGCATCCAATGATCCCACTGCACATCATCAGCTGTGGAGGAGCCTGACTCAATAGGGTTCTTCTACTGACAATCTGTCATGGAAGGTGATGTTGACTTATAGTATATCTTCTATTTCTCCAATGTATTAAGAGATTTTGAAATTCAATCTGTTATTTAATCCTACATCATACTGTGGGGGTTTCTTTGGTTATCCTGCATATATCTCTCTTCCACCTCATTCTTCTCTAACAAATGATTCATTTGTTCATGTGTGCATTGCCATCACAGAGCAATGCACACATTTAGCCTCACTTCTATTTACTCTACCAATGATAAGGGTCCCATCCACTTAACCTAGTGCTAGACCTAGCAACAACTTAAGAGCTGGAAAGGGCAAAGCACCAATTACAGTACATCAGGCTTGGTTGGCTGAGTGATAAGGAAATAACAAGTCTGACCTTTTAGACTTAAGCTAACACATAGATCACCAGTGTCCATTTAGTCAAAGACATTTTCTAAACCACGTCAAAAAAAATCAAGGATATAGCCTACCATAAGCAAATTCTGGTTATTTTTTCAATCTATAGAACCAGTCTCAAATCATATATACATTTATTTCTAAAATGTTTAAAAAAAAAGGGGGGGGAGGTGCCCGAGTGGCTCAGTTGGTTAAACCACTGCCTTCTGCTGAGGTTATGGTCCCACAGTCCTGGGATCGAGTCCCATATCGGGCCTTCCCTGCTCTGCAGGGAGCCTGCTTCTCCTTCTCCCTCTGCCTGCCATTCCCCCTGCTTGTGCTCTCTCTCTCTCTCTAATAAATAAATAAAATCTTAAAAAAAATAAAATAAAATGTTAAAAAAAAACTGTCATTTGATGGGGACATTTGAGGAACTCCAAAAGAAAGGGAAATGGCACATATTCTATGAAAGGAAAACACTGAGCCACCAAGCTGTACATAGTCCTCCACTGGGTTAATGTGGCATGGTGCTGACAACATATTCTTCTCTTCACCACCACCCCACAAATATTTTGGCCAAATTTCTATAGTATATTATATGTTTAGCCCCAAACCAAGCATCAGGAAGAACAAACTTTGAGTTACTGGCCTTCTAGAAGCAACCCCAGTTCTCTTTCTAATATCTACCCAAGAGGAATTTGCCCTGCCATAGTCATGTCATCTCATTAGATATTTGTGGAGCACTGGATCATTCCAGCTCAGAGGCAAGTCCACTAAAATGATCCATCTCTGCCCTTTGAGATGGAACAGCTTACACATCCTGGGATTACCGAAGTCTGAGTTGATCTGTAGGAATGTCATTGAGCAGAAACCACAAGCTGCACACAGAAGAGTTAGTCTTCACATTAGTACTCTGCCACTCTCACCATGAGCAAGGTCCTACTCCTTCTTTTTAAAGGCCTCCTATCTAGATTTTAAGACCCTTCCAAAGGGTGAATCACCCTTGCAAGTATTATTACTTAGTATTAACTAGGTGCATACTATTTGAGATCATGAAGTTCCTTGACATGCGCATATTTGACATACGTATTCCAAATGTATTTAGTCACAGCCAATGTTCTTCTAGAGTTGGAGATAACACAGAGGAAGTGTGTACTTGACCTGAACTCTTGAGAGTCGACCCTTTTAAGTAAGTATAAACAGAGTGGAAACTCTGTCAGCAGAGAAGCATTTGCAAAAGGAAGACCAAGTCAGAACATGAGCAGCAGATGGGGCTTGAGAGCCAAGAATGAAAAACCCAGGAATGCATCCAAACTCTGTAAATCATTATTGACTTAGCTTCATGCCGTCTTAATGACTTTTACTACCTCTTGGTTCCAATTCGAAGTGCATATTAAAGCAAGCAACATTGCAAAGACCACAGGGGCTAGAATAGTAAACTACCCGTGGCTTAGTAATCGTTATGCATTAATTATTCAGGAGCTGGAGCTACTCTTTGCAAACATTAAAACCAGTGGCAGCAAAGAAATATGCCTTCTGTTTGGAGGATGGGAAGGGGTAGTACTATTTGGGGTTGATGCTGGCACGATATTTAGCAGAGCATGACAGGTTTAGTAGATAAATAATGTGATGTAGTATCATGCAAACTGTTAGCAATGTATTGGAAGGCTCAAGTATTCCCTGTAGGGCATTTACATTGGATTTGCTATGATTGCAATATCTGCACAGTGATGCATTACATGTTTTATTCTCTTTATTATATGTTTTCATTACTTTGTGTGTTAGAATGCAATAAAGAAAGCTGAAGCAATAAAGGCTGATTGATAATAATAATTCTGCAAAGATGCAACTTCCTTTCTAAAGCAGTTCCAGAGTCAGAAGAACCAATGGCACCCAATCATCTGTTCCTTTGTTAAGATTTTATCCTCCTTTCTGATAAAGGAATGGTAATTGGTTTGGAAACAGCTTCTGGTGACAGCTGGCACTATATGGTAAAGGAGGAGGAAGGTAGGGAAGAATGTGTTCCATTTAGAATGCTGAATCCTGCATGTGGTTCAGTTCTCTGCCTCTCCCTTTGCTTTCATGTTCTACAATTATATATCAGATGTCCTCTTTTAAAGGAAAAAAAGAAATAATTTTCCATATCAGTACTCTCTGGGCTCTCTCATTCCGACAGCCTATCCTACACTCTAAGGTTTGTTTAAGTCTCTTCCCAAAAAGAGTCTCTTTAGTAGCTCTCAAACTGGGTTCGCTGGAATCAGAAACTTACTGCATGTGTGCCATCATGGGTCAGGAGAAGAGTACCAACCTCAGTTTAAAGGAGCTTCAGAGATTCAGACGTGGCTGAGCATGTGTGATGAATAGGCGGAAGCGTCTATAAGGAGCAGATTTTTCACAGAGGTTCTGTGGGGGGCATATGGTTTATTTGTAGGCACCCAGGAGAAGTGGATGGAAATAAGGGCTAGTGTTTGTCTGGGATGTGAGAGAAAGGAGGGCTGCACGAGCAAATTAAATGAAATGGTTCCACAAGGGACTTTGGGGACCCCAGGGAAGTAACAGTGTTGCTTCATGGGAAAAAATACAACACAGAGTCAGAGCAAACAACATCCTCTCCGCTTGTATATGTAGTGCAGAGAGGCTCCATCCCCATCAGGATGCCTGGGAACATGGCCCCACTCAGCTCCCTGAGGACTTGCAGCACAGAGAGAGAGCACCGAGAGAACGCACCCAGTCCTGGTCGCCCGGATCAGCATCTGCAGGGGGGCCACCAGTCTCGGAGTCATGGAGAAGCACAGCCTAAATGACTCCAAAAGCAACACACATCAACCAGCAGCACAGTACAGAGCAGCAGGGCTCAGAGTACCTGTGAGGCACCTTCCAAGACCGCCCAGAAATACGGGGGGAGAATTTTGCAGGGAATTGAGGTTTTGTATTATGTAGGTACAGGAATGAGTCAGTGAAATTTGGGTTATAAACATTAAGTGGCTTTATTTGTACCCACAAACAAATGAGGCTTTGGGGAAACTTGGGTTATATGTGAAGCAAAGAGAGTATTACATTTGTGATTGCAAAGGGCAGGCAGTCACTCTCAGTATATGATTTCCTAAAAAGCCCAAGCAATATAAGCAGCCCCCAGTTAAACACAGAAATGGAACAAAGTAATCGTATATTCAGGTCAGACAGGTGAGCTCTCACATGTGAGAGAGTCAGAGAGAGTCACTGCAGAGGATGACAGAAAGGGTAGGGATGCTCAGGGGTCGCATGAAATGTAGGGCAGTACTTGTAAAGTATTGGTCACATAAGAATGAATGAGAAAGCCTATTAAAGTGCAGACTGCAGGACCCACTCCCCAGAGGACCTGATTCACTTAACTCAGATATTCTGCAAGCCTCCTCCCAAAGCAATCTGTATAGAAGTGGTCTTCAAACCACTCCCAGATAAATAGTATCCTAGAGGTATCTGTCAAGGCCAACTGGGTCTCCACTGCCAAACCAGAGCCCAGAACTTGGTCAAGGGAATCACTAAGGCTGTGCCCAGAAGAGCTAGAACCCTGTGTAAGGCAGAGAATACAGTGAGGAGGACAGCATGAAATGTTGTGGCCAGACACAGGGTCAGATAATAGGAAGTCAAGAGAAACAGAGGGAAGAATGAGTGTGGGACAGGGCGATGGACAAACAGGGTTGCAGGTCACAACTTTTACATGGTATCCATGGAGATCCTGTCAGAAGGTCTCACGTTGGGCTGGAGAGTGATGGAAAACCCTCAAGAGAGCGTTTATTTCGAGGATTTTTGTAGTCACTGGGTGTGCTAAGTATGTTGTTTGAATGCCAAGTTGATGTCTTACATACATTTCTCTTAACTGGTGGAATTGCTTGCTATTGAGTTATAGGTGTTAGTTTGTAGGTCCAGTTTTTGAGAAGCTCTTTATTTCTCTATAGATGTTATTCCTCAAAAGCTACTTCGTGAGGCAGCCTCGTATTGACAGAAAGAGTATGTGCTTTGGAGGAAAAAGACTGGAATTGTAATTCAGACTCTACTCACAAAGTGGGTGACACTGAGAAAGTTCTTCGACCTCTTAGGGCATCAGCTGTCTATTCTATAAAATGGAGATGATTGTCCCTAAGCCTACAAGTATTTTGTGTGGATTAAATTAAATAAAATATGTGAAAGTAAAATCTAGTTGTGAGGCATCCCTCACAGTTCTTGGGATTTAACAGGCACTGAGTGAATAGCAACTGTTAACTAGTATTACCAGACTAGTCTATAGGCTTGAATAGTCCATCTTTCTAAAGTTGTGGTTAGCAGATTACCACACTTCTCCAAATTATAAGTAAAAACTGAACTATTTTTATAGTACTGCAGCATAAACATGTATTTATATTTCTAACCATTATATTAAAATAGGATGTATGACTAATGTGAGTTTCACAGAAATATCAGCACTTGGAGAAGGTTATTATTTTTTTCACATGCTCAATCAATCCTAGTTTTTCTTGGACGTAAGCAGAACGTATTCTTTCTCCTGGTAACCTTTGATTTGCTTATGGCTATTTTCTGTACATCCCCCAGATATGGATGGCCACATGAGCATGGCAGGCCCAGACAGACCACCTTGGGGTCACAGAAATCCGCCTGGTCTCTTTGCTGTCATTTCTTAGTACTAGCTCCTCTTACATTCTCCATTACCTACTTAAGTCTAAGATGCACTACCAGCAAGTCTATTTCTTTCCCACCCCAGAGGTAATAAGGAGCAGGGCGAGGAGTTACGAGAGCAATGGGAGTAAACTGGGAGGGCCAAGTTAATCCCCATGCAGCGATTCTTTGTGCACTTTCCCTGTATGGAATGTGTTGTAGTTGATGGATTACGAGACTATGATTGGTAAATTCCATAAAAATGATGAATTTATAGTGTGCTTAGGGAGCACAGAGAAGGGAGCAACTATGAAAAGCAGGTATAGTATGGCTTCAAAGAAGAAGTGATATTTAATCTGGGTCTTGAGATTATAATGGTAGGAGAGTCGAGAGTATTTCAGGTCATGTGAATAGCATGTGCAAAAAAAGAGCAAATACCCTGTTGTGGTTAAAACTGTGTGTGTGTAAAAAACAAAACAAAACAAAAAACTGTGTGTGTGTGCACGCACATGTGTGTCTAAAAGTGGTGATAATGGATTGGAGGTGAGATCCGAATGGCAGGTTGTGATTGGATTAGGAATAGCTTTTAACCCAACCTATGGAAGTAGTAACTTACTGGATAAGTTTCAACTATCTTCAGAAATTACTTCAATAGCAATACATGCATAAATTATACAGAATGAGAATAGACGTGAGGAGACTAGTTAAAGCTTACTATAATATCTTTTAACTGTTGGTACATCTCATAGACTACCCACACTTCCTATACTAATACAAAGTAGAGGTGATCCTACAACAGAAGAAAGGGGCATCAACAGCATCCTGTTTTGGTGACTTAGATTATCAGTAAATCAAAGTGAAATTCTGCCTTTGTTAATGCCCAAATAAATTTAAGACCTAGAATTGCATTTTGTTCATTTAAAAGGCCTTGTCATTTAAAATAAGTATATTTCACTTGAAAATGGATTTTGCAGCTTACTCTATCAAAAAATCAGTGACCTAGTCCTGCCAAACTAGGATTCTGAAGCCAGCTTCAATGTGATTCCCACAGTATGTTCAAGCTACTTAGAGCTCTTATCAGAACTCCACATCACTGTGAAGGGGTTGCAATTTGGACAAGGGGACCTGGCACTAGGTCTAGAAAGCTGCTGGTGTGACCTAACATGAAAAAACAATTATCTTGAAATTTCATTGAATCCATAAAGAAAATCGGGCTGTTTGCATTTACAGATTCGTTAATCCCCCAAAAGAGTTCCAGTCCCCTCCCTACTCCTTAATCACAAATCACATGATCTTAGTAATTTTAGACAACTCATGATCAAAGTTTTATTTAACCAGACCATTGCTTCCTCTCAAATCCTAAACTTACTATCAAAACAAGCTTCAGGACCCTAAGAAAATTCTCAAGAAAATTTTGCCAGGTGAATTATTGAGCAATAAAACAGAATAATTTAACAGAGGAATTCTATGCTTTGATCTTCTTGAATCATTAAAATTGACTTGGGGTTAGGTCTTCTCATTGTCAGACGTGTACAACAATAATAACAGTTCTCTTCACTTACCAAGAAAACTGACAAAAATCACCCTTTATTTCTGTTCCAAATTATGGCTTTATAAAACTTTCATTTTATTATGGGTGAAATACCATGGCTAAAAAAAAAAAAAAATGACCCTGTGTTTAAATATCACTTTCATTGTAGCAAACATCATCACTTTCTAATGAACACATCTCATCAAAGAAACAAGAACAAAGCAAAATGTCATTCACTTCCAAAATCCTATTCGACCTCCTTTTAAGGACAATAAAAGATCTGAGCTCAACACACCTTACCAGCTTCTCCTGGAAATCCTGCTTCTCCTTTGATCTTTCCTGCCATCTATCATTCCACTGGAGAGGACAGGACCTCTCTATCCTGAAGACAAGATGGAAGCATGAAAGGATGGTGGACTTAGGGCCCAATTCCAGATCTTGGTTCAAATCTAGTCACATAATAGTTCTGTGACCTAAAGCCTGACAATTAACCAGTCTGGCTCAGTTTCCTCAGATGTAAAATGAAGGTAAAAAATAACCTACTTCCTATGGGGCATGTATCTGTGTATGCGTATTAAACTGTATTCAATAAATACCTTGATCATTTACCTGAAGGGGAAAAGCTCAAAGTTCTTATGACACAAAAGAGGTCTGGACAACAAAAATCACAAAAGGAGATGGAAGAAATGGATATAAATATATGTAAGTGGCCTTAACTGCCCAGCTAAAAGACAAAGAATGTCAAACTATGTATTTTTTCAAGGTCACATCTAAAATGAAATTTACAAAAGGAACATCTAAAAGAACAACATAAAATATAGAAAAATTACATGTTAAGCATGTATTAACGAAGAGAAATCTGGTATAGTTATAATAATATCAGATAAAAAATAATCTTTAAGGGGAAAAAATTATTAGTGGAGAGGGCGTCTACATATTAATAAAAAGTGTTCTTCAGAAAGATGTAAAAATACTAAATCTCTTTGCATACAATAAAATACCTTCAAATACATACAACAAAAATTATAGAATGAAAAGGAGAAATTGACAAATCAACCATCACCATAGTGAAAAGTTTTAACACACCTCTCTTTAAAGATCAAGTAAGCAAAGAGTCAGAAAGTACACAGAATATTTGAAGAACACAATTAATAATCCATGTATTAATGTATATTTATAGAATATAGTTAGAGAATAAACATTCAAGTATACATGGGCTAGCTATGAAAACTGACCATACAAGGAAAGTCTCAATAAATCCTATCATAATCTGCATTCTCTGATCTCAATATTAAACTAGAAACCAGGGAGATGAGGATTTTTTCAAGCCCATGTATTTAGAAAGTTAAAAATACACTTCTAAATAATTCACAGCTTAATGGAAAATCATACAAAAAATCTGAATAAAAATTATATAGCAAAATTTGAGGAATGCAGTTAAAAAGGTAATTAAAGTTAAAACAAATAATTCTTAAATTTGTATGGAACCACAGAAGACCTCATATAGTCAAAGTGATCTTGAATAAGAAGAACAAAACTGGAAGAATTGCAACCCCAGATTTTAAGATATACTACAAAGCTGTAGTGATCAAAACAGTAGGGTACTGACACAAAAAAAGACACAAAGATCAACAGAACAGAATAGAGAGCCCATAAATAAACCCACAATTATATGATCAATTAATCTTCAACAAAGAAGGCAAGAATATGCAATGGGAAAAAGATAGTCTCTTCAACAAATGATACTGGGAAAACCGGACAGCTACATGTGAAAGAATGAAACTGGAAACTCGACTTACAACACACACAAAAATAAACTTGAAGTAGATCAAGGACCTAAATGTGAGACCTGAAACCATAAAAATCCTAGAAGAGAGCAGAGGCAGTAATTTTTCTGATAACGGCCATAGCAACACTTTTCTAGATATGTCTCCTGAGGCATTTTGGGAAACAAAACCAAAAATAAACTATTGAGACCACACCAAAATTAAAATAAGCTTCTACAGAACAAAGGAAACAATCAACAAAACAGAAAAACAGCCTACTGAATGGAAGAAGATATTTGCAAATGATATATTCAATAAAGTTACTATCAAAAATATATAAGGAAAAAAAAAAATATATATATAAGGAGCTTATACAATCCAACACACACAAAAAAAACAGATACTCCAAGATAAAATAGGCAGAAGATATGAACAGACATGTCTCCAAAGAAGACATCCAGATGGCCAACACACACAATGAAAAGATGTTCAACATCACTCATCATCAGGGAAATGCAAATCAAAAACACAACAAGATATCACCTCACACCTGTAAGAATGGCTAAAATAAAAAACACAAGTGTTTTTTTGTGTTGGCGAGGATGTGGCGAAAAGGAATCCTCTTGCATTGTTGGTGGGGATGCAAGTTGGTACAGCCACTGTGGAAACAGTATGGAGGTTCCTCAGAAAATTAAAAATAGGAAAAAATTAAAAATAGAATTACCATATGATCCAATAATTTCGCTAATGAGTATTTACCCAAAGAATACAAAAACACTAATTTGAAAAGATATATGCCCCTATGTTTATAGCATCATTATTTACAATATCTAAATTATGGAAGCAGCCTAAGTGTCCAGACAGATGAATGTATAAAGAAGAGGTGGTATAAATATACAATGAAATATTACTTAGCCATAAAAAAGAATGAAATATTCCACAAATGGATGGAGGTGGAGAGCATAATGCTAAGTGAAATAATTCAGTCAGAAAAAGACAAATACTATATGATTTCACTCATATATGGACTTTAAGAAACAAAATGAGCTAATAAAGAAAAAGACAAACCAAAAAACAGACTCTTAATGATAGAAAACAAAACTGATCATTGCCAGAGAAGAGGTGAGTGAGGGGATGTGTGAAATAGATGATGGGGATTAAAGAGTACACTTATCAGGATGAGCACTGAGTAATGAATCTAACTGCTGAATCACTATGTTGTATACCTGAAATTAATATAACACTGTGTGTTTACTAGAATTAAAATAAACAAAACAAGAACAAAGTGGAAAAAAAAGTAACTGAAATAACACTTATAGGCATAAATGGTTGTTTTTAAAGATTTTATTTATTTGAGACAGAGAGAGAGAGTGCACAAGCAGGGGGAGCAGCCAAGGGAGAGGGAGAAGCAGGCTCCCCACTGAGCAGGGAGGACCCTGTGATCCTGACCTGAGCCAAAGGCAGACTCTTAAACAACTAAGCTACCCAGGTGCCCCGCCAGAAATGCTTTTATTAGAGAAAAAGGATGAATATAAATAAGAGTCCAACCTAAGAAATTTTTTAAAAAATCAATCTACTAAAAAAGAAGAAAAAAGGAAAATTCAATAGTAAAGATAAAATGAAATACGAATAAAATAGGAAATGAAGATATTAATAAAGAGGATCATCTGAATGAAAGAATTTTTTAATGGAGTAGTAAATTTGACCAATTTCAGCACGGTTGATCAAGAAAAAATAGAAAAGAGGGCTCCTGGGTGGCTCAGTTAAGCATCTGCCTTTGGCTCAGGTCATGATCTCAGGGTCCTGGGATCGAGTCCCACATTGGGCTCCCTGCTCTGTGGGAAGCCCGCTTCTCCGTCTCCCACTCCCCCTGCTTGTGTTCCCTTTCTCGCTGTGTCTCTCTCTGTCAAATAAATAAGTAAAATCTTTAAAAAAAAAAATAGAAAGGTATATTATTAGGAATAGAAGTAGGTCACAATTACAGATTCAGAAGAGACTAACAAGATTTAAGATTACAGTTTCTTGTCGATAAACTTGAAAATTTAGGGAAAAATCAACTAATTCCCTGAAACAACTAAATTGTCAAAACTTACTCATGAAAAAAATTAAAAACTTGAATATATCCATACCCATTAAAGAAACTGAATTCATTTAAACATTTTCATAAAGGAAACCCCAAGACTAGACAGTTTTATGTGCAAGTTCTACCAAATATTTAGCAAGCAACTAATTCCTAATCAGTTTCTTCTTGTTATGTTTTGTTCAAGATTTTCAACTAAAGGTAAAAACCTATTCTGTATTTCCGCAGAAAGGAAACTTCCTTTGCAAGTTTGGCCTATCATATGTAAATGCTTATTACATTTAGAGTTGATTTATCTTGTCATGTAGGAAACCCAATCTTCTACTTTTCCATATCCACTGCCATTTCTGCAATGTATCAGATTTCCATATATACATTCGTTTCTGAGCTGTTGCATGTTTCGTCAATTATCTATTTATCAATATGTACCTACTGATGTAATTAATGTTTGTAAGTCGTCTGCCCTCCTTCCCAACCCCCACCTCGAGCCCCCACCATCTGCTTCTTCCGGAGCATCTGAGCATCTGGGCTATTTTTAGCTCTGCTCTTTCTTAAAAATTTTAAAATACACCTGGAAAGTTCCATAAAAAATCTTGTTGGGATTCTGAATGGAATTTCTTGTAAAAATGTAGATCAATTTGGTGAGAACTAACATCCTTATAATATTAAACCTTGTTATGCTAAAGGTGGTATATAATAGCTTCAGTTATTTCACTCTTCAGAGGTTTTCAATAAAATTGTCAAAAATTTCTCCTTAATGGTCTTTATTTTCCTTATTCCTACACATTGTGTTAATTGTGTTTTTAAAGGTTTGTTGCTGGTGTTTAGAAAGGAAGTTGACTTTTATATATTGAGCTTCATCTAGCAACCCTGTTGAACTCTTACTAATTCTAATATTTGTCTCTACATTTTATGGGTTTTTCTATGATAATTTCAACCACGAGTAACAAAAATTTTGTTCCTGCTTTAATAATCTTTACATCTATTATTTCTTTTTCCTTGTGATTTTCCTATTTCTGAAATTTTTACTGCAACATTGCACCTAAGTTGTCAGAGTGGGTGTCCTTGTCCTGCTACTCTTTTTAAAGGAAAGTCTTTGTGCTTAACAGTGAAATAACTGTTGTTTACTTTCTGATGTTTGGTATTTCAGATATGCTTTATTAAGTTAAGGAAATTCATGCCTATTTCTAGTTCCCTAATAGCATTTTATCAAATTCTTTTTATATATTTAATATTAAACCTGTTAATGTGGTAGAATAAATTAACTATTTTTCTAATGCTGAAATCTGCTTTTCTGATACAAACCCAACTTGATCATATATTAGCTTTTTGATGGATTCTTGAATTCAGTTGCTAATATTTTAGCTGCTACTTTTTCATCTATGCTCATGAATATACTTAGCCTATAGAGTTTCTTTCTTATACTCTCCTGGTCATGTTTTCATACCAAGACTTTGTTAGAATAACAATGAGGTTCCGTTGCAAATAAAAGAAACCACTCTAATTATTTTAAGCAGAAAGAGGATTAGGTCCTTATAAATTTGTTAGAAGGGCTGTCAAAACAGGTTTTAGGCTGAGGCTCTAAGACTTCTAGAGAAATCTTGCACGGGTGGTACAAGTTAATTGTTATTTCTGCTACAATAAAAAAAAAACACAACAACAATAGATGTGATAGTTAAATTTTATGTATCAACTTGGGGAGGGTTTGGTGCCCAGGTGATTGGTCAAAACTAATCTAGATGTTGCTGTGAAGTTGTTTTGTAGACATAACAACTACAATCAGCTGACTTTAAGTAAAGATTACCCTCAATTATATAGGTGAGCCTCACTCAATCAGTTAAAAGCCTTAAGAGCAGAAACTGAGGCTTTCTAGACAAGAATTCTATCTCAACACTGTATCGTACATGTCCTGCCCTAGTTTCCAACAAGCCAAGCCTGCCCTACAGACTTCAGACACAAGAATACAATATTAACCTCTGTCTGAATTTCCGGCTTGCTGTCCTGATGTCCTACAAATTTTGGATTTGCCAGCCCGATACTCACATGAGCCAATTTCTACCAAAAAAGATATACATATCTAATATATATGTAATAAATACTTACATATATCCACATCATATATGTGTATATATCATATATCATACATTGCATATATAATATGCATATATTATATATTACATGTATGCATGCATACATATGTGTGTATATATGGGAATGCAAATGGTACAGTCACTTTGGAAGACATTTGGCAGTTTCTTATAAAACTAAATATACTCTTGGCATACAACACAGCAATTGCTTTTCTTGGTATTTATCCAAAGGAGTTGAAAACTGTCCACATAAAATCCTGCACACAGGTGTCTATAGCAGCTTTATTCATAGTTGCCCAAACTTGGAATCAACCAAGATGTTCTTCAGTAGGTAAATGGATAAAGAAACTGTGGTACATCCAGACAATGGCATATTATTCAGCACTAAAAAGAAATGAATTATCAAGACATTAAAAGATATGGAGGATTTTTGTATTCTTTGGGTAAACACCTAGTAGTACAATTGCTGGATCACAGGGTAGTTCTATTTTTAACTTTTTGAGGAATCTCCATACTGCACCCCAATCCTGTAGCAGGATTATCTACAATAGCCAGATTATGGAAACAGCCCAAGTGTCCATCAAATGATGAATGGATAAAGAAGAGTTGGTAGACACACACACACACACACAAGAATATTACTCAGCCATAAAAAATAAAATCTTGCCATTTGCAATGACATGGATGGAGCTAGAGAGTATAATGCTAAGTGAAATAAGTCAGAGAAAGATAAATACCATATGATTTTACTCATATGTGGAATTTAAGAAACAAAAACAAATAAACAAATGGGGGGGGAAGAGAAAGGTAAACCAAGAAACAGACTCTTAACTATAAAGAATAAACTGATGGTTGCCAGAGGGGAGGTGGGTAGGGGAATGTATGAAAGTGTTGAATACCTACATTGTATACCTGAAACTAATATTAGAGTATATGTTAACTGGAATTTAAATAAAAACTTAAAAAAAGACAAAGAAAAAGCAATATAGCTTCCACCAGACATGCTGCACACATACTACCTCTGGTTAGATTCCCTCTATGTCAAGATCAGCCACGGTCAGGTGCTTCACACAACTGCTGAATGATCAGAAAAACTAGTTCTAAATACACACTCCCTCACCGTCTTGTCATCCAGGCAGTGATACTCCCTCCTCTAGTGCAGAGTGCAAAGCCACCACCCCTACCACCTCTTCCACTGGCCCAGCTGACATCTGGAGCATCCAGACAAAATGAGATTCTAGGCTATTAAATATTTTCCAATATTTTCCAAAATATTTTCTTAGGGGCTAGATAAAAACAAAACACACACACACACACACACACACACACACACACACACACACACACACAAAGGAAAAAACAGAATCTAAAAGAAAATACATGAGAAACTGGTTTGTGCGCACACACACACACACACACCTTTAAGCCTTTGGGATTTGGTCACCTTTTAGCTGTATAGAACCTATTTCTGAATTGAGCACTTTCTCCAATGTTGATCAGAGGCAGAGAGCATGCCTTCTATCCTGCATATGCCAAGGGCAATGTCAGCACTCAACAAATAAGAAAAATGACGATAAAAACAAGAGGCTAAAACCCTATGCAATGCTTTGCCAATTCCTGCTTTTGAAATTCTAAATTGCATGCTGAACCATATGGTTCCACATACTAGTGGCTTCTCTGGGGAAATGACTCAAGCATACATTTGTCTTTCTGGGGATGGCTGAGTTTTCTACAAACCCTCTGTCTTCACAAGCCTACACACTTTTTGTTGAAGGAAAATCCTGTGAAAAGCAGAACATTCAAGAGTCATTAGTAGTCACGCTCATAAGCTTTCATACTTACCCACGACCCTCCAAACGGGCCTCCCCGTGGTTACTAAATTTTTCCTCTTGCTGAGATCTCCCAGCATGCCCTAGGTTTATCAAGCAAAGCCAAATATTAAGAGGAAAATCTTGAAAATCCTTCAGTGCCTGGGGTGGAATCAAATCAGACAAGCTCTCCACTCTGGCACTAGCCAGCTGAGCTACAAACACTGACCCAGCCCACGCTGAGAAGACTCATCGTGAGTAGAAACCCGTAATGTTGCCAGAATACGTTGTAGACTCGCAAATGGGGGAAATGAAGTATATAAAACAGTGGGAAAGTTTGCAGAAATAACAGTTAATATTTATTTCAGGCATTCATCTGTACATAGCAAGGTTGAAATGTTTTTTTTCCCCCAGCATTTCTTTCTACTCTCAAGGCCTAATACTGGATAAAGACTCCAAAATCCCTAATCATAGCAGCTACACACCATGTCTCAATTTGTAACTAAATGTGCTTTTGCCAAAGGGAGCACTGTACCCAAAAAAATAGTTGACATTAAAAATGAAAAGAAAAAAAAAACTGAGCTGGAGACAAAAACATGGAAGCCCATATTCCTGGTCAAATGAATTTTATTATGCCACATTTTAGTGTCCTCTTTATGTATTCTACTTGGTTGCTCAGATTGTGAAGATTACAAAATAAAAATTAAGTGGCTGTGTAATATCTGACTTGTCAGTTTTTCCACCTGGCATTTCTTTCTTTTGGAGCATTAACTCTGTCTCACAGAGAGGATGCATGAAATATGGAGAGCCACCTGTCTCATTTAGCAGAATGGGAAGGGTAGAGGGCTGGAAGTTAAGGGGGCCTGATTTCTAAGCCCACACCTGCTATCTTCTGCTTTGGGTCCTTAAGTAAATTGCTGTGACTCCATGGACCTTACCTGTGTTTAGGCTTTTACAGAAAAAGTCATTCTAAATTAAAAAAACAAAACAAAACAAAATATTATTTCTGAGGTTGTTGTCTCTGAAGGAGAATCTCTGGACATGTCTGCCAAATACCCAAGTCTGAATAAACTGAATAACCAAGAGTCTGCCAAATAAAAATGGTGTTCTTGGGAAATGCTGCTAGTTCAGCTCAGAACTCAACCACACAAGTGGTTTGGTTGGTTGGTTGTTTTTGGTGCTTTTGTATGTGACAGAAGAACTTTATTTGTCCTCCCATGTCATCACAGTGAATGCTAAAACAAGACATGTGGGCAAGCATTAAGATTTAATAAAATAAATAATTTGGCTTCTTCACCAAAGGTCATTCTTTTCTTAAAAAATCAATTAACATGAAATGTGTTATTAGTTTGAGGTACAGTTTAGTGATTCATCAGTTCCATGTAACACCGTCAAGTGCCCTCCTTAATGCCCATCACCCAGTTACCCCATCCCCCACCCAACTCCCCTCCAGCAACCCTCAGTTTGTTTCCTATCGTTAAGAGCCTCTTATGGTTTGTCTCCCTCTCTGATTTCATCTTATTTTATTTTTCCCTCCCTTCCCTTATGTTCATCTGTTTTGTTTCTTAAATTCCATGATGAGTGAAATCATATAACTGTCTTTCTCTGACTTACCTCACTTAGCATAACACCCTCTAGTTCCATTCACGTAATTGCAAATGGTAAGAATTCATATTTTTGATGGCTGAGTAATATTCCATTATTTATATTTACACACACACACACACACACACACACACACACACACACACACACACACATACCACATCTTCTTTATGCATTCATCTGTGGATGGACATCTGCGCTCTTTCCATAGTTTGGCTATTGTGGACATTGCTGCCTTAAACGTTGGGGTGCAGGTGCCCCTTCGAATCACTACATTTTTATCTTTGGAGTAAATACCTAGTAGTGCAATTGCTGGGTCATAGGGTAGCTCTATTTTAAACTTCTTCAGGAACCTCCAAAGTATTTTCCAGAGTGCTATACCAGCTTACATTCCCACCAACAGTGTAAGAGGGCTCCCCTTTCTCCGCATCCTTGTCAACATCTGTTCTTTCATGACTTACTAATTTTGGCCATTCTGACTGGTTTGAGGTAGTATTTCATTGTGGTTTTGATTTGTATTTCCCTGATGCTGAGTGATGTGGAGCATTTTTATATGTGTCTGTTGGCCATTCGTAGGTCTTCTTTGGAGAAATATCTGTTCCTGTCTTCTGCCCATATCTTGACTGGATCATTTATTTTTTGGGTGTTGAGTTTGATAAGTTCTTATAGATCCTGGATACTAGCCCTTTATCTGATAAGCCCATTTTCAAATATCTTCTCCCATTCTGCAGGTTGTCTTTTAGTTTTGTTGACTGTTTCCTTTGCTGTACAGAAGCTTTTTATCTTGATAAAGTGCAATAGTTCTTCCTTGCTTTTGTTTCACTTGCCTTTGGAGATGTGTGTTGCTGGAAGTTGCCATGACTGAGGTCAAAGATATTGCTGCCTGTATTCTCCTCTAGGATTTTGATGGATTCCTGACTTACATTTAAGTCTTTCATCATCTGAGTTTATCTTCGTGTATGGTATAAGAAAATGGTCCAGTTTTTCTAACATAATTTGTTGAGGAGACTGCCTTTTTCCCTTGGATATTCTTTCCTGCTTTGTCCAAAATTAGTTGACCATAGAGTTGAGGGTCCATTTCTGGGTTCTCTATTCTGTTCCATTGATCTATGTGTGTTTTTGTGCCAGTACCATACTGTCGTGATGATTACAGCTTTGTAATAGAGCCTGAAGTCCAGAATTATGATGCCACCTGCTTTGGTTTTCTTTTTTCAACATTCCTCTGGCTATTCGGGGTCTTTTCTGGTTCCATACACATTTTAGGATGATTTCTTTCAGCTCTGTGAAAAATGTCGATGGTGTTTTGATGGGGATTGCACTGAATGTACAGATTGCTCTGGGTAGCATAGACATTTTAACAATACTTGTTCTTCCAATCCATGAGCATGGAATGCTTTTCCATTTCTTTATGTCTTCAATTGCTTTCGTAAGTGTTCTGTAGTTTTCAGAGCATAGATCCTTTACTTCCTTGGTTAGGTTTATTCCTAGGTATCTTACGGTTTTGCAACTGTAAATGGGGTCAATTCCTTGATTTCCCTTTCCTCTGTCTCATTGTTAGTGTATAGAAATGCAACTGACTTCTGTGTATTGATTTTATATTCTGCCACGCTGCTGAATTCCTGTATGACTTCTAGCAATTTGGGGGGTGAAATCTTTTGAGTTTTCCACATAGAGTATGTCGCCTATGAAGAGTGAGAGCTTGACTTCTTCTTTGCCAATTTGGATGCCTTTTATTTCTTTTTGCTGTCTGATTGCTGAGGCTAGGACTTCTAGTACTATGTTGAGCAACAGTTCAGTTCACCAAGGTCATTCTTAAATGAAATTCTTTTTTTGTTTTCTGCCAGTGCATGCAGATAAAGAATACAATGTCTGCTAGTGCAGCTGGTGGTACTGCCTTGATCTCACTAAGCTGTCTGCAGTTTCACCCACCACCACTGCTTCTGTACTATCACTGCAAATGTCAACACAGTGAAAGAAGCAAAACTGAAAGTAGTTTGACCTCCCAGGCCCCCTGGGAGTGTCTCCAGATTACCAAGCATCCATGGACAATACTTTGATGTCCACCACGTTCACATATTAATATAAAGACAAGACAATAGCATACTTGGCTTCAGGAGAGAGCAGAGAGAAACAAGGGGAGAACAAAGGGGTGGGGATCCATTTTTTAAAACACAAAATTTCATCCCAGGCCCTAGTATTCAGACATCTGGTTCTATAATATAGATACGTTGTATTTTTCCCTTGTTGTTAACAACTTTTTAAAAAATTAAGAGTATACTAGCTAATGAAGGCATATTACTATATGTTAGTTTCCAGGGGCTGATGAAACAAATAACACTTCTGGTATTTCAAAACAACAGACTTTTATTCTCTAACAGTTCTACAGATCAGACCTCTGAACTCAAGGTATCAGCAGGACCTTGTACCCTCTGAAAGCTCTAGGGAAGAATCCTTCCTTGCCTCTTTCTAGCTTCTGGTAGCTCCCCCAAATCCTTGGTGGTGCTTGTCTTGTAACTATAACACTCCAATCTCTGCCTCCATCCACACATGGCTTTCTCTCTGTGTATGTCTGTGCATTCTCTCCTCTTATAAAAACACAATCATTATATTTAGGGCCCATCCTAATCCAGTAGGACCTCATCTGAACTCAGTCACATCTGCAACGTCCCCTATTCCCAAATAACATCACATTCATAGGTATGGGAGGTTAGAACTGAACATATTTTTGGGAGGGGGACCCAAAATGAGCTGTATGAATTGCTATTAATTTATTATCACTATGTGGTGTAATAGGTTTGTGTCCCTTAAATCCATTATACTGCATAATAATGAATTAACAGTAATTAATGCTCCTCGTTTGCTTTTGATCTTCAAACAGAAATACTGGGCAAGAAATTTTACTTTTTGAAACCATTTAATTGAGGTGTAACTGATATGCAATAAACCACACATTTTTACAGTGTACAGATTTAATAAGTTTTGACATATGTATATCCCCAGGAAACTATAACCACAATCAAGGTAGTATACACATCCTCACCCTCAAAAGTTCCCATGTGCTCCTCTGTAATTCTTCCTTCTTGCCCCTCCCGACCCATACCTCATGTCCCCAGGCAACAACTGATCCACTTTTTGTCACTATTGCTACTTTGCATTTATAGAGTTTTATGTAACAGAATCATGGAGTATGTACTCTTTTTTATCTGGCTTCTTTCACTCAGCATAATTATTTTGTGATTTGTCCATGTTTTCACATTTATCAGTGATTCCTTCCTTTTAAATGCTAAAGAGTATTCCATTGTATGGATATACCACAATGTATTTGTCTATTGACCTAGACAATAAAAATCTGGGTTGTTTCTTGATTTGGCTATTACAAATAAAGCTAAGAAAAAAACTTTTAAATCTTTGAAGTGCAAGGAATTTCCTTTTACAATATGCTATATATTTTATTTATTATGGACCTAACAAAATATTTGTTGCTGTAAGTAAAATTAAGTCTTTGTGGTTTCCAAGAAGCTTAGATTTTTCACTGGCATGGACTGGTAAGCCTTTTGTAAAGGAAGATGCAATGATAAATCAAGAACCAAAAAAAGCTAATTTTCTCTTTAGTAATTCTACTCTTAAGAAATTAGGCTAGGGGCGCCTGGGTGGTTCGGTCGTTAGGTGTCTGCCTTCGGCCCAGGTCATGATCTCAGGGTCCTGGGATCGAGCCCCACATGGGGCTCCCTGCTCAGTGGGGAGGTTCTCCCTCTCCCACTCTCCCTGCTTGTGTTTCCTCTCACGCTGTGTCTCTATCAAATAAATAAAATCTTTAAAAAAAAAAAGAAAAAAGAAATTAGGCTAAAGAATTGGTTTTAAAAAGAAAGAGAAAGAAAAGGTAAGCTGGTGAAGATATGTTCTTCAGACCTCTCTAGAACAGTAAAACTTCAGAAATGATCTAAACATATAATAAGGAAATACTGAAACAACATGAGAGAGTGCTTCAGATATAACATCTATTCAAAAAAGCATAATATAAAATTATGTCTGGATTATGATTGTAACCACATAAAATTCATTTATGCTTGTGGATGAGGGAACTTAAAATTATTAATGTGTTATAGTTTTATAATTTTGAATAATTTTTTACAGTCTTTATTTTTGTCATAAAACTTATATGATAATAAACATCAGGAGGGAGCAGTTGGCTGCTCTTAAATCACTAAACCTATAAGCTTCTTCTCCTTGCTGATATGCAAAGCTATGTGTATCCATCTGACCCATTCTCTATCATCAGTGACATAAAGCAGGATGTCGTCAGAGGCCCAGTCGAATCTACCCCATAGGTATTGCTACACACAGACAAAACCTGGAGGCTTGTATTAGAAAGTCTACTCTACTCTAGGAATCTTCTTTCAACTGAAAAGTATATACGTATAAATGAAAAAGATGGACAATATCAAGTTTTGATGAGGTCTCACTCTCACTCACTCACTACTTGCTGGTAGGTATATGATTTGATTCAACTACTTTGGAAAATTATTTTGCATCATCTAATAAAGAACCTACTGCATACATTATGACCATAAATCCCCCTTCTAGGTCTATACCCAACAGAAGTGCGTATGTATGTTTAGCAAAGATATGTACTAGTATGTTGATAGCAACATTATTTGTAATAGCCCCAAACTGGAAACATTCAAATGCTCATCAACAGAGAGTGGATGGAAAAAATCATGGTAGAGACACACAACAGAATCCCTTATGACAGTGTGAATGAACAATTTACAATTACATATATTCGTATGATTGAATGTCACAAATGTTGAGAAAAAAGCCAGATGCAAAAGTACAAATACTATACAATTCCATTTAAATAAGTACAAAGCCAAGCAAAATTAATCTATGCTTTTAGGAATCAGGATAATAGTTGTCCTTAGAGGTAGAAGGGAAGATACTGAAAAGAGCATAAAGAGACTATCTGGGGTGCTTAGGACGTACTGTTTATTGATCCAAATGCTGGTTATATTGAGTGTGTTCAGTTTGTAGAAATTTATCAAGCTGTACACTTATATGTACTTTTCTGTAATGTATATTATACAATAATAAAAGTTCTTCTGTAAAGTCAATAAGTATTATCAAAAGCTTTAAGAGTGTTACCAGGAGCTTTCTTTTTTATGTAGATACTGAAAAGAGGGCCAGTTGGCAGAGTTAGGATAGTGTTGTGAATTTACAATGAACTAGAATATCAGGGTTATATAGCACAGTGCATCTGGGGAACTTTGTAACCAGTCAGGAATGGTTATTGCTAGTCACAGAGCTGAAAGCTCTCAATAAATTTTGTTTCCTCCATTGCACACTGTCTGATGATTGGCAAAGAAATAAAATATAGAATCAAGGAGGCCAGAATGCCCTCTGTGAGAATAAAATCTATTGCCAATATGGCGCACAGCTGCACTTCCATCCAAAGTTGTATGGAGCTGATGAGAGGTCCAAGCTGCTGTATGACTTGGAGAGCTAGTGTACAACCCTTTGCCAGAAGCACAGTTAGAAAAAGCAAACAGAAAACATGCTTTCACTAAGATCTCCAAAAGAAGGAAGAAAAACTCTTCTGCAACCAAGAGAGGAGAGGAGGAAGGAAGGGTATCAGCCTCTCATCTGGCTAAAGATCAGCTCCAGGAAGCTCAGGAGAAATTGTCTATCTGCTTGAAGAAGTGTTATTTTTCCTTAGTCCTCACCGAATGCCCAAGAACTACTGGGTTCTTGGAGGTTTATATAGGGGAAATAAAGCTGACCACACCTTAAGTTACTGATCAATTTCGGCATCACTTAAAGTAGGCCAACCAATGTTCTATTCTTCCTAATGTGCTGCAGCAGGAAGCAGCCAGCCACCGGCCGTTCCGTATTCTTACTCCAAGAACTGAACCTGAATCTAGTCAATTCCTTATATTCAAGCATCTAAAGGAAACACAGGGTAGAAAAGGGTGTTGAATGACATTTTAAGGATACAATAAGCCAAATCTAGAAGGTGGGGAATTCTACAAGGAAATTAACCTGGTTTTTTCAATAAATAGAGGCATTGAAGGGGAAGGGAAAACTTGCAAATTTAAAAGAGATTTATGAGCCTTATCAGGAAAATGCAAGGCTTGGCATTTGGAATCCTCATTCAAACAAGCCAACCATAAAAAAGACATCTTTGAGGAAATCAAGGGGATTGACCATAAGCTGAATATAAGGTGATTTTAACGAACTATTGTAAATTTTCTTTTAAGTGATAATGATTATAATGGTTATGTTTTTTAAACATTTCTATTAGTGACTCATACTAAAGTGTTTATTTGATAAAAATAACATAAAGTCTAGCTTTCCTTAGAAATATTCCAGCAAAAAATAAATGAAAGTATTTTAAAGTCAGGCAGAATATGAAATAAAATAAAGTGGCAATAATTGCT
This sequence comes from Potos flavus, assembly GCA_028534135.1. Classification (NCBI taxonomy): domain Eukaryota; kingdom Metazoa; phylum Chordata; class Mammalia; order Carnivora; family Procyonidae; genus Potos; species Potos flavus. The sequence continues at coordinate 47,702,914 of CM052883.1, forward strand.
GAAGCCAGGTGATGGGCAGTGGAGATTCATTATATTATTTTCTCCATCTCTGTGTATGTCTTAAATTTCCCATTTTTAATTTAAAAAATAATAAAGGAATAAATTAGAGTTCTGACAAATGGCCTGGAGCAATTTTCATGATTTCTCATTGAGTGAAAAGAGCAAGATGAAGTGAAGTGCATATAGCAATATAATAAATAACCCATTTTTGTAAAATGATGACCCGTTTTGTAATACATACACATACATATTTTACATATATATGTATTATATAAATACACACATAAACACATGTATATATAAACATATATGTGTATATAAACACACATATGTACATTTACATGTGACTTTATAAGATGAGCACTGAGAATTACTTGGAAGGGCACAAGCTAGATTATAAACATGGAGTAGCTGGGGTAGAGTATGTCGTGGGTTGGGAAAGAGTAGGTAAGGGCAAATGAAGAAAAATACTTTGCTTTTAAAAAAAGGCATTATGGGGGCGCCTGGGTGGCTCAGTTGTTAAGCGTCTGCCTTTGGCTTAGGTCATGATCCCAGCGTCCTGGGATCGAGCCTCACGTCGGGCTCCCTGCTCAGCAGGGAACCTGCTTCTCCCTCTCCAGCTCCCTCATGCTTGTGTTCCCGCTCTCGCTATCTCTATCATAAATAAATAAAATCTTAAAAAAAAAAGTCATTATGCAGCATTACCTTGATCCCAAAACCAAAGACCCCCAACCAAAAGAAGAATTACAGACCCATATCCCTGATGAACATGGACGCCAAAATTCTCACCAAGATACTAGCCAATAGGATCCAACAATAATTTAAAGGGATTATTCACCACAGCCAGCTGGGATTTATTCCTGGGCTTCAAGGGTAGTTCAATATCTGCAAATTAATCAACATGACATATCACATTCATAAAAGAAAGGACAAGAACCATCTGATCCCCTTGATTAATGCAGAAAACCATTTGACAAAATCAAGCATCCTTTCTTGATTAAAACTCTTCACAGTGTAGGGATAGAGAGAATATACCTCAGTATCATAAAAGCCTCTATGAAAAGCCCACAGCGAATATCATTCTCAATGGGGAAAAACTGAGAGCTTTTCCCCTAAGGTCAGGAACATGATAGGGATGTCCACTCTCACTGCTGTTGTTCAACACAGTACTAGAAGTCCTAGCCTCAGCAATCAGAGAGCAAAAAGAAATAAAAGGCATCCAAATTGGCAAAGAAGAAGTCAAACTCTCGCTCTTCACAGATGACATGATACTCTATGTGGAAAACCCAAAAGATTCCACCCCAAAATTGCTAACACTCATACAGGAATTCACCAACATGGCAGGATATAAAAATCAATACACAGAAGTCAGTTGCATTTCTATACACTAACATTGAGATAGAGGAAAGAGTCATCGAGGAATCAACCCCATTTACAACTGCACCAACAACTGTAAGATACCTAGGAATAAACCTAACCAAAGAGGTAAAGGATCTACACTCTGAAAACTATAAAATACTTATGAAAGAAATTGAGGAAGACATAAAGAAATGGAAAAACATTCCATGCTCATGGATTGGAAGAACAAATATTGTTAAAATGTCTATGCTACCTAGAGCTATCCACACATTCAGTGCAATCCCCATCAAAACACCATCAACATTTTTCACAGAGCTGAAAGAAATCATCCTAAAATGTGTATGGAACCAGAAAAGACCCCGAATAGCCAGAGGAACGTTGAAAAAAGAAAACCAAAGCAGGTGGCATCACGATTCTGGACTTCAAGCTCTATTACAAAACTGTAATCATCAAGATAGTATGGTACTGGCACAAAAACAGACACAGAGATCAATGGAACAGAACAGAGAACCCAGAAATGAACCCTTAACAGTATGGTCAACTAATCTTAGACAAAGCAGGAAAGAATGTCCAGTGGAAAGAAGACAGTCTCTTCCAACAAATGGTGCTGGGAAAACTGGACAGCCACATGCAGAAGAATGAAACTGGACCATTTTCTTACACCATACACAAAGATAAACTCAAATGGATGAAAGACTTAAGTGTGAGTCAGGAATCCATCAAAATCCTAGAGGAGAATACAGGCAGCAATATCTTTGACCTCAGTCATGGCAACTTCCAGCAAGACACATCTCCAAAGGCAAGCAAAACAACAGCAAAAACAAACTATAGGGACTTCGTCAAGATAAAAAGCTTCTGCACAGCAAAGGAAACAGTCAACAAAACTAAAAGACAACCTGCAGAATGGGAGAAGATATTTGGAAATGGGCCTATCAGATAAAGGGCTAGTATCCAAGATCCATAAAGAACTTATCAAACGCAACACCTGGAAGACAAATAATCCAGTCAAGAAATGGGGAGAAGACATGAGAAGACATTTCTCCAAAGAACACAAACAAATGGCCAATAGATACATGAAAAAAATGCTCCACATCACTTGGCATCAGGGAAATACAAATCAAAACCACAATGAGATACAACCTCACACCAGTCAGAATGGCTAAAATGAACAAGTCAGGAAACAACAGCTATTGTTTGTGTGTGTATGTGTGTGTGTGTACGTATAAAACCACAATGGAGTATTACTCAACCATCAAAATGGATGAAATCTTACCATTTACAACAACGTGGATGGAACTGGAGGGCATTATACTGAGCGAAATAATCATAGAAAGACAATTATCACATGGTTTCACTCATGTGGAATATAAGGAACAGCACAAGGATCATAGAGGAAGGGGGGGAAAACTGAATGGAAAGAAATAAAAGAGGGAGACAAACCATGAAAGACTCTTAACTACAGGAAACAAACTGAGGGCTTCTGGAGGGCAGGGGTGTGAGGGGTTGGGGTAACTGGGTGATGGGCATTAAGAAGGGCACATGATGTAATAAGCACTGGGTGTTTTATGCAACTAATGATTAACTGAACTCTACATCTGAAACTAACAATGTACTATATGTTGGCTAATTGAATTTAAATTTTAAAAAAGGCATTATGCTATGACTCAATGCATGGATTTGTATGAAATGATATAAATGAATGTATTTCTACATGTACAAAGAAAGTTGTTTTTAACTAAAAAAAATAGCAAAATCTGCTCACGTTTCTGAAACTCAGCTGTTCTGGTACTGGAGCCTGGTGGCTCTAGTGAAACTCTGCAGGTCTGCCTGTAAACTAGGTGAGAACAGACCACGAACTCTCACGGTGACATGCAGTGAGCTGAAGAGAAGCAAATAGAAATGGGTGTGTGGTAGGGTGCATGGGATGGGGGCTGACTGGAAATCAATACTTCAAAAATACACCGAAACACTCACCACTGTGGTATAGTCATGGATGGCAAGGAAACAAAATGAAATGTCAGTTGAGCATACAAGAGAGAATGAGTATCTTTTTCAGAGCCCAAGTGTCAGGCAGAATGTGCACTAGCACGAGGCAGTGTTGGGGCAGAGGGAAAGCAGTGACCCAGGGATGGGAGGCCCGTTGTTTACACTTCATCTTGGCTCATACACATACCAACTACATGACCTTGGATAAGAAACTTCACTTATTGGCCTCAATTTCTACACATGTGAAAATGAAAATAAAAAGAACACCTCATCTGTGATAATCAGGTGACATAATACACATATAATTTACTTTAAAAAGTGCTGTACATTTGGAAGTGCCAAAAAGATTGCTTGCCACCCCCCACACACATATGTACACAACTCACTATTCACATATACATTCCCATACAGAAATATACACAATTCACATATACAAATGCTGAACATACATAAGTGTGACAGCAACACAACTCTCCTCCCCACTTACAGATGGGAAAGCCAAGGCTTAAAGGCCTCAAAAAGCTAAAGGTCATATAGTAACCCAGTATAATGCTGTTGGGATTTAACAAGAGATATACATATTTTTTTTAAAGATTTTATTTATTTATTTGACAGAGAGATCACAAGTAGGCAGAGAGGCAGGCAGAGAGAGAGGGGGAAGCAGGCTCACCGCTAAGCAGAGAGCCCGATGCGGGGCTCGATCCCAGGACTCTGAGACCATGACCTGAGCTGAAGGCAGAGGCTTTAACCCACTGAGTCACCCAGGCGCCCCAAGAGATGCACATATTTTTTAAGTAGTCTCTTTCATAGTTGTTAAATATTATTTCTGATCTGGAGAGGGGTTCTGATCTGGAAATATTATTTCAGGTCTGACCTGAAAAACTTCTAAACCCAGCTGCTGTGGACTAAATTACCTCCACCCAAAATTCCTGTTAAAGCCCTAACCTTCAATGTGATGGTATTTGGAGATAGAGCCTTTGGGAGGTAACTAGGTTTAGATGAGGTCATGAGGAGGGGGCCCTCATGAGGACTAGTGTCCCCATAAGAAGACAGCCAGGGAGCTTGCTCTTTTACTCTCTGCTATGTGAGGACACAATGAGAAGGCAGCCATCTGCAAGCCAGAAAGCCCTCACCGGGAACGGTAACCTAGAAACCTTGATCTTGGACTTGCCAGCCTCCAGAACTCTGAGAAAATAGAGGTCTGTTGTTTAAGCCACGCAGGCTGTGCTATTTTGTTATGGCACCCCAAGAAGCCTAACACAACAGGTTAGGGGTCTCTAAATCAGGGTTTTGCAATATTCTGAACTTCCCAAATCACGACACTGTCACCTTGTATGGTTAGTGCCACTGCCAGCTGTGTGGCCTTGGGCAAGTCGCTTAAAGCTTCCCTGTGCATCTGTTTCCTTTTCCGTGGGAAGCTAGCTCATAGGTCCTTCCCTCATTGTGTTGTCATGATTCCATGATGTAATACATGACCTCACCTAGAAAAGTATCTGGCAAATAGTCAACACTGACAAAACATGAGAAGCTGTCGTTGTTACTGTTGTTTTCTATTGCTGCCTGGCTACTTGGCTGAATTATAAATTTCATAAGGGCCTAGGGGCCTTAATTATCTTGCTCACAATTGTCACCCTAAGAACAAAGACAGTAACTCAGCCATAAATAAAAATTTGCTAAATGAACAACTAAAGGATGAGAAAGGAGAGAATGATTCAGCGCGAGGGAAAACATTTTCAGGAAGTACATACTGCATCTATAAATAGAAACAAAAGCTATTTTCTCAGAGATTTTAAGCAGAAATTTATAAGTTGCAATTTAATTCATTCAACACACAGCCAGAAAGATGAGGAAAGAACAGTATAATATTCTTGTGCATAATAAACTACCCACCATAGAATGGTTGGGGTGTGCTCCATCCCAAAGCCCATTAAAGCTGCTTGAACAACTACCGTGCAGATTTTGGTTTTTCATTTAATTTTAATAAAATATTTTACTGGAGGAAGTTTGGGGTGTAATAGCAATGAAGTGTGTCTACTGCTTTAGGTGACATTTCATTTTATTTCTGGACACCTGTGGAGATGAATGTACTAATCTTAATGCCTGGGAATTTCGGCTGCTGGTTATCCAAAAGTGAAATGTCATGTACAAAAACTTATTTTTTATTGCTTAATCTCCAACTGTCTGCCCAGCAAATCAGAATGACAAAAACAATAGCGATTTCAGGACAGGGCCCCTGCATGCATTATACAAAATGCATCTCATTTGGAACTTCGGTCCTATTTTTGATGCAAGATCGATGAAACTGTGAACTTCAAAATGTTCTTCATTGCTTCCTGAACAAGGGTGATTATGAGCCTTTAATTTTGTTTTGACTGAAATCATAAAGCAAAGGCAGGGATATATTGCAAAGCCGAAGCCACACCATCTGCATAAACAAGCCATATCTCTAGGCAAACCTTTTATAGCCTAAATAAGTCTAGAAGACAATGAGAGCAGTAAGTTAAGCTAGATTTAAAAGCAAGATGGTGATCTGTGGCTCAAGGAAGTCGGAGCAGACAGAGAGCCTGTTCATTCTATTACCAGGACCATGGTTGACAATTTTTCAACCTTATCGCATATCTCAAAACATCAGAGCATAATTCCCACCTTGGACTAAATTGTCTGAAGAAATTTAGCAATATCACTCTGCTCCTCTGAAGGACAAGTAAGTTGCTCAAATGCATAACTTATCTCCTCAAAATAAGGAGGGAAGAAAATGTTCTTCTGGTCCATTCTCAGTAGCCTTTAGGGATACAACCAAGATGAAGCTCCTCAGAGATTTCTAACATAACTGTTTATTTTGGACAATACCCACCTTTCATCTCTGTCAGACCCCCCCTTTGCCCCGCACCAATCCTTACGGAAAAGGATAAAAGAACATATTCATGAAATCTTCATGCATATGTGCTTGGGGAGGTCAAGTCACATTGGAGGGAGAGTCCAGAAAGTTTATTTCTCCTCTTCTGAAAATCCACAGTGGCCATTCACTGGTAGTTCCGTGTATCAAACTTCCGAGCTAAGCTAATTAGATAAAGTTTTGATCATTGTTTCATTTCTTTATGAAAAGGCATTCCTTCATTTTGCATATATTTGTTCAATGGTAGTACCTTGAAGCTCTGACCAAGCCACATTGGTGATCATTTGAAATGATGTATTACCTTCTCTCTTCTAATGACACTTCAGGCCTCCCCTGGGTATTACCACTTAGACACACGGCTTTAAATAATATCTATACACTGATGATGCCCAAATACATATCTCCATCCCTAACTTCTGCTTCAGTTCCAGACTTTTATATCAAGTTTCCCATTTGATTTATCCATTAGGATGAAGACCAGGAATCGCAAACATAAGGAATCACAAACATAAAAACAGCACTCTTGATTTCCATTTCACACTTGTTTCTCTTACAGAAGTCTGCTCACTTGCACAAGCCCCAGATCTAGGATTCATCCTTGATTACACTTTTCCTTCTCCATCAGCAATCCCTGATAGCTGGTCTCTCCAAAATAAATAGTAAACAAGTAAAAACATAAATCAGTATGAATTAACAAAGTGGTAAGTGTCATGAAGACTAAGAAACAGGGTGATATGAGAGGAAGGAGTGAGGTCCTACTTTTGATAGGTGACAATTCTGCCATCTGGATGTCTGGATGGAGATGTGTATGCAAAGATCTAGGGACCAGCCATTCCATCAGAAGGAAAAATGACACTAAGGCAAGAAGGCTGGTTTGACTAAGGGGAGACAGGGGAAGTACCATGAGCTCTAGTTGCAAAGGGAGATAGGAATCAACTCATATCGGACACTTTAAGCCAAAATCAGGAGCCTGCAGTTTAAGAGGGGAGGGAAACCTTAAGAAAGCAGGATGAAAAGAAAACCCAAAAGCAGAGTGGTAATTGTGACCACTGATGAGAGAAGAGCCCACAGGAGGCTGGGTCTGCACAGGCGGCCAGGAAGCTATGGGCAGAGGCTTTACCTTGCACTGGGAAAAGGAGATAATGTCCTGGGGCAGGGTGAGGCAGGAAGCTAAAGAAAATAAGAATTCTGCATAAAGCAAAGTCCTAGGAAGGACTTCCTTCTCTGGAGACAGGACTAGAAAAATTCCACCCATCAGCTGGGTAAAGGGGAAAAAAAAAAGCTTACAAATTGCTGGGAATTTGGGTGGAAAACAAACAAAATCTTCCATGAAATTGAAACCCGACACCAGATATGATATCAGAAGTTATAATGCCCAAGGAATAAAATAAATTCAAACCAAGAGAATATTATATTAGGGATATTACGGATCCCCTGAAGCCTGAGCAAAACTAAATGCAAAACTGAGCCACAAGGGAGTACGTGACTTACATGGGAAAAACAATCCCAGTTTAAAAGGAGCTTGCAGTAAAAATTTACAAAACCCACAAGAAATGAAATTACTTGAAGGAGAACAGCAGACACAACCATTAGGAGATTTCACACCGCATGTTCTACGGTAGCTGACAAAATACTCTGAAAGAGATCATAAGAACCCAAACTAAACTGGAAGAGCTAAGAACTAGGAAAAAAAGAACAGACAATTAAAAAACAAACAAAATACATATTACCTTTAAACTTAAAAAAAAAAAAAAACAGCTATTCCAAAACAATCTACAAAACAATGCTAGAGGCCTCAGACTTTCTGACTTCAAAACATATTACAAAGCCAGTAATTGAAACAGTGCGGTAGTGGCACAGAGACGACTTACAGACCAATGGAACAGAACAGCCCCTAAATAAACCCACACATACAAATGCCAACTGATCTTTGACAAGCTGCCATGACTATACGATGGCGAAAAGACAGTCTCTTCAACAAATGGTACTAGGAAAACTGGATATCCACATGCAAAAGAACAAAATTGGATTCTTATCCTACACCATACACAAAAATCAACTCAAAGTGGATTAAAGATTTACATGTAAGGCCTGAAAGTATAAATAAAACTCCTAGAATAAAATATAGGGGAAAGCTTTGTAACATTGGACTTCATGATTTCTTGGATATGATAACGAAAGAACAGACAGATAAGTGGGACTACGCAAAGGAAGAGTAAAAAGGCAACCCACAGAATGGAAGAAAATATCTGTAAGCCATATATGTGATAAGGGGTTAATATTGAAAATATATAAGGAACTCCTACAACTCTAGTAAAAAAGACATTAACCCAATTATAAAAATGGACAAACGACCTGAATAGGCATTTTTCAAAGATGGTCAACAGGCATATGAGAAGATTCTCAACATCACTAACCATCAGGAAAATGCAGTCAAAACCACAATGAGAGGACCTCACATCTGTTAAGATGGCCACTCTCAAAAATCAAAACAGAGTAACAAAAAATAACAAGCATTGGTGAGACTATGGAGAAACTGGAATTTCAGCGTGTTATTAAAGGAAATGTAAAAAATAAATAAAAAATAAATAAAGGAAACGTAAAACAGTGCAGCTGCTGTAGAAAACAATATGGATGGTCCCCCAAACACTAAAGATAAAACTACTATATGCCCCAGCAATCCTATTTCAGGGTATTCATCCAAAGAACTGAAATCAGGATCTCAAAGAGATTATCTGCACTCCCATGTTCATAGCATTATTCACGACATACAAGAGGTGGAAACAACCTAGTCGCTGAGAACAGATGAATGGATAAAGAAAATGTGGTATATACAAAAAATGGAGCATTATTCAGCTTTTCAAGAGAAAGAAATCCTGTCATATGCTTCAAATGGACGAACTTTGAGGACAAAATGCTAAGTGAGAGAAGCCAGGCACAGAAGGACAAATACTGCAGAATTCTACTTGTAGGAGGTATCTAAAACAGTCAAACTCACAGAAGCAGAGAGTAGAATGGTGGCTGCCAGTGGTTGGGAGAGGGAGAAATGGGGAGTTACTGTTCAATGGCTATAGAGTTTCAGTCATGCAAGATGAAAAAATTCTTGGACATTTTCTATACAACACTGTGCCTGTAACGGACAATATAGTGCAAAGCACTTAAAATTTTGCTAAAAGGGTAGATTTCATGGTATGTGTTTTCTAACCACAATAAAAGGTATTAGAGACAAGTCTACATTTTAATAAGCTGTTGTATTTCAAAAAATTATTACAATTAAAAACCTCAATGAACAGATTATAGCAGGTGAGAACCAGCTGAAGAGAAAATTAGGAAACCCCAAATATATGAGGAAATTACACAAACTGCAGCACAAATACAAAGGAATATAAAATATGCAGGAGGGATTAAGAAACATAGAACATAAGGAAAAGTTGGACATATATCTAGTAAAATAACAAGAGAGGATGGTGAAAAAGCAGTATTTCGGTCTGACTAATCACAGAACTCTATTCCCCTGGACATAAAGTGTGCTCCAAAGGTGAGCACACACTGACCATTCCAAATATTGACAGGGTAGACAGATGAAGTTGGGAGATATCTTTTCAGTGGAATGCAAGATACAATGTCAGGAGAAGGTACTGTGCCTTGGGTGGGGATAGTAGAATGTACAGCAAAGCATGGAAATCTTTTATTAACTCCTTAGCTTTTTTCCACACCTATTCTTTCTTTATACAAGCAATGTCCAGGGGTGGGGAGCTCTAAAAACAAAAGCATACACTTATGAACACCCACTGTGAACCTGACACTTTCCTAGGCAGTGAGAATAGAGTGAGTTAAGACCTGATCCGTAGAGAACCAGAATGTCAGGGCCTGAGAGGGGCTGGGACCCACGCCTCCTGATGTCTAGTCCAGAGCTCCTTCTGCTCTGTCTTGCTCCCTTATGTTTCTACAGCACTGTGCGCCGGCCACGACAATAATTGAGAGCTAAATAAAGGTATTTTAACCTCCTCTCAACCCTGGTTTGAGTTCCTAATGAAACGAAATACACCAGCCTCCCTCTCGTAGCGAGGGCTGCTCTCACTGCATTCTTTTGGCAGAAGCATCTGATTTGGAACAGCTTGGGGGTCTCTAGGCTTTTTGAAAGGATTGGTGGGGATGAGCGTCTATGTTTTATGATTGTTGTGAAAAATCCTCTGCTCACAGCCTAAGGGGGAGTAAGACTGTGTGCAGAGTGGGGGCCAAACAGTGCAGGCACCTGGGCATGCTGGAACCTGCTGCCAGGCGGCCCTGGACGGCGGCAGAGCAGCAGGCACAATGATCACAAAGGCGGTGGCAGAAAATGGAAGAAAACACTGCAAAATAAAGAAGCCCTGCCACACTCCACCCTCAACAAACGGCAGAAATAATCTATGTCAACCCTTTTGCATTCAAGGGAAACCTAAGTGTAAATTCCAGCAAATCAGCTCAAAAAATTTCTGAACAGGCAGCTCCCCCTCCAAGGTTGTGAAATGGAAGTCCTCCTTTCTCCTGGAAATCATGCCTTGAGCTCCACTAAAGCCAGGGTGGCTGACTCCAGATGGGCTAAGGAACAGCCTTCGTTTAGAGCTGCGGTCTTGGGTGGTCCCTCTTGTGGCATTTGTGCAGGATTTTGTGAGTGACGTGGTAGCGCTGGTGACAACAGCAAGAATCGTGGTGGCATAAGCTAGTCAGGACAGGCTCGGTACACTTCCGGGAGGGATGACGTCAGAGGGGGTACCCCTCAGACCTCCGTCAGGACTGTCCCCGCATTTGCCCCGGCTGTCGGCCCGCAACAGAATTGCTTCAGATGAAAAGTGTCATCTCAAAATGGCCACGTCCTCTTCCCAGGGCACCCACGTCCAAAGACTTGTTTATGGAGAAGTAGAAAAGCCCAGTCCAGCTTCAGAGCTCCCCACGGGGTTGGTCTGTGTCAAGGCTGCCTTCTCCTTCTGCCCCAGCCGCCTCCCCTCCTTCCTCTCCCAGAGCTGGTGGTCTCCAGAGTAATCCCTACAAAGTCCTGCACACCAATCTCCATCTCAGAGGTGGCTTTCCCAGCAGCTCACAGCCTCTGACCGGCGCTATTTGGTGCTTTCACTTTTGACATTAGGTGTGTCTGGTCGCCCATGAGACACATAGGTAGTGAACAGAGTTCTTACTCTGGTTAGATCAGAGGCTGCCCAGAGGTAACCTAGCTCGCTTTGCCCAGTCTCATCCAGACACCATGTGTGCCAGACTCTGTGATGCCCAGATGCCTCTTCGAGGGAGGACTTGCTGCCCAGGTGTGGGCAGCACAGGGAACAGCCCGCCTCTACCTGTCGGCTCCTGCAGGGTCTGCTCAGCTGCAGAGAGCGGCCCTATCAAAGGTCATGCACCTTCCAGGACAGCCCACACTGAGTAAGAAGTGGGTGTGAAAGCCCAGCTACTTGGCCCAATGCGGGACACCCCTAAGAGGCCACCCTTGCTCTAGAACTCCCGGCCAGGTTAGCCAAGGCTTTGTCAAACCTGAATCACAGTTGGGCATCGTCTTCCCAGTCCTGCTCTTCCCCCTTCCTTTCCTCTTGATACCCCAAAAAACCATCATAGGTCCCAAACTTCCTCTCAGTGTCTTCTTCTGGATAATTTTACCTAAAGCACCACGTAACACCTCCCTTTTCAGGACAGCTTGTGAGGTGCTCACTTGACAAAGAAAGTGCCAGAACACGAGCAGCTGGGAAGAGCTCTCATCCATCTGGGATGATGATGAGAGAAGATTTGGTTCTGCTGCCTCTGCTGGCCTCTTGATACACCAGCCAGTCGTGGGGTGACCCTTGTCTTAATTTGAGAGATGACCTGAAGTCAGCAGGCCACCATTTCGGGGCAGTCAGTGGAAAACCAGGGAAATTTTAGTCTAGATGTACATGAAATATGGGTAACAAACACAGAGTAGTCCCATCACATAGCGTATGGAAACAAATCTAAACGCTCTTGCTACAGCGGTTTTTAACATGAATGGTATACTGTATGGATCTACAACTATTAAATTTTGTTATTATTTGGTTAACACTTAAAAAAATGGCAACAAATATTTTGGTATTAATTTGCTCAAAAAATGAAAGGAACTGTATAATGGAAAATCAAATACTCTGTTCGTGAGAAAGTCGATGATAAACCTATCAGTTCCAAATGCTGATTGAAACTTATCATCTACTATGGGAGCCATATATCACTGATCCCACAAAAACCAGAAGGTGCAAATCTGCTAAAGTATCTGTATTAGCTCCCAAGACTGTGCTGGAACACAATGACCTGATACATACAGTTGTGGAAAATATGGAGGAAAGCAAGATTTTCATTTAGATCAAATAACTGCTGTTCTAAATTAACTTTATTCTATTAATTATTATCATTATTGATTTCTATTTACTCTATTTATCAATCAATTTGATAAATTAATTTCACTCTATTTTTCTTGTGCACATACAAAAAGTGTAGACAGATATTAACATGCTGGCTCCACTGGCAGAAAATCATTTCAAGTAATTAAATGATGCCACTTTTATATAAATGTAATCAGATGCCACAAACTGAAAAACAGGTATTTTCAATAATGATTCCTTTTTTTACATTTTAATTCATGGTACCAAAGTAAACCATTTGGGATTTTACTCTGTTGAAGGTAAACATCTGACATAACTAAAAGTGAGATGCCATTATAAATTCAGTTAAATGGGGCACCTGGGTGGCTCAGTCGGTTAAGTGTCTGACTTGGGCTCAGGTCATGATCCCAGAATCCTGGAATCAAGCCCCATGTCAGGATCCCTACTCAGAGGGAGGCTGCTTCTCCCTCTGCCCCTCCCCCTGCTTATGCTCTCTCTCTCAAATAATAAAATCTTTAAATAAAATAAACTTAGTTAAATGAATCACTACTGCTGTAAATTCAGTTCTTAGTCCAAACTAAAGATAAAGCTATCCTTGCATGATAATGTAAGTATAGGGGCGCCTGGGTGGCTCAGTCATCAAGCGGCTGCCTTCAGGCTCAGGTCATGATCCCAAGGTTCTGGGATTGAGCCCCACATCGGGCTCTCTGCTCAGTGGGAAGCCTGATTCTTCCTCTCCCACTTCCTGTGCTTGTGTTCCCTCTCTCGCTGTCTGTCTCTCTCTCTGTGTCAAATAAATAAATAAAATCTTAAAAAAATAATAATGTAAGTATAATTTTTTTTTTTAAGAGAGAGGCCACACGCATGCATGCACAGGGGTAGGAGCAGAAGGAGAGGGAGAGAGAGAATCCTCAAGCAGACTCCCTGCAGAGCATGGAGCCCATCATGGGGCTGGACCCCACAACCCATGAAATCATAACCTGAGCCTAAACCAAGAGACTCAGACATTCCCCTAAGACATTCCACTGTTTCTATTTACACTTCTTTGATCAAATATCTCCTACTTCCTGGAATATGAGCTGTACTGCTCCCCTAAAGCAACTATTTTCAAAACCATTCATCTTTCAAGATTTGGCTCATGGATTAGGTCCTCAAGCACCCAAGGAGAACTTACTCCTCCTCCCTCTGTGCACCCACTGTCCCCAAAGAGCCTTACACGTCACTATACCCATCTGTTGACACATCTCTTATGGCATGTATACCTTCGAGTACTATAATTTAGATATTATGTTCATTGCTAGTCATCTGTCTGTACTCTACTATAAGCTTCTACTATAAGCTTCATGAGGGCAGGGCTTTGGTTTTATTTAAAACCCAATCTCCAGTACCTGGAAGAGGGCCCAGCATACATTGGGCCACTTAATATTTGTTGAATAAACAAAGAACTAAATTCATATTTTTTCTTCTAACTGTAAGAACTATAGGGCAAGAACGATGTCATATTTATCTCCCTAGACAATACAACATAGTGTGCACTCAACAAATACTTATGGAAAGAGAAAAGAAAGAAAGGGAGAAAGGAATGGTTTGACAACCGTAAAATAATGTCGATGTTACAGACTTATTATGGTGCTAAAGAAGGGGATCACATACTAGACAGATAAGCTGGGCCTATCGAAGGCATCCTTGAATACACCTATTTGTACATGAAATAATGCATTGGATACAGATTAAACTAGATATCTAGGCCCTTTCCAAATCTGGATTCTACAGTTCCCAGGTGGTAGAATTTACCTATCTGCAGCCAGCCTGCTTTTCTCCATTTCTCCACCCTCAAAGCTCCCCCTCCTTAGGTGGGTAAACTCACTGGCACATTTTCTCTGAGCCCTGCACTGTAATTCATTCAGAGCCAGAACCCTGGGCTCATTTATAGCCAATGCCTGCCTTTGCAGAATCTCTTCACCCATCTTGGGTTTCAATTCTTCTCTTAACACTCTTCATTCTACCCTGTTTAGTCCAAAGACAGCTCTCCTTAACAGAGAAGACAAGAGAAATGGGAGGAAAGGAGTTCTGCTTTCTTCACATTACCCATCAACATCACACTATTGGCCTGAAGCAATCAGCCTCTTCCTTCTTGTTCTTGCTCCAAAGTTAAAAGCCCTCCATTTTCTGCCCTTCACCTTTTTTTCCTCAAAAGCCTCAGCATACTCTCGCCTTTGTTCCTTCTGTTCTCTGTTACTGGCCCTTGCCTCTCTTTCACATAATCTTTAGCAACAGGCCTCTCTTTCCACTTTTTGGCACGTGCCCTTCTTAAATGCGAGTTTCTCAGAAGTGAGTGCTGCCATGTTAGCTCTGGATGCCTTCTCTTTTCATCTTCAATATGAACAACATGTGTAATTGCAAGGATAGACTATAATTTTGACAGCTCACTCATCCCTCTGAATCCCCCGTTCAGTAGAATTATAACGATCTTTTCTTGAATTCATTGAAATCTGCTTTCTCTAAGAGTTGAGTACTTGTCTTAGCATTCCAAGCCTTCTTTCTGCTTGGCTAGCAGAAATCCTAAAGATTCCCGTCACTTCCATGCTACCATGGGAGTGAGGTGCAGGGGGCCGGAGACCCAGCTACTTCTATCTGACAATGGTCTCTTTTCAACATACCAAGGGAGCAAACAAAGTGGATGGCGGTAAATAAAGTGGATGGCGGTAAATTGAAAGAAAGAGGACAACTGCTAAGATACTGTGGAAGTTCGACAAGCCCTGCCAGTAAGTTCTGTGTGGATGAGCAAATGTCGAGTCATGCAAGAGTTGATGGTGTTCTATAGTCAGAGGTGTTTTATAAAATGGTGATAAAGTAGGGAGGAGGAAGAGTCAACATTTCTAAGGAAAGAAGAGCAAGAGCTAAGAAAGCATCTCAACTGTTTTAGTGGATGGCAGAGCTATCTTCCCACATTGCCCAGCAACCTAGTGGTTCTCCTTTCTTTTCCAAGATGCAACAGCTAAAGGCATCTCTGGTGATCAGCAGGCATTAAAGGACACGCTTTGACAACATCCTTTTTGCCACCCCTTTGGTTTGTGCCAGCAGCAAGTTTACCTGGTCTATCCTGACTGTTCCGTTCCCTGAGGACAGAAACCGTACCACTTATCTTTATGTCTCCACAGACTAGAATATAAATACCGTATCTAAGTTGATTTCTGATTTTTCCTAATTCATAATGTTCAATTTCAAGTACTCCTCTTCTCTGTCTCTGCTGTCTCAATACTAAAGCACAATTTCTGCTCCATTCTGGCACCATTATGGTTTCTAAAATATAAAAATTAAAACGTCTAACCAGTTCATAATACAGTGTTGATCACTCATGTAGCATTCTGTAGAGAATGGAACAGTCCTCACACTGAGGACTGAGTGAACAATTCCTACAGGTTGACTGTAGCAATGCCATTCGGGGAACAAGAGAAGGGTGGCCCGGTCACATGCACATAGCTCTGAGTGGCAAAGCAAAGGGGTGGTAAGCAGCTTGCTAGGGGACATGAGTATTGCAGCCCCAGTCTCCCTGTATCCTCTGCTCCAGAAATTGGCACAATGACATGGCAATCAATGTAATAAAAATGTCCTCCATTTGCCCTTATTTGCCTTTAAAAACCCTCACTTTGGAGCATATAATTCTGTGAGGGGAAAAAAAAATATCTTTTTTTTAATCCCTTTTAAGCTCCACTGTTAAACAGTGGACTATTCAAAAAGAAAAGGATTCCAACACAGAGCTTCCTCCTGAAAGAAATGCCTAACATGTACTTATTCTCCCTGTAATCCTTGTGATAACTTGAAAGGCATAATTTTTCATCCTCGTGTAAATCTATTATACAGCAACCCAATTTTATTTCATGCACATCGGCACAGAGCTAGCTACTCCATGCACTAGTTCACATGGTTAAAAACAAAAAAATCCACAGTCTCTTTACGATTTCCTTCTACCTGTTACAGTTCTAACACAACGCCTGCTACCTCCTCTGGCAGCCTCTTCCGTAGGTCCAGCTAATTATCTGTTTAATATCCTGGAAGTTAAAAATTAAGCCTCTAGGTGCTGTCACTATGATTATGGGTTTAACTAAAGTCAATCATAAATTTTCAGTTAGTTACCAAAACTTTGAATTTTAACTTCGCATCTTCATTGTTTTATAAACGCCCCAAATTTTGTTTTGGTCCTCCAATATATGTCCATATTTATTATACGTACAATGTAATTTCCCAAAGATGCTCTCTGAAAGGCAACCAAACCTTCAAGTTAAAAATAAGCTGACCGAATTTTGATAACATCTAACAAAATCAATCTGAAGAAAAAAATGTGTTTTTTTCTACTTAAAGTGTTCAGGGATCATAGGAAAATTTTCTCTACTGTAAAAGTACGTAAAACAAATGTGGGTGCTCGGGTCTATGCTAGGAATAGAGTGTAGTAAGACCACCTGCCGCATATTGTCCGTAACCACTCCCAGCAGTTTTTCATTTTCTTAGGATGAGTCACCGGATGGGCTGCTGCTTTGCACACACAGAACATGCTCCTGGGTTTTGGTTCAAGATGGCGGCTAGGAAGGCTCGGAACTCACCTCCTCCATAGGACACACCAAATTACACCTATGACCAGAACAACTGGTCCCGAAGCGGAACTGAGAGCCGACTGAACAGCTACTGAACAACCGTCGAGAGAACAGCGGGAGAGATGGAGACGCGGTAAGGAAGGGAACCCCCATTCCCGCTCCGCCAGCGGCACTGGGGAGGGACATTATGGGGCGGGGGAGGCTAATCAGGAAAAGAAAAAGCCGGGGTTTAAAAGAACTAGCAGAGAAAAGAGACAAAGCTTGATCTCTGCCAAGCGGTGGATGAGCCATAGGAAAGCTCTCCGGGTCAGAGGGGCTGAAGAAGGGCACTGTTTACGTTCCTACCCTACCTTACAAGCCCAGGCCGGAGCAGGGTCGGGGACACGGACAGCGGGCGGCCGGTCATCTCCGGGAGCTTGCGACTTCGAGGCGTCCGGGGTCGGAAGCCCACCCTGGCCTAGTCACGCGGGGGCACAGAAGAAGAAGGCGGGGCTTAAAAGGGCTCAGGCGCTGCTGGAATGCTCCCTCCCCCTCCACCTTAAAAGCCCAGACCCCAGCCGCGTTTGTAGGCGATAAAGGGTGCGCTCCGACGCCATAATTAGTGTCTCTTGCCACCATAACTGGTGGGTCAGCCATAATTAGTGTGTCCTGCCGCCATAACTGGTGGGTCAGAGCTCACAAAAAGTTTCCAGCTTTCGGCCGGTCCAAAGCGTGCAGGCCCACACCAGCCCCGGTTGCGCCGTGGTACAGAAAAAAGGCCAGTGTTTAGAAGGGCCAAGGAGGGGCACCTGGGTGGCTCAGTGGGTTAAAGCCTCTGCCTTCGGCTGGAGTCATGATCTCAGGGTCCTGGGATCAAGCCCTGCATTGGGCTCTCTGCTCAGCGAGGAGCCTTCTTCCCCCTCTCCTTCTGCCTGCCTCTCTGCCTACTTGTGATCTCTCTCTCTCTGTCAAATAAATAAATAAAATCTTAAAAAAATAAAAAATAAAAATAAAAGGGCCAAGGAAGTGAGGCTGTGCTCCCCTCCCCCCACTGGAAAAGCCCAGACTGGAGCTGAGTGTGATCACCATAAAGGGCAGGCCTTCATTAGAGGGTCTCCTAGTCACAGGTAGCTTGGTGACCTCAGCAAGTTCGGGGCCCTCAAGCCCATACTAGCTCCGCTGCACTGGAACTTAGAAAAAAAGCCGCAATTTAGAAGGGCTGATGAACTGTGGGAATATTCTCTCCCCTCCCGCCTTAGAGGCCCAGACCAGAGCAAGGTCCAGCTCATTGTGAGTTTGGGACCTCAGCGTGCCCATGGCCCACAAGCCCACACCAGCCTCCCTATGATGCCAGGGCACAGAAAGGCAAGCAGTGATTTTGTGGGGGGTTTTAATTTTTACCTTATTTTATTTTGCTTTTTAAAGTTTGTCTTTTATTGTTTGGGTTTTTTTTTGGGTTTTTGTTTTTTGGTTTTGTTCTGGTTCTCTTTTTCGTTGTTTTTCTTTTTTTCTGTTATTTTTTTCTTTATTCTTTCTGTAAAAAGCCACAGTTTAAAGGAGTAAGTAGCATATACAGCCACAGCGCCAGTCACCCAGCAAAAATCACAAAGCACACACAGTTTACACAGGGGACATCATACACAACACCATTTCTTCACCCTTAGAGGAAGTAGCCATTTTGCCTAGTCCATAGAACCAAATACAGAAAGTGGAGCAAAATAAGAGGCAGGGTAATATACTCCAAACAGAAGAATAAGGAAAAAAAACCTCAGAAAAGGAACTAAATGAAACAGATAAGCAATATGCCTGATAAACAATTTAAAAAGCTCCAGTCAAAAGACATAGAGTGGTAGAATGGATTTAAAAAAAAAAGACTCATCTAAATGGTGCCTACAAGAGACTTACCTCAGACCTAAAAATGCATATATCCTGAAAGTGAAGGGATAGAAAAACATTTACCATGTAAGCAGATGTGAGGGGAAAAAGGCGGGGTAGCGATACTTATGTTAGACAAAATAGACTTTAAAACGAAGACTGTAATAAGAGTCAAAGAAAGGCATTACATAATGATAAAGGGATCAATCCAACAAGAAATTGTAACAGTTGTAAATATCTATGCACCCAACACTGGAGCACCTAAATGCAAAGCACATAAAGCAAATATTAACAAACATAAAGAGAGAAATTGATGATAATGCAATAATAGTAGGAGACTTTAACACTGCTCTTACATCAATAGATCATCCAGACAGAAAATCAATAAGGAAACAATGTCTTTGATTGACACAATGGCCCAGATGGACATAACGGATATATACAGAATATAGATTCTTTTCAATTTTATTCAAATGACCGAATATAGATTCTTTTCAAGTGCACATGAAATATTTTCCAGAATAGATCACATATTATGCCATAAAACATACCTCAATAAATTTAAGACTTAGATCATATCATGCATCTTTTCCAAAAACAACAGTATGAAACTAGAAATAAATCACAGGGGAAAAAACTAGAAAAAACACAAACATGTGGAGATGAAACAACATGATACTAAACAACCAGTGGGTCATTGAAACAATCAAAGAAGAAAAAAAAAATATGGAGATAAATGAGAATGAAAATACAGTGGTTCAAAGTATCTGGAACAGAGCAAAGCCATCCTAAGAGGGAAGTATATAGTAATACAGGCCTCCCTCAAGAAACAAGAAAAACTTAAACAATCTAACCTTACTTCTAAAGGAACTAGAAAAAGAAGAACAAATCCCAAGATGAGTAGAAGAAATAATAAAAACCAGAGCAGATATAAATGATGTAGAGACTAAAAACACAATAGAAAAAAAAAAAATCAATGAAACCAAGAGCTGGTTTTTTGAAAAGATAAAAATGACAAACCCTGAGCCAGACAAATCAAGAAAAAAAGAGAAAGGATCCAAATAAAAAAAATCTGAAATGAGAGAGGAGAAGTAACAACTGATACCACAGAAATACAAAGGCTTATGATAATACTATGAAAAATTATATGTCAACCAACTGGACAACCTAGAAGAAATGGATAAATTCCTAGAAACATACCATCTTCTTCCAAAACTGAACCAAGAAGAAATATAAAATCTGAACAGACTGATGGCAAGTAACAAAATTGAACTGGTAATTAAAAGAACTACCAAAAAATAAAAGTCCAGGACTAGATGGATTCACAAGTGAATTCTACCAGGCATTTAAACAAAAGTTAATACCTGTTCTTCCAGAGCTATTCTAGAAAGAAGAGGGAAAGCTTCCAAATATGTTCTATGAGGCTAGCTTTACACTGATACCAAAATCAAAGACACCACATACACAAACAAAAACTACAGACCAATTTCCCTTATGAACATAGATGTAAAATCCTCAACAAAATATTAGTAAACCTCATACAACAATACACTAAAAAGGGGCACCTGGGTGGCTCAGTGGGTTAAAGCCTCTGCCTTCAGCTCAGGTCATGATCTCAGGGTCCTAGGATCGAGCCCCGCATCAGGCTCTCTGCTCAGCAGGGAGCCTGCTTCCCTTCTCTTTCTGCCTGCCTCTCTGCCTACTTGTGATCTCTCTCTCTCTGTCAAATAAATAAATAAAATCTAAAAAATAAAAATAAATAAATAAAACATAATACACTAAAAAGATCATTCACCATGATCAGGTGGGATTTATTCCTAGGGTGCAAGGATGGTTCCATGTTCACATATCAATGTGATATATCACATTAACAAAACAAATGATAAAAATTATATAATCATCTCAATAGATGCAGAAAAAGCATTTGACAAGATTCAATATCCATTCATGATAAAAACTGTCAACAAAATGGGGTTTGAGGGAACATACCTCAACATAGTGAAGGCCATATTTAAAAACCATGACTAATACCATCCTCAATGATGAGAAACTAAGAGCTTTCCCTCTAAGGTCAAGAACAAGGCAAAAATGTACACTCTTCCCACTTTTATTCAACACAGTATTAGAAGTTCTAACCACAGCAAATCAGACAAGAAAAAGAAGAGGCACCCATATTGCTAAAGAAGGTAAACTCTCACTATTTGCAGACATGATACTACACATAGTATCCTAAGTATTCCACCAAAAAACTACTAGAGTCATAAATTCTCTATGGCAGGATAGAGAATGGCAGGATACAAAATTAATACCTCAAATTCATAGCATGTCTATACACTAACAACAAAGTTGCAGAAAGAGAAATTTTTTAAAAAACTGTTTACAATTCCACCAAAAAGAATAAAATACCTAGGAATAAACTTAACCAAAGAGGTGAAAGAGCTGTTGTCTGAAAACTATAAAACATTGATGTAAGAAATTGAAGGTGACAAAAGTGGAAAGATATTCCATGCTCAGATTAGAAAAATTAATTATTAT
>CM052883.1:47725009-47808116 GCA_028534135.1 Potos flavus
TCTAAAAAAAAAAGTGAATAGGGGTGCTTAGGTGGCTTGGTTGGTTGGGTGTCTGGCTCTTGATTTCAGCTCAGGTCATGACCTCTGGGTCATGACATCAAATCCCATGTCTGGCTTCATGCTCAGTGGGGAGTCTGCTGCTTTCCCTCTCCCTCTCCCCCTCCCCCTTCTCACTCTCTTTCTAGCTCAATAAATAAATAAATTTTGTTTAAAAAGTGAATAAACGAAAAGCAGAATCAGAACTATAAATATAGAGAACTGATAGTTGCCAAAGGGTAGGGGTATGGAGTTGGGCAAATGGGTGAAGGGGAGGAGATAAAGGCCTCTAGTTATAAAAGAGTAAGTCACTGGAGGTAAAAAGCAGAGCATGAGGAATACAGTCAATAATACTGTAAGAGCATCTTAATGAGACGGATGGTAGCTATACTTGTGAACATAGCATAATATATAAACCTGTCAAATCACTAAGTTGTACACCTGAAACTAATGTAACATTGTGTGCCAACTATACTAAAAAATTAAGTTACGTTTTTAAAAATAAAAAAATCTGTCAACATAATACCAAAAGGAAACCACAAAGGACAAAGATTGATAGATCCAAATACATAAATATTTAAAACTCAATACTAAGTTAAATAATACTGTATTAAAAGATATATAAAATTTAGAATACTTACAACATAATATCTTTACATAGACCTTTTACAAATCAACTGTATACACATACACACACACACACACACACACACACACACACACACACACAAAGATAAAAAATGACCAGTAAATCTATGGGAAAAAGAAGAGTTAAGCTCTCAAATGACATTTTTCGCTTAGCATATAAGCAATGATTTACAAACCATGGACAGTATTAAGTATCAGGGAATGCTTTTGGTAGTAATAAATATTTGTGCCACCTTTTGGGAAAGTAATTCAACTATATATATTAAAACCTCTATAAATTCTAATTCAAGGTGTTTGTCCTTATCCAATCATTAGACAAGTAACTATAAGGATTTTTATTGCAGGGATTTTGATATACATACAGATAGAAAAATATCTGGAAGGGTGCATACCAAAATAATAACTGTGGTTGTCTGTAAATAACACCTGAAAAATCGCTGGTTTTTCCTTTTTATTACTCATCTGTATGTCTAAAGTTTCTATAACGAACACCTATTTTGTAAGAATTTGTCTCATTTTTATTCTCTTTTTCAGAAGAAGAAAGCACTTCAAAAGCATAGAAATTGTGATGGAAACTTTGAGATTCCTATCCAAAGTTATCCACAAGTCAAAATTTTATTCCAATTGATTCAACAGGGCAGATTAAATGTGAAAAGCAAACAGTAGGCTCCCTTACACAGCAACTCTTGCTTCTTTTCTGCTTCCTTCCACCTACATAGAGAATTGTTCAAGAAAGATGTTTACAACACCATACATATTCTAGATAATTTTGGCCATGAAGTCACAATTTTCCATACCTGCACAATGATTTTTTCCTTTTTTAAAGAGACCAGACACCTAAACAAAATCTTTGTTTTGGGGAGGCAGGATACAGTAGGCAGTGGAAGGGAAATTAATGCCAATTGTCCTGAGATCCACTAACATAAAAAGGCATCCCTTTCCCCTAAAGCAGCTCCTGATTACATATTGGGAAATAGCAGCAAGTGAGGAATGCTGGGCCTACACACAAAAACCAGAACATGACTGTGGACTCTGAGGTAGCCAGGCTGGCAGGTGTAAGGCTGAAATGGCTGCATGCCACAGCAGTAAAATGCCCTCAACATTCACACATTTACAATCATTTTGGTGATGCTTCCAATCCAGGCTGAGGGATTTCGTTTTCCCCATATTAGGCAACAACAAAGATTTCAAATGGACCAAACATTTTGCATGAGTGTCAACAGCACTAACGCATCTTCAGCTGGCAGGAGAGAGGAAAACCAAGTACATCGGCATTATTTACCCCAGAGAAGCTAGCTGAGTGCCATCTGTTGTTCTCAGTCACCCACTCCCACCCAGTGCAGCCCTATCTATACTACACCTTTGTCCTGCTTCTATGAGCCCCCTCAGTCTCGGCCCCAGAAACTAAAGTCTCAAGACTTCGATGAATACACATTTGGAAAGTGCACTTCAACAGAATGACTGGTAACACAGAAGATCTCTTAATGCTGCAAAGTATTATGAGTTTGGGGGAGAGTTCCACAAGATGGTGGCATAGGAAGATCCTGAGCCCACTTCCTTCCAAGGACACACCAAATCTACAGCTATATATGGATCGTTTTTCTCTGAAAAAGATCTATGAACTAGATGAACTGCTTCGCCACAACAAGAGATTAGAAGACCAATACTGAGATGGGTAGAAGTAGAGGCACAATCTCACCCAAAACTCCACCCCCAGCCTGGGACACACAACACGGATCTCATCAGTCTGGCACTTCTGCTGGAGAAAGGGGTTGGTGCCCATGTCAGTCATCCCAGCCCCTGGGACCTCCACCAGAGTGATGAGCCCCCCCCAAACATCTGACTTAGAAAGTCAACAGGCCTGACATCCAAGGGACCCAAAGTGCTGTAGGAAACTGCAACTCCCCTTTCAAAGGACTTGATACAGTCTCATTTGTTCGAAGATCCAGCAGAAAAGCAGCACATTGATAAGCACCTAAACTATATGTAAAGAAGATTCACTTACTAATCTAAAAAGCATCTGCTAGAGGGGTAGGGGACAGCTGAAACTCCCCCCGGAGATGGAGGTACTAGTAGACGCCGTTTTTGCACACTCCATCTACCTAGCAGAGGTGCTAGCATCTGCTAGCCGAGGTGGGTGAGCCTGGACACAGAGTCCTCCCACCACTTTGCTAAGACAGGCAGGGGCCAGTGGTAGCAGCACTATCTTGCTGCCTTGCTGAAGCCAGCAGCACAGGTGGCTATAGCATTCCCCTACTCCCTGGCTGGGGCAGGCAAAGTTGAACAGTGGCATTAGGTTCCTGCTCCTTAGCTGAAAGTGAAGTGTGGAAGGTTGCAGCACTCCCCCATTCCCTGGCTAGGGCTAGCAAGTGTAGCAGTCATGGCATTCTCCAGCTCCCAACATAAAGCTGGTACACTCTGTTGCTGCATTTCTGAAGCCCTTGGGCACTTTCAGTCAAGATACTTTCCTGCTGCCTTTCTGAAGCCAGAGAGTATGCCCCACCCCCTACACTTTCTGCCTAGCTAAAGCCAGTGGGGGCACCCCGGAATGCCCCTTAATCACCTGGCTCTGGTGGCCAGGGAGGCTAGCATTTGTGAGCTCCACAGGAATGTAACAATCAGAAAGACAGTTCTTGGAAGGCCACCAACCCCAGGTCACTGTATAGACAGAAGACTAAAACACGACTGTAGTCTTCCTGTGAAAAGGTTTATTTACTTAACCTGGAGCTTCAGCCTGAGGGACAGGCTTCCAAAAAAATTGGAGAGAATGCTTCCAAACTCATCTTATGAGGTCAGCATTACCCTGATACCTAGACCAGACAAGGACACCACAAAAAAGCAAAATTACTGGCCAACATCCCTGATGAACACAGATGCAAAAATTATCAACAAAATATTAACAAACTGAATCCAACAATACATTAAAAGGATCATACACCATGATTAACTGGGGTTTATTGCAGCATGCAAGGATGGCACAACATCCACAAATAAATTGCAATATACCACGTTAATAAAATGTAAGATTAAGGGGCACCTGGGTGGCTCAGTGGGCTAAAGCCTCTGCCTTTGGCTCAGGTCATGATCTCAGGGTCCTGGGATAGAGCTCCGCATAGGGCTCTCTGGTCAGCAGGGAGCCTGCTTCCCCCTCTCTGCGTGCCTCTCTGCCTACTTGTGATCTCTACCTCTCTGTCAAATAAATAAAAAAAATATTTTTAAAAATGTAAGATTAAAATATGACGATTTCAGTAGATGCAGAAAAAGCATTTGATGCAATTCAACATCCATTCATGATAAAAACTGATTAAAGTGGGGACAGAGAACATACCTAAACCACAGCTAATATCAGACTCAATGGTAAAAAACTTAAAAGCTTTTCCTCTAAGATCCAAGACAGGAAAAGGGTGTGCACTCTCCCCACTTTTATTCAACATAGTACTAAAGTCCTAGCCAGAGCAACTAGGCAAGAGAAAGAAAGAAAAGACATCCAAATTGCAAAGGAAAGAGTAAAACTGTTATTATTTGCAGATGATTTGATACTATAAATGGAAAACCCTAAAGATGTACCAAAAAAACTATTAGAGTAAATGAATTCAGTAAAGTTGCAGGATACAAAATTAATACATAAAAATCTGTTGCATTTCTGTACACTAATAATGAACTATAAGAGAAATCAAAAAAGCAATTCTGTTTACAATCACATCAAAAAGAATAAAATAGGAATAAATTTAACCAAGGAGGTGAAAGACCTGTACATTGAAAACCATAAGATATTGATGAAAGAAATTGAAGGTAAAACAAATAATTGGAAAGATATTCTGTGCTCATGGCTTAGAAGAATTAATATTATTAAAATGTCATACTACCCAAAGCAATCTACAGATTCAATGCAATCCCTATAAAAATCCCAATGGCATTTTTCGCAGAAAACAAATAATTCTAAAATTTATATGGAACCACAAAAGACTCCAAATAGTTAAAACAATCTTGAGAAAGGACAAGACAAGGGTATCATGCTCCCTGAATTCAAACTATATTACAAAGCTATAGTAATCAAAATGGTACGGTGCCCGCATTAAAAACAGACACATAGATCAATGGGACAAAATAGAAAACCCAGAAATAAACCCACACGTATTTGACCAATAAATTTATGACAGAAGAGGCAAGAATACACAATGGGTAAAGGACTGTCTCTGATAAACAGTTCTGGGAAAACTGGAGAACTACTTGCAAAAAAATTAAACTAGACCACTATCTTATAGCATACATAAAAATTAACCCAAAATCAATTAAAGGCTTGAATATAAAACCTGAAACCACAAAACTCTGAGAAGAAAACTTCTTTACAGTAAGCTCCTTAACATCAGTCTTAGGAATTTTTTTTTTTTTTTAAATCTGACTCCAAAGGCAAGGGAAACAAAAGCAAAAATAAACATGGGACTCCATCATACTAAAAAAGCTTCTGAATAGTGAAGGAAACCAACAGAATAAAAAGGCAACCTAGTGAATAGGAGAAGATATTTTCAAATCGTGTATCCAATAAGGGGTTAATACCAAAATATATAAAGAACTACAAGTCAAAAAAGAGTCAAGTTAAGAAACTGGCAAAAGGGGGCACCTGGGTGGCTCAGTTGGGTGAACAACTGCCATCAACTCAGGTCATGATCCTGGAGTCCCAGGATCAAGTCCTGCATTGGGTTTACAGCTCAGCAGGGAGTCTGCTTCTCCCTCTGACCCTCTCCCCTCTCATGCTCTCTCTCACTCTTTATCTCTTTCAAATAAATAAAATCTTTAAAAGAAAAAAAAAGGAAAAAATGGGCAAAAGATCTGAAGAGACATTTTTTCAATGAAGACATACAGATGGCTGACAGGCACGTGAAAAGATGCTCAATATCATTAATCATCAGAGAAATGCTAATCAAAACAACAGGAGATAATCACATTACACCTGTCAGAAAGGCCACTACCAAAAGAACAGATATTAGTGTTGGCAAGGATGTGAGGAAAAGGGAACCTTCATTCGTTGGTGGTAGCGATGTAAATTAGCTCATCCACTATGGAAAACAATATGGAGTTTCCCCAAAATTTTAAAAATAAAACCACTATATGATCAATTCCACTACTGGGTATCTAGCTGAAGAAAACAAAAACACTAATTTGGAAAGATACAGGTACCCCTATGTTCATTACAGCATTATTCACAGTTGCCAAGATATGAAAACAATACCTAAATATCCATCAGTGAATGAATGGATAAAGACAATGTGGTAGATATGTATAATGGAATACTACTCAGCCATAAAAAAGAATGAAATCCTGCCATTTGTGATAACATGGATGGAACTTGATGGTAGTATTCCAAGAGAAATAAGTCAGACAGAGGAAGACAAATACTGCATGGTTTCACTTATATGTGGAATCTAAAAACAAAACAAACAAAACCCAAGCACACAGATAGAGAAAACAGATTAGTAGATGCCAGAGAGGTTTTAGAGAAGTAGGGGACTGTGTGAAGGGAATGAAGAAACACAAACTTTCAGTTATAAAATGAGTAAGTTATGGGGATATAATGTACAGCATAGGGAATATACCAAATATTATTATTTTAACTTTGCAAGGTGATAGATGGTGACTAGACTTACAGTGGTGATCAGTTTGCAATGTATACAAATGTCAAATCACTATGTTATATACCTGAAACTAATATAACATTGCATGTCAATTACATGTCATTAAAAAAAATAGTATTAGTTTCCCAGCTGCAAAAACTATTTGCTCTTCCAACCTTCATTCTAAGACTAAATGCAATGCTCTCCTGTATAACATGGAGTTGGGACTAGAGCATAAAGCATGGAAAACCAACATTCTTGCACTCTCAGGTCTATAACCTGGTTAAAGGGCATAAAAGTAGAATAGGAAAGCCTACTGAATTAGCTATAGGACATAGGATGCATAGAGAAAAGACAAGTTTCCAAAACACCTAAAAACCACACATTGTATCTCTTTGTATCTAGTTGATTTTTATATAAACAATGGTCTTTCAGGCAATTAACTGGCCCACTATGAAAAACCAGAGGAACGGTGTTAGTAAGTAAATCAATACCAAAGGCAGATCCAATAGTGATTGCAGTCCTACATTTGATCTACATAGACTATAAAGAATATAAAAATGAGACCCATCAAAAAACTCAAGGGCTTTTCATTAAAAATAAAAATCATTTATACAGAAGTATTTCAAAATTTATTTATAAATGTGTTTAAAAGAGTATAAAAGATTTATTTTTTTCTTTTGCTCAAGTTTGTACCCTGGATTAAGTAGAGCTTAAAATCTAAAAAATGCCAAAGCTTCCCCCAACGTGATCTGAGAATTGCATAAGAATTAGCTGCTTTGAGAGATAAGCATGCAGCACCCATTAACTCTTGCAAACCCAAAAGTATCAAACGATTCTCTCCTTTTTTATCTGACTAACATTGCTGTAATTAGGCTTTCAATAAGATGTGAAACCAGTGAGAGAAATAGTGTAACATTTCACAGGCAGTAGAAATTAAATATGAGCTCAGCAATCAGCTTCTGCAAACATGTATAAAAAATAACAGGGAAAAACTGGTCATCCCCAATTGTTCCTTCAGCTGAGTGGATGGGCAACTGAAGTCAAGGTAAAAACAGTGACGATAAACATTAAGGAAAATCATCAAGTGAGGTTCTTCAAGGTCAGGTGACAAAGGACGGATGAAGTAAATATTTCTTCATACATCCTGGGAAAAAAAGAACAAAAATGAGTATAAGCAGCAAAACAAATTCAGAGCCTCTGTAAGTACCAAATGAAGTTCCCTCAAACACTCTTTACTTTACTGGACTTAAATGTCTATTTTTTATTTAATGATTTGTCCCAGTGACATGTTTTAATTTCTAAGTCCCATTGCGTTTGATTCACAAAATAGTCTCTGTCAACAATGTAATGGCTTGTTGAGTGACAGCTCATCCGCTGTGTTCTTAAAGATAGGTTAACATACGTCACAAATAATAGTGTTCACAAATACTGTCACCCACCTCCATAGTTACAGCAAGGACAGGGCGAACACAGTGTGAAGCAGAGCAATTTAAATGGAGATGCGTGGAGTAGAGTGGCATTGTATTATGCAGCAGAAAGGTGACTTCTAAGGGGACCTCCAGGAAGGGAACTAGACTAAATGAGTCCCCTCTACCCCCAACCCTGTACAAAGGGTCAAGAAGTCTCCATCAAACCTCCCAGAATGCTGGGCAACGTTACACTTGGGATTAAGATTATTGCTGCTCTAACATTCTGGGAAACTAAAGTCTCAGGTTGCCTCTTAGGTCATGTCAAATGTGCAAATGCCCTTGAAGACACAAGATTTAGAGTTTCCGTAGCATTTCAGAGTCTCACCTACTGGTATCAGAGAAAACAGAACTTGAAGTGATTCTTTCAAAGTCCTACCCTAGTTATATCATAAAAAGCAGAGGAGGCTAGAAAACCAAAAAAAATTTTAATGTAAAAAAAACTTTAAACTATCAAAGAATATATATGTATATATAAAGGAATATGCAACTAATGTGATTTAATTTTTAAAAGATTGAAAGAGGGGCGCCTGGGTGGCTCAGTGGGTTAAGCCTCTGCCTTCAGCTCCGGTCATGATCTCAGGGTCCTGGGATTGAGCCCCGCATCGGGCTCTCTGCTCGGTGGGGAGCCTGCTTCCCCCCCTCTCTCTGCCTGCCTCTCTGCCTGCTTGTGATCTCTCTGTCGAATAAATAAATAAAATCTTTAAAAAAATAAAAATAAAAGATTGAAAGACAAAGATCAATCTGTCTATCCAAAATACACTTATCAAAGACCTACTACTTAAGTGTTCATATGATGTTCCAAGAAACAAGTTTTTTTCTCTTTGGCTTTCATCATTGTTGTATTTTCTGCCTTCCTCCTTTTCTTCTTCCTCAGCTTTTTACTGACTCCAGTAGTTCCTCCAAGCCCCATCTGCGAACTCTTCTCTCTCGTTCCTGGGGGAGCTCAGGTGTCATCTATCAACTTCTAAATAAATGACAAAGTCTGAATACATTCTGTATACTAAACTTCTGTCCACTTGTTCTTTACAAAACATGTCCAGGATAAAAAATCTTCATATATGGCTTCTCTTCTTTCTTTTGTATGGTGTCCTTCGATGAATAGATGTTTCATTTTAATATATATTTATCATTTCCTTTCGGTTTATACTTTGGGTCTTACAAAATCTGCCCTAGTTCAATTTTATAAATAGTCTATTTTCTTCTAAAATTTGAAAAGTTTTCTTTTCTACTTATAAGCCTTAATCCACCTGGAGTTGATTGGTTATGATTTCATGTGGGTACTCAACTGTCCCAATAGTATTTATTGAAGAGTATACTTTCCCCCACTGATGTGCTTTGCCTTCTGTCATATTTCAGAATTCCAAAAATGGTTGGGTCTGCCTGTGCCTGTGCCAATTCCAGACTATATTAAATATTTAACCAAGTCTCCATACTTTGTTATTTTTAGTAGTGAATTGTTTCTTCTTGGTTCTTTGATCATAATTTAATGAAATCTATAGATTGAGAGCTCATTCCTATTCCTATCCATTAACAAGATATATCTTCATTCATTTATTCCTTAAGATATTTCTGTAAAACTTTATGTATTTTTTAAAAGTCATGTGCATTTTTTGTTTTATCTTTATTAATTTTTTCGTTTATTTGCAATTTATAGAAATGAAGTTTTTATATATTGATCCTTTATCTACCAACATTGTTGTCCTCTTATTTATTCTAATAACTTAAATATCTATTCTTTTGGATTTTCTGAGTAGATAATTGTATCATCTGTGATTTATAAATGTTTCTTTTCCTTTCAACCCTTGCATGTGATTTAAAGGAAATGCTTTTGATGTATTTCTATTATAAATTTTTGCTCCCTTTATTAGCTAAAGAAATGTCCTTCCTATTTCTCCTTTCCTAGGAACTTTTACCATAATTGAGTACTGAAATTTATCAAATGTTTTCTCTGTATCTACTGAGATGATCATATGGTGTTTCTCCTATAATTTGTGAGGGAAATCATCTCAATTTTTTTGTTTTGTTTTGTTTATTCATTTGGTTTTTGTTTTTCGGTTTTTTTAAAGATTTTATTTATTTATTTGACAGAGAGATCACAAGTGGGCAGAGAGGCAGGCAGAGAGAGAGAAGGAAAGCAGGCTCTCTGCCGAGCATAGAGCCCGATGTGGGGCTCAATCCCAGGACCCTGAGATCATGACCTGAGCCGAAGGCAGAGGCCTTAACCCACTGAGCCACCCAGGCACCCCTTGTTTATTCATTTGCGATAAATCAAGCTTGCATCTGGGATAAATACAATTTGATAAGGATATATTATGCTTTTTAAAGAAATTTATTATTGAATCAAAATTTTGTGATTTTTTTAAATCTGTATTTATGAGTGAGCCTATATTCATATATTTTTTTTTCTGTGTGTGATCTTGATTCAAGTTATATTCACTTGTTTAATTCTTTGGAGATTATTTTCTCTTTTTCATTTATCTGGAAAACTTTCTAGACTTCTGGAATAATCTGTTTTTCAAATATTTAGTAGAGCTTTTCTGCAGTATGTCTAGGCCTGGTTTTTATTTTATGCAAAGAAGGTGACAAATTAATTCAGATAGTTGTTTGTTGAATTTGATTTTGAATTCCCACCAACGATGTGTGAATGAACCCTTCTCCCCACAGCCTTGCCAAAAGAGTATATTGCCAATCTTTTGTTCTTTTGCCAAAATAATAGATGAGAAATGGTATTTTGATTTAGTTCTTAATTTGTGTTCCTGTTATTGTAATGAATTAATTGAGTGCTTTAATTCCAGAGCTTATGTTTTTTTATTCCTTGAAGTTCTATTTTGTTCTTTTTCTTTTCAAATCTTCTTGGTTGTCTTTGTCACTTGTTTTTGCTCATTGTTTCAAATCCAAAATTTATTACATCACATGTTTTATACATAGCTATTTTAAATTTAGTATCTCAGCATTTCAGTATATCAAATCATTTGGTTCTAAATCTTTGTTGTTTTGCCATCCCTCAATCACAGCCACCTGTTTCCTTGTGCCTGTGCTAACAGTGGTTAGCACAGTGTTCCAACCACTGTCTTATGTTTGGGATAGATCAGTGAATAAAACAATCAAAGGCCCTGATTGATGCAATATGGAACGTATATTACCTCAGGGAGAGACTAAGAGTAAACAATAAATAATACATATAAGCAAATAAGGTTAGAAAGATCTGTTAGAACTTGCAGAGTGCCATAGAAAAAAGAAACGTAGCCCAGAAAAAGGATGGCTAGAGCCAAGGATACGGGCACAAGTGGCAGCATTAAATAGATGGCCAGGGAGACCTCACTGAGGTGAGAGTGAAGAAAAGTCTTGGAGAACCAATCATATGGAGAAGAGTATAGAGGGAGCAGCCAGTGCAAAGGCCATAAGGTGAAAGCAGCCAGTTCCTTAAGTTTTCAAAGAGCAGCAAGAAAGCTGGTGTGGCTGGGAGGAATGAGGAAGAAGAGAAGGGCAGTGGTAAGAGAGCACCAGAGGTATAAAGTGGGATCTAGATCAGGAAGTACCTGGTAGGCTACCTTACGGACTTTGTTTTTTACTCCATGTGATTTGGAGAGTCATGGGAGCCACTGGAAGGCTTTAAGCAAGGAAGTGACAGGATCTGGTTTCTGTTTCAGAGTGATCCCATTCATATTGAGACTAGGTTGTAGGTGGGTAAGTGTGGAAGCAAGGAAACCATCTAGAAGACTATTTCAAGAATCTAGATGAGCACTAACGGAGATAAGAAGTAGAATAATAGTGGTGGAGGTAGTGAGAAGCTGCTAGTTTGTACATCTGTGGAGGAGAAGTCAAGAAGATTTGCTGATGGATCAATTGTGAGTGATGTGACTCAGGCTGTACCAATATATAAAAGGATAAAGTGCAAATGGAGCACTCAGGTAGAAGGAATCAAAGGTTAACTTTTCGACATATTAAGGTTGAAATGTCCAGTAGACATGCAAGTAGAGATGTTAAGTGGAAAATGGATATGCAAGTCTAGAGTCAAGGAAGAGGTCAAGGCTGGAATTAGAAATGTGGGAGTAATAAACATATAAATGGAATTTAAATTCATGAGAATGAATGAGGCCACCAAGGTGTTAAGTGAACATAAAGTTCAGAAGGTGATCCAATGTTGAGAGGACAGCAGGATGCAGGGGATTCAGCAAAGGAGAATGAAAAGGAGTAGCCACTGGGGTTGGTGGAAACCCAGGAAAGTATAATGCCCCAGAAGCCAAGTAAACAGTTTCAGAGAGGTGGAAGTGATTCACCATGACAAATGATGCTGATGGGTCAAAAGAGGAAGACTGAAAAATAACCACTGGACTTTGTAATGTGGACATCATTAGTGACCATGACAAGAGCATTATCGTTGGCCTGATAAAGTCTAAGTTTAAGTTTATAGTCTGAATTTAAGAGAAATGGGAAGAAAGAAATTACAGACAGCTAAAGGATAGATACCTCTTAAGTTTTGCTTGAAAGGGGAACAAAGAAACAGGACAGTAGCAAGAGGGAGAGGGGTTTTAATATAATTTATATTTATATTTTATGCTGATGGGAATTTTCTAGTTCAGATGAACATTTGACAATTCAGGAGAGGGGAGTATCATTAGAACAAAGTCCCCCAGTAGGTGGATAAGAAAGAATCTGGTCCCCAAGGAGAAGCAGACACAGAGGGAAGGATGTTCATAGGGAGGTGGAGGTGAGGGCCTGAGGAAGCTCTCACCTTTATGTCACTGCTTCTTTCAAGTAAGGGAAGAGCTGATAACCACTTTGGACTTGGCCAAGACTGTCCTACTAAGGAAACATTGGTAACCTTCACTCATATCACAAGAAAATGATATTCCTTTATTTTTATCCATGAAGAATCTAAGCAGATTTATAGCTCACTCCCATGAAGTCTACCAATAGTCAGGGGTGAACCAGATTTCCAAATCCTCATTCCCTTAACAGCAGCCCATGTGGTATTTATTTATTCTCACCCATCATCTTCCCCTCAATCCCAGGTATTTTTCTAAGTACTTTCTAAATTTTGAGAGTTAGTAAGCAGAGGAGAAAATGTGCAGTTTCCAAGTCCTGTCCAAAATCCAAGTTTCAATCATGTCTCACAACTTAAAAATTCCATGAACTTGAATAATGTCTTCAAGTCACAATGCCCCATTTTCCACAGGACTCCTACTCATATATTCTTATAAATAAGTCAATAATTTATAAATTGTAATTCCTGATAACAAAAATACTATGTTTTGATTCTTTTCTCTCTCTTCCATGTTGTCCCTATTCTGCGTGCCATAGTGATACACATGAGCATACATTATGGATACACATCCAGTATCATTCCTTGCAAACTTGCCTACATTCAATTATCTTCAATATATATACATTTGTGAGATCTATTAATCAATTTTAACTACTAAATGCCTTTCAAGAAAACATGCATAAGATTTCCAACAGACTGTCTTCTCAAAAATTATATTTTGTCCATGAAGTATTTATTAGAGTGATCTCTAGAGTTTTCCAGCAAGCACTTGATTATTTTGTTATATTTTAACCAGTTTAAAGATTTCTTTTTTTTTAATATTTTTTATTTATTTATTTTTTAAGATTTTATTTATTTATTTGTCAGAGAGAGAGAGAAAGCGCAAGCAGGCAGAGTGGCAGGCAGAGGCAGAAGCAGGCTCCCTGCCAAGCAAGGAGCCTGATGTGGGACTCAATCCCAGGACTCTGGGATCATGTCCCGAGCTGAAGGCAGCCGCTTAACCAACTGAGCCACCCAAGCATCCCCAGTTTAAAGATTTCTATCTGCTCCATTTTTTTAGTAGCTACATATGCACTTGGATTCCAATTAAATTATAAAACTCAGGGGCGCCTGGGTGGCTCAGTGGGTTAAGCCTTTGCCTTTGGCTCAGGTCATGGTTTCAGGGTCCTGGAATCGAGCCCCACATCAGGCTCTCTGCTCAGCGGGGAGCCTGCTTCCCCCTCTCTCTCTGCCTGCCTCTCAGCCTACTTATGATCTCTCTGTCAAATAAATAAATAAAATCTTTAAAAAAAATTATAAAACCCAGGGTAGTTAGTTTTGATTC
The DNA here is from genome assembly GCA_028534135.1 of Potos flavus. Taxonomy (NCBI): domain Eukaryota; kingdom Metazoa; phylum Chordata; class Mammalia; order Carnivora; family Procyonidae; genus Potos; species Potos flavus. The sequence continues at coordinate 47,738,870 of CM052883.1, forward strand.
TGTACACATTGCAAAGCCTGCAATCATATACATTCGGAAGATTCGGTGCTGGTTCAATGACACGTTGTGCACGCAAAACACATTAAACACGTATTACAACACAGTTGCAAGGTTTTCTTCACCGAAATCCATAAGGACATTTCATTTCCAAAAAGTGCCTTTTGCTGTAGGGTTTTTTAAAAATCATTTTGTAGTGAAAAATTAAATACTGGTTTCTTTGATGTGCTGGTTTCACTGAAAGAATATATTACTAGAGAATGCTTACTATTTTTATAACCATATTGCACTTAAAATCCTCTTGAAAAAAAAATTTTCATTTGTTTTTGTTGTAGGTCTGGGCAAGAGGTGATAAAAAATCTTTACAGTCCAGGCAATCACACTGAGAACAAAGGGCAGGTATCATTTTTTATTGTGGTTGGCCAGCGCTGAAACCAGGACTTTTTCCCTCTCTCTAGAAACTATTGTGGAATTTACAGTAATCACCCTGGCTGACTGCCCATCACACAGCTGAACAGCACACCAAAAAAATAATATCTTGGGAGAAAGCCACAACATATTTTTAAAATTCTCATTGTTTTTACTCTTCAACTTTGAAAGATTTTTTTTTAAGAGAAAAGAAAAAAACTCACCCAACTGTTACCACTATTCATATTCCAATGGCCTCCAAAGTGCTCAAAGCCACCTGGTTGACTTTTGCCTTGGAGTCGGTCCAGGAAAACATTATTTACCCTTTAAACAATGGAAAAATGTGTGTAAGTGGAAAGCTTGCTACAGCGCTGAGAGATTTTTGAGAACCTAACATGCCGTATGAACTGACTGTGTGGATTGCTTCCCCCCCCTCGCCCCCCGCCCCCCAGCTTAGAAGTAATCTATAGAGACTTCTTTGCACATTAGCCTTGTGACATGCTGTTAACAGCCCTTTGCTGGAACTGGTGCCAGTTGTGACTCCAGCCAGAGGGGGCACAATTCTGAACTTCAGGGCTTCATTCCTTCATCTTCTACCAGTTCTGCAAGAGCCTTATTCCCCAGCAACCATACCCCTCCAGGCCCTGCCAGGTGTGAAATCTAGAGGCCGAGAAGAGAAGGAAGCTTGGGCAAGACCTGAAACATGAAGGGGAACCAAAAATAGTTCTGTAGCACTTTGTTGCAATGGAGATGTCCCTCCCATATTCCCTGTACCCCACTGCCAGTCTTGCTAAAGTAAATCCCGTAAGTGCAAAGTAGAAGGAAAATGGGAAGAGACTCGTCTAAGAAATGGGAAATATCAGAAGAAGGAAACTCAAGCTTTCAAAAGAAAGAATGGGTATATCCTTCCCTAATGTTTGGTCATACTTGCAGCAACCAATTTCAGAAATTAAAGTTAACACATAGAATGTAAACCTTAAGGAAAGGCAAGAAAATGATTATCATAGAGGTCAGAATAAGGGTTAACGGTAGGGTGGTGATTATATTCTATATCTGGAGCTGGCTACTTGGATTTCACTCTATAATCATTCTAAATATTTATTTCATGGACTTTCCTGTGTGTTATAGAATATTAAAAAAAAAAAAATCCATGACCACCATTCTAGTCCAAATCACCATCCTCTCTCATCTTGCTTTTGCTTCCACTCCCACCCTCTGTAATTCATTCTCCACACAATCACCTTACTAAATTATAAAAGGGATCATGCCTTCCTTTTGCTTAAAACCCTCCTATGATCTTCCATTAGTCTTTTTAATTTTTTATTTAAATTCAATTTAGTTAACATATAGCATATTATTTTCAGAGTACAATTTAGTGATTCATCAGTTATATATAACCACAAGTGCTCATTCTATAAAGTGCCCTCCTTAATGCCAATCACCCAGTTACCCCATCCCCCCAAACACCTCCCTTCCAACAACCCTCAGTTCATTTCCTATAGTTAAGAGTCTCTTATGATTTCCCATCAGTCTTAGAACAAAATCACTGGCTTACAAAATCTCGTATTTTCTGGCTCCTGCCAACCTCATTTCATCTTATTCTCTTCCTCACCATCTATAATCCAACCACTTGAGACTCAAAAAGTCCAAACTCATTCCCACTTGAGGGCCTTTGCATTTTTTTCCTATACCTAATAATAGGGGACATCTAAGTGTATGTTTTGGACCCCAATCTCAATGTGACTGGCTCTTGTCCTTTGATGTTACCTCTTCATAGAGGAACTATCACTCCAATCTCTCCCTTCACAGTATATATCATTGCCTGAAATACTCCTGCTGTTAACTTGTTGACTTCTATTTCTTTTCTCTAGATTGTAATTTCCACGCAGTCAGGGAAGTTCTCTGCTATTTTATGCCTGTTCCCAATGCCTAGAACAAAACCTTCACAGAGCCTTGTCCTGATAGGTAAAAAGTGAATAAATGAATCATCCAGGTGCATGGTCCCCACATCTGTCTGCTTCTGTGACTGCAGCTGCATCATGAAACCACCAATGGTGGTGACTATAGGCTGCAGAACCCCCCAATGTCCACAGCTCTCAGTTCATTCACAGAGTGTGAAGACTGATGCCTTGTCACATACGCAGGTGGTACGATTCACTTTTGACCATCGGTTACTAAGAGGACAGCACAGTGGGTCAACAAGAGCTCACAGGTGGTAAAGAGATGGTGTTTTTTCTTAATTCCTATTGAGAATTCAAAGAGAAGAAAAAGTACCAGTTTAAAAAAAAAAAAGAAAAAGAAAAAGTACCAGTTTATAGATCTGTTTACTAGTGTTAGAAAGTACATACATTTTATTGCTGTCAAACTACTGCTCTGGATTTTCTTCTAAGGGTTAATATGGATAAAAACTATTTAAGGATGATTCAAGTTTCAATAAATCAATTCAGTTCACTCCAGTTTTCAGCTCATAGCTCAGGTCTTTTCAAGTCCTTGACCCCCATGCTTTGTCTTTTCTCTCTGAGGTTTCAACTTTCTTCTCTCACTCAGAAAGTTACCATGGGTCAGGATCAGGTGCAGCCAGGCTCAATCAATATGGGATGCATTGAAAAGCTTGTGTGGAATTGCACAAGCTTTCTATTATAAAATCAGAGTTGAGTTTTCTGCTATGTCAACTTCTAAATAGTACAATGCATGTTGTTTTTTTGACTCTAATAAAATTATGTCCCTGGAGGAAACCTAACTTATGGCTCTTACACACACACACACACACACACACACACACACACACACAGCTAGTGCTGTTGCCCTCAGCAGGAGCAGGAGCAGTGATTTTATTTGTTAAGAGACTATTGAATGAGTATTTTCATTTAACATGCAAAAGCTTACTGTAAACTCTAAAGGGCAACATAAACATATGCTCTCCTCAAAAACTGAGAACATAAAACACGTATTCAAAAACTTGATCAGTTACCTCAAAACTGGTTACTGAGGTTATTACCCAGAGAGATTTCCTCTTAGATTAAATTTGCATCTATATTTAACTAGAATCAATAAAAAGAGAAAATAAGGTATAGAAAATAAATAGCCCCACCGATACTTAGGTATCCATTATAATGGAAATAAAGAATGAGGGTCAAGTTTCACACAACAAGAAATTAATCCTTTCCACCTCTAATCAAATAACTTGCATTTTTATTGGATGCCCACTGAATATGAATTTCTTAGCAAGAAGGCCTATTAATGTAACATATTGCACTATTTTTAAGATGCTTAAAGCTTTACAATCTAATCAATCCTCAGAAATTTGGAGAAATAACTGGCTACTACTAACAACCAGTGTTAAAGAAATGCGCTATCAGGTTTTTTAGTAGAAGGAATTTTTTTTTTTAAAGATTTATTTATTTATTTGACAGAGAGAGAGAGAGATCACAAGCAGGCAGAGAGAGAGGGGGAAGCAGGCTCCCCGCCAACCAAAGAGCCCGATGCGGGGCTCGATCCCAGGACCGCGAAATCACAACCCAAGCCGAAGGCAGAGGCTTTAACCCACTGAGCCACCCAGGCGCCCCTTAGTAGAAAGAATTTTAAAGAGAAAATGAGAAAAACCAGGGATGCCTGGGTAACTCAATTGGTTAAATGTCTGCCTTCGGCTTGGGTCATAATCCCAGGGTCCTGGGATCAAGTCCTGCATCGGGCTCCCTGCTCAGTGAGGATCCTGCTTCTCCCTCTGCCTGTCACTCCCCCTGCTTGTGCTCACTCTCTCTGACAAATAAATAAAATCTTTAAAAAAAAAAAGAGTTTTTAGAAATTGAGAAAAACCAATAATAGACTAAACTATATTATATCCTACTTTATTAAAAAAAAAAAATAGGTAGCAGTAACTGTTACCCCTTACCCCCCAAAATAGCTTAACCAGTGTATCAGAATTCTGATGTTTTCTTTTAGTCAGAGAAAACCACATAAATTCACATTTGACATTTTAAAACTATTTTGACTGGACTATGGAAGTAAAATAATCCAGTCAAAAAAATATGAGTACCCATCCACAGTTCACAGCTCCAGCAGAATTGGGAGCTTCCACTAACACTTGGTAAAGTCTCAATTACAAAATGAAACCACCACAACTAAAAAATACACATTAGCAATAGTGGGAAGATTAAACGTATAAGTGAAACCACTCAGTTTCAAAAGAGTTTGCTCTTTTAGATCATGAAACCCTTTACATTAAATTCTTCTCCTGAGACCCTCAAGTACACTGTAATAAATTCAGATAACCCAAGCGCCCCCCAGGGAAATCCTAGAATAATGATAGATATGGAGGTTATTAGCACTGGACCAACATCAATATGATATTTTACTGGGTACTCTTAATGTCTGATATTAGAAATAAGAGAGTATTTACAATGTTAAAAATTGTTAAATGGTTCTATTTTAAGATATTTTTCCTAATATGTTAGTCAATATAAAATAGTTCTTGTCTGACCTTTCATATTTAAGTATGAGTATCTCACCATCTGTACGAGTTCAATTATTCTATGGTTGTCTACAAATCTTAAAAGATCATCTCAAAGTAATAATATACTTTGTCCCATGGGAGGCAAATTAAGTATCACCTAAATAAACAAATAGCTTGACAGCATGATTCTGTTTTCTAGTGTGAATTTTTGCCAACTATCCAGGAAAATTGGATATTGTATGTGTATGTATGAAAAATCAGATAGTGTATTGTATGTATGTGTGTACATATGTAGCAGTTGGCATCCTCACATACCATACCCCAATAATATAAAATTAAGAAGGTAATATAGATTCCAAAAGCATATTCAATATGACTATAGTGTTTTCCTAAAACATTGTAAAAACTTTATAGGTAGTTATTTTAATCAAGGATGCTTATTTTATTAGCCATTTATACCTCCTGTGTTCAGCTTGGTGGGTTTTGGTTCTTTCTTCCTCCCGTTGCTGTCGGTTAAATTCCAGTAATTCACTCTAAGAACAATAAAAGTTTTAAAATATGGCTTTCAATTAACATGGTTGTACAGAAGATACCCAAATCAATTACATATTTAACCTGAGCTGGTATACTATTTCATTTTTGAAACTTTTACTTAAGTACCATTTCCATGTGAAATTATTTTCTTATGTAATTAGGTAGCAAAAATAATTGTGCCTTAGTCAGACAACCGCTCTGGGAGTATAAAATTGTAAGATTAAAACGCCAATGTGCAGGCTCAAGATATTAGACTAATAGGTATAACATTCACAGAGGAAAATACAATATGAGTCAAACTCACCTGTGTCTTCCAAAGAAAAATCAAATCAGTTCTTCAAGAAATGTCACACAATACTATTTCCTGGTATTTCTCTAGCATTTCTTTCCCAACAAATTTATAGCAGCTTACAAATAAATGTTGGACTCAATTCTGTAGTGCAATTCCATTAGTAAAACATTCTCCATCCTGGAGAATAATCAGCTTACCTATTATAGACTAGTTACTTCTAATACCAGCAGCACTTTGGACTCCCTAGAGGGGATATTTTGCTTCGGGTAGGAGATCATGTTACCACAACTAAATTTCTGCTTCTGACATTCTGATTATTTTCCTAGAAGAGGCAACTTCCAAACTTAGTTACTCTGTTTATGGTATTAAGCCAAAGAACTAGGTGCCAAGATTTCTCTAGTATTCAACTGCCTTCCTTGAGGCAGACTGATTTTTAACCTCTTTTCAAAGACTGGAAAAGGTGAAGGGATGAGAGTTATCAGGGACCATGTCATAATGTAGGGCCTGAGTCAGAGAATTTTCTGGTAGAGAGAATACTGACACGTCTTGATAAACACATGCCAACACATGAATTTTTTTAAAAAAAACAAAATGTCCTTGATGAAAAGTATAAAATAAATTCAAAGTTCAGATTGACATTTTATTTTTTTATTTTATTTTTTCAGTGTTCCAAGATTCATTGTTTATGGCATTTTATTTTTTAACTTTATTCAAAGCCCTTCTAACATTCCACCATCCCCAAAACAAAGAGACTGGTTTCATAGACTGTGATATTCCAAATATATTACTCATCAATCCCTAAAGCACATTATTTAATACCAATTGCTATCTAGCACCACTACCAAGGGAAGAAATCAGAGAGTTTTCTAAATAATTAAATAATATTCACTCAACCGTTCTACAGGCATTTATGCACTAGATGCCAAGCCTTGTGCTAGAGACTCACTTTCCTACAATGGCATAAAATCATTTATTTCATTTTATTTTTTGTCACTATAATATATAAACATAGTTTTAAAAGTCTACCAAGTAAGAGAGCTACTATTAGTACTACCAAGCCTTATACTAAAATAAAAGAAGTTCCTGTCCTCCCCCATTGACTCCAAAATCACTTTCAATTCCTGTGTGCGGTTTCATCTGTGAATTACCTCCTTCTTAATAGTATGCATATTCTTCTATTTCTTAACTTTGAAAAAACATATTATCTTTTGCCTTCCTACTGCAGAGCATTTCGGTCTCTATTACTACCCCCATTCCAATCCCAACCTCCCCCCTCAGTATATCACCATCCTCAGCCGTCATCCTTACAGTGTTTTCCAAAGTTCATTGTGGCAGGGGAGGGGCTCCAGGAGGCCTACGGCTTCTCTTTAGACTTCCAAGGCATCTTTATCTCTTCAACCCCAGCCCTCCAGGTAGCAGGTACTCCCAGTTCCACAACTGCGTTGGGACTGCTTCAACTCACACCTTACCACTTCTTAAAAATAAGTTCAGGCTTTTCCTGCTCTACAGTTCAGTTTCTGAAATTCTGCTGGTTCCTTTTCTTTGCTGCAGTCTCCAACCTGTTCTTTTGCTCTTACTGGCTTATGGCTTTAAAAGAATTTTTTGGAGGGAGGGATGGTGCCTGAGTGGTGCAGTCTGTTAAGTGTCCAACTCTTGGTTTCAGCTCAGGTTGTGATCTCGGGGTTCTGAGATTGAACCCTATTTGGGACTCCAGGCTCAGCTTGGAGTCTGCTTGAGATTCTGTCTCCCGCTCCCTCCCCCCTCCTGCCTGTGCGCACGCGCTTTCTCTCTCTCTCGCTTCCTAAAATAAATAAATCTTAAAAAATGTTTTAAATATAAAAATAAATTTTATAGAGGTCTAAGATTTTTTTTTTAAGATTTTATTTATTTATTTGACAGAGAGAGAGACAGCAAGAGAGGAAATATAAGCAGGGGAAGTGGGAGAGGGAGAAGCAGGCTTCCCGCTGAGCAGGGAGCCCACTGCGGTGCTTGATCCAATGGGACCATGACCTGAGCTGAAGGCAGACCCTTAAAGACTGAGCCGCCCAGGCACCCCAAGGTCTAAGATTTTAACTTAAAAGATGGAACCATAGGAGTTTTCAAAGGAGGCATGGGTAAATTTTTTTATAGGTGTAGAGCAAGGAAAGTTCAGAAATCATAAAGGAAAATGATTGATAAATTTGGCTGCATGAAAATTCAAAGCTTCCATTGGGAAAAATAGTTTAATAGCTTAAACAAAATTAGAAAAACTTAAAAAATTTTTGTAACACATATAGACCAATTCAATTATTCTTTCATTCATTCAACACCTGAGTGCTTATTATGAGCCAGGCTTCGATCTATGTGACAGGGATACAATAATGAACAAGATAGAGAAGAACCTTGCTCCTTAAGAGTTTCTACTCTAGAAAAAAGGAAATCCATAAATAAGTGAAAATTATATCCAGTTGTAATCCTATGTGGAGGATTAAACACACTGATGTGAGGCTCAGTTACTATTTTATTTATTTATTTATTTATTTATCAAGATTTTATTTATTTATTTGACAGAGAGAGAGAGATCACAAGTAGGCAGAGAGGCAGGCAGAGGGAGAGGGGGAAGCAGGCTCCCCGCCGAGCAGAGAGCCTGATGCGGGGCTCGATCCCAGGACCCTGAGATCATGACCCGAGCCAAAGGCAGAGGCCCCAACCCACTGAGCCACCCAGGCGCCCCTCAGTTACTATTTTAGATCAAGATTCTGGGGAGGCCTGAAGAGGTGGTTAAGACCTCATATAAACTAGTGAGAAAAAACGACCACCAGAGGAAGGGCCAAAGGACAAGAAGGGAAATTCACAAAGTACAGATTGCTTGTAACTTCAAAATGGTCTTCATATATTCACACACAATCAAAGAAATATAAATCAGAACAATGAGATAAAATTTGTCTATCATACTGGAAAAAAACTAGAAAAGATCAACAGAAAAACAAGTATAGTCAAGCACTTTGGTGGCATATCTAAATTTGTGAAAACTGATTTAGTTTTTGGAGGACAATTTGGCAACCATCAACATGTAAAACATACACATCTTTTGTAGAACCGTTCACAGATACACATATAGGAATAGTCACAGTTGTATTATTGAAAAATATAAGTTCAAGAGTAAGTCTTAGTGCCCGTTAATAAGGAATTGGACAAGTAAATTAAAGCATTTACACAATGGAATACTATGCAGGAGAAACAAAGAATAAGGTAGATAGGAGAGAAGGAGAGGCACCTGTAGAGGAATCTCTAAGATACATTAAGTAATAAAAGATAGGTTGGGAGAACAAACTGATGGTTGCCAGAGGGGAGGGGGGTGGGGGTTGGGCAAAATGGGTAAAAGCTTCCAGTAATGGAATGACTAAGGCACGGGAATAAAAGACAGCATGAGGAATACAGTCAATGATACTATAATAGTGATGTATTGGGACAGATGGTAGCCACACTTGTGGTGAACCTAGCATGGGTATAAACTTGTTAATTCACTAAATTGTACACCTGAAACTAATGTAACATTCTTTATCAAACACTCAAAAAACCTCCCCTGAGACAAATAAAATAGAGGGGGAAAAAAGGTAGGTTCAGAGCGGTTTTCTTGGATCTGTTCCATGTAAATAGAAAAGATACATGCACATTCATTTCAACTTTTATATACAGATGTGTATCATATTTAAAATAATTTTATAAAAAACACACACCAAAATGTTAACTGTAGTTATCACTGGGGCGAGAAGCATGGAAGGTGGATAGGCAGGGTAAGCAGCTTTAACACCACATATAATTTTTGCTTTCTAACTTTTGATCCATGTGCACACATTACTTCCTCATACCGTCAACAGAGGTTTCTCTGCATGGGAGACCATTTCTGGTTCTTTATATTCTCCTCTATTTAAAAATCTTAATGAATACATAGTTTTTCATATGTAAAGATGTTAAAAAGCAAAACACTCCATTAAGAAGCCAAGAACTGTCTGGGAATAAGAAAAGAGAACAGGAAGAGAGTGACATGCATCATCCTATGACAGAGCAAGGACAGGGAGAGGAGAAAACCCAGAGTAGGAGGGAAACTGGGACAGAGCTGATGAGGCATCACCATGCACGAACATCGCTCCAGATGGCAGAGGGGAGGCTCTGGCGATGCCACATTCAGGATTATTATCCTACATCTAGCAAGGCATATTTACTAGGGAAACGCTGGTTTTCCTTTGGTACCACGAAGGATAATTTCAACTAATTAATTTGTTCTGCTGAATTGACAGCCACTGCAGATGTGTCCGCATGCCTTATAAGCATATCCTTGGTTCATTTACTGGTTTTTCATCCAGAAGTGCAATATGTAGTTGGACAGATACAAATAAGTTGTTCTTGTTCCAAGGACTGAGTTTTAGACATTAAGGAAATCAAAACACTTTAAGCAGGAGGAGTAAGACGCACAGCATCTGAGAAACCATCAAGCCTGTGCCATTCAACACACATTTGTTAAGCACCAAGTGTATTCTAGATACCTGGATTCATGCTGAAGGTACAGATGCAAATAGACATATCTCCACCCTGACGGAAACTATAGTGTAACAATGGAGACAGACCCAGAAACAACTGCGAGATGAAGCACAAAGAAATGTACTGCTGAACACCAGTTCAAGCAACAGGACCTGGGGCTACAAAGGAAGGGGTGCAGAGAAACAAGGAGCAAATGTTGCTGGATGTTGTTAAACAACATACATGGGTCGTGAAGGCTCCCAGAGGAAAGAGAGCATGTCTTCTCGCTGCTTTCCACATCTGGCTACATTCAGACAGAGCTGCCTACAAAAAGGGCACTGAAGTAATAGGATAAATAAAATAACATCCTGGAGATGCTAAGAGCAGAACCTGCTGTAAACACTGCCCAAAGTGGGGTCAGTCAATGCAGACAACACAGCAAACCGTGCCTCTGCCTTCACTCACCCCTCTGGTGGGGTTGCTCTCTGCAGGGGCAGGCTGCTCAGCTGGGGAGCTGCAGGAAGCACCAAAGATCAGCGCTGGGGCCCAAGCTAACAGCAAGAAGTAGAGGGCTCACCATTTCCCGCTCAAGGTTGTAGAAGTCGCTTCTCTGTGGTCCAATGTACCAAAGGGTCAACCACATGACAGCCAGGGGTGTGCAAGCCGGACACTGGAGAAACCTGATGTGGTCAGAGTGAAAGGGTTGCCCCAGAGGCTGTCGTGCAGTCATTGAAGAGTAAGATAGGGTCATTTTGAAATCATGTCTGAATCCCAGGGAGGCGTGTTCCGACATGGTTCAGCTTGACCGCTTCATGTAAACATTAAAGTGCCATCGCCTGGCCAGGACACGCTTCTCCCAGGAGAGGATGTTGTCTCAACTCAGGAGGAAAAGGATAGTGGAAGCAGGAGAGTTGATGCCACAGATGTTAAAGAACCCCTTCCTTTGAATGTTTTTTTATACAAGAGAGGAGCTTTATGGGGAGGGGACACTTTAGAGAAGTCCTGATTTGGGGGCTCCTCACAGCCATACCTTTGCCCAGCGGGACAAAGATGGGTTCACTAAGGAAAAAAGTGGAAACCACTTCAAAAAATTGAGAAGAGACAACCAAATCAAAGGAAGTAAATATTAATGGGTAAAGTAGGGGAGTAAATAAGAGCATTAATAGTGTGTGTTCTCCTTTCACTAATTATTGTTAGTTCTACCATTTTAATATAGAGAGAAATGGACTTCCAGCTATAATAATCATTGAATTCCCAGCTCTCTATCTCCCAACCCAGAAATATATCCTATCAACTTTCTTCTTTTAAAAAATATCTCTCATAAAAGTTACTTATTCATTGTGAAAAGTGTAGAAAGTACAGAAACTATAAAGAAAGACATAGAGGCACCTGGGTGGCTCAGTTGGTTAAGCATCTACCTTTGACTGAGGTCATGACACCAGAGCCCTGGGATTGAGCCCCAAGGCAGGCCTCCTGCTCAGTGGGGAGTCTGCTTCTCCCTCTCCTTCTCCCTCTGTGCCTCTCCCCCTGCTCGTGCTCTTGCTTTCTCTCTCAAATAAATAAAATTTTTTTAAAAAATAAAAAATAAAGGAAGACATAATAATCACCCATAAAATCTCTCTACCCAGGAATAACATGTCAATTTCTTCATTTCTTGATTTTGTACACACAGATTATAACTTCTTATCAGCAGCTCAGGTCACATTTGTAGGCTTAACCATGTGCCAGGCATTAAGATAAACTTTCCAGAAGCTTTTCTCTCATTTGATCCTAGAATCAGTATCATGAGGTAAAGAACTATCATACATAATAAAGCTTAGAAGGATGAAGTAATTTGCACAAAGCACAGTAAGAAGGGGCAGGTTTCAAAACTTGCCCGGAGTCTATTTTATAACTTTTTTTACATTTTCATATAGGTGATCATATGCCGTATCATTCAAACACAGTAGCAATTGCTGCATGGTATTCCAAACTTCAAAATCCTTAAATCCTCTATCCCCGAACAAATTGTTTCAAACCTTCCAGTAATATTTTTAAAAAACCACAATGTTGTACTTACATCTTGTGTACATCTCTGATCTCTGATTATTTCTGTAGAACAAACTTATACCTTTTATATCTAATACTTACACATTTTGGAAACTCTAATTTGATGTTGTCAAAGAGCCCTTTTCAGTTTACCTCTTGCGAGCGGCAATATGAGGGAGTTGGAGGTATTTTTTAATAGCTAATCTGTACACTCTCCTTGCCCCAGCAAACACACAAATTACTATCCATATTTTGTAAAGCTTCTTATTTAACTTTGTGATTATTCTCATGGTTGAAATGTAGAAGTAGTTTTTCAAACCACCTCATTCCACTGAAAATTTTATTGGAATTGCACACGCCTCACAAATTAATTTGGATAGAACTACAGTTATTACAGTATTGAATTTTACCACTCAGGAGAAACATCCATCTCTACATTATTCAAACTGACACTTACAGATCAGAGGAGAGTTTGGGAGTTTTTTGGCTTGTTTACTTTTTTTAAAAATTGAGCAGTATGTTTACATAGTTGCTTTTTGATAAGGTCTTTTTATTCCATTTTATTTTCTAATTGATGTTTGCTAATATTTGAGAAAGTTGTTGATTCTTGTTATATTTTGTAACTTTTTAATTTAATTCTATTTGTTCTAATCATTTTTCAGTTGATTCTCAGGTGGTACAGGCAAATTGTTCTCACCCAAAAATAATTTTACTTATTTTCAGTAATTAGAAAGTCTCCTTTTTTATTTTTGTCTTATCAAGTTAGTTAAGATAATTCCCAAACCTTGTTCCATGCTATATTAAGAGTTTTCAGTTAAAAAAAAAAAAAAAAGTTTACCATCAAATAACTTTACAAACTAGGTTAGAATTTCCAGGTCCGGAAACTGGTTGGTAGTAGGGGTTGAAGATGTCCTAATATTGTTCACTGCTTTAATATTTCACTATTGAGTTAATGTTGGTTATTGGTTTGGAAGACTATATGTATGTTAACAGAACCTTTTAAATTTCTAGTTCACCATATTTGTTTTTGTTATTTTTAAATTAGTAGAGATTAAAATTTATCAATGCCTTTTTTTTTAATAGCTAAAGAGGTGGTCCAATGGATTTTCTTTCATGACCTATCCTGCAGTGAAAAGATATAAAAAGTTATAATATATAGTCAGTCACCTTCACATTCCTAGAATAAACCTTACTTTGCCTTGGTAAACTAGTTAAGAGAAAAAATACCATTAACTAGAATTTTCTTTCAAATTTAACCTCTATAAGTTTCTACGTGTGTGTGTTCTCTTTCTCAGGCTGTGACATCATGGAGAGTACATTCAATATTAATTCTAAAAAAAAAAAAAAATTAATTCTAAATTACTTCATCTTTTTCTTGCTCTGAAACAACTTTAAAGCAAGTTGTTCCTACAGCATAGGAAAAAAATTTGTTCCTTGAAAATTCCAATGAATTTGCTGTAAAATTTTTTAAGTTTAGCTTGTTAGGGGAGAGTAATTCTCAGAAAACTTTATAAATTACTTGCATTTTCTTTCATTTGTCTTTATGTGTTTTAACTCTGAATCATTTTAGAGTTTTATATTTCCCTGTAAAATCATTCACTTAATCCACATATTCGATTTATTAGCATAGCATTAAGTACAATAATATAAGCTTAATCTTTTCCAAATCTATGGTTCTGGCTCCTCACTTCTAATGTTGTATATTTGCATTTTTACTAATCTCTTCTTGATTAGACTTGCCATAGATTTGTTCATTTTGTTGACCTTATCAAAAAACAAGCTGTTGGATTTTTATAACAGGTGTTTCTTGAAGTTGTTATTAATTTCTTTTCTTATCTTAATTACTGCCTTCAGTATCCTTTATGGTTCATGTTCTAAATTCTTAGATTGGATGCTTAATTCATTTCTTTTTTAGTACTGATTGGATTTAAAAGTTATGGTTTTTCTTTTCTGAGTACAACGTCTCAGAATACAACTTTGCATGCATTCCCCATAAAATGCTCTCATAATTTTTTGTATATTCTATAATAATTTTCTTTGTCACCCAATTATTTCAGTATTTTCTTAGTTTTTGCCTTGTTTTTACTTTCCAAATGACTGTATAAAATCAATAAACATGCAAAGTCAGTAAGTGCAACTGGCCTATTGGAGGAAATCTGTTTAAGTTCCTGAATGGTAGAAAGGAGACAGGATAAATTACACAGGGGAAAAAAACATGCGGGATAAGCTGAGCTGAGTTAGCCGTGCCTCTGAAAGAGCTCCGAAAGGGAATACTGAGGTAGTCATTAAGAGGATGAGTTGGAGAAGTTCATTGAGAGCAGCTTGGCAGTGGGCCCTTTTCCTTCCCATACTTGCACTACACAGCAGACAGCACAGACATGGGCCACTGGGTAACCAGTGAATGGAGGAGGGGTATTGGGCTCAGAGAAACAAGACAATGTCCCAGGTACCTACTGACTAGAGGAGAAAAAGAGGCTACTACTCCTAGAAGACAAGCTCCTAAATACCTCATTTGGTAGCATGCCCAAAGAAACAATATGACCAAGAATCATACAACTGAGAAAGAAAACCACAGGAGGCAAAACTTAAAATGGAAAGGAAAAAATACAGTTAAAATGGTAAACAGAAAACTTTAATGTTTGTGTAATTACCATCAATGAAGAGATCAGAAAGAATATGGTGCTTATAAAGCATAATATCGCTATGAAAAAGTCAGCAGTCTTGGTAAATAAATTCAATACATGTGCCAAATAAGCAGAATGGAAACTTATGAAATAAATTAGTAAGCAGGATGACCTAATTAAAGATTTCTCCCAGAACACAACGAAAAAGGCCAAACAAAAGTATAAGGAAAGTAGTTAAGAGATATAAAGAACAGTTCTCAGACTTCCAAAATCCATTTGATACATATCCCAGAAATAAAGAACAGAGACAATATAGGAGAAGAAACATAAAAGAATTAGAAGTTTCCCTAAAGTGAAACATATATTTTGAGATTAAATAGACCAAAGTTCATACAAGATCAAAAACACTGAAATTTCTTACCACTAGGGAGGGGAGGGGAGAAGGAAGGGGAGGAGTAGAAAGAAGGGAGGAAAGGGAAAAAAAAGATGAAATGGAAAAAATTCAGAGAGTCAAAAAAATAGAGAACAGAAAACAAGAAAAGAAAATATAGCTAAAAAGCAAATTATGCAGTGAGAATATGTGCAAATGCACTGGTAATCACAATAAGTGAGTACAATATATTAAATTAAAAGAAATATATTATTACAATATATTAAAAGAAACCATGAAACTGGATAAAAGGAAAAACAGCTACTTTTTGTCACTAGCAATATAATTTAAACCAAATGACACAGAGAGGTTAAAATTAAGTGATGGAAAAAGAAATTGCTATATAAATTCAAACAAAAAAGCTAAGAGAAAATATTAAAATCAGACAAAATAAAAAGGCAAAAAAAAGAAATCAAGCTGAAAATCATTAAATGGGAAGACTAATATATTTCATATTGACAAAAATCTGTACTGAAAGACAGGCTTCCCTTAAGTCTCATTGGTTGGAACAATTTCCCATGTCTATAGCTAAACCGATCACAGTTGAGGAGAATGGAATGCCCATGAGCATTTAGACCCATTTGGATGTGCCTGCCTTCTCTGAAACATGGGCTATGCCAAGTAGGATGTGTACCTGAGGGAAAAAACAATTCAGGGCTTTAGGAGAAAGGTAGGCAATCAACAGTATTCAATAAAACACCCTGAAGTTATCACAATGCACAATTTCCTTCCTTTGCAGCATTAATTACTACAAAGTGATTGATCGCCATAAATTAAAAATGCAGTGTTTTATTTCTTTGTAGCCTTTTAATTGTCTCTCCTTCATTGAGAAGCAAACTTTGGGAGTCAGGGCTCTTGTCTATCCTGTTCTTCATTGAACCTCTAGCATCTTGCAAAAGGCTCCAAATATAATAGGAGTTCAATACATGTTTGTTGATAGGGTGGATGGATGGATGGATGGACGGATACTGGGACAGACTACTCTGAGATAGATCCACCAGGAAAAAAAAAAAGCTAGAAAAGGAAAACCTCAAAGTGGTATTAAAAACTGTTACAGAGTTACAGGGAGACAGGGATTGCAAAATGACCACTGAATTGAATGGTCAGAAGGAATTTACCTTTGGAGAGGTTTCAGTACGAGCATTTCTAAATATAAATCAGAACATAAGGAACGAAGGGCAAAATGGATAATAAAGATGTGATTATAGTAAAATTACCTTTGTCTTTTTTTTTTTTCCCAGTAGAAGCAGAAAAGATAGTATCTCTGAGGATAGCAGAATCAAGGAAGGGGTTAATTTAGAAAAGCAAGAGTGAGTGTATTTGTTTCCCAAAAAAAGTAGTCAAATGAGAATATATTGAGTATATAGAGGAAAAGGGGAATTATAAATAAATTTCTGTAAGAAGAGAAAAGTGAATTAAATGTAAAATGTAGAAAGGTTAACCTTAAGGAAGAACCTACTATGCCCAGAGATCAGAGTAAGGAAAGAATGTGAAAGAGATACACAAAGCAAAATAAATGTGCTATTACCTCAACTTAACCTAGATTATCTGCTCATGAATCACTTCATCATGGGTATTAATAAATATTTGTTGAATGAATGAAATGAATAAACACATGAATAGATGTGATGTTATACGTCTGGGTTTTTTTTTTTTATCTTCTTAGCATAAACATGATCCTTGTTTTCTTAAGCTAAATCATCGAAGTGATACAGAATGAGAGAGTCTACCAATCAGGAAATGCCTTCACAGACATGTAAACAACAGACTGAACAAAAAGGAAGAGAAATAAAAATAAGGTAAATACCCTTCTCTATTTTACTGTTATTGAAAACTCTGATGATGGGATTATGTATATGCCAAAGTTATTCATTTTGCTGAAAGCTACAGTAAGGGAAATAATTTATGCAAAAGAAAAATATGCTCAATCAATAACCAGAAAATATGTATCAATATTTGTCTAACTCTAGAAGAAAAACAAGATTAAGAAATAAAAAGCTTAATTTTCACTGTTTAAAATAACTGCTCAACCTGAAAATTAAATCCCAGATCTGATTTTCTAATCTGTTGAGCATTTTCTTTGTGCAATGTTCTACTTTTAATGGTTTTCACGTTGTAAATATTCCACCAAACTTTATAAAGTACTATTTAAAATTCACTAGAAGTTATATAAATCATATCTTACACTGACTTCACAACATTCTCCTCAGTATCTACGTACCTCAGGACTTGATATTAAGTTAAAAAGCCACAGAAATAGACTAACATTTACATGTCACTTGACAGATTTATTGAAAATACAACATGAGTGTATATCGGACCTAGCTTCTACATGCTAATTACTACAGAATCTTACTATATTAATTATTTAATTGTGGATTTCAATATGAGGCCTTTGTCAAAAGAAAAAGATGTTTTAAAAAAACCACAAAGGAATAAAAATGTTTCTTGGTTTCTTCATTGTTTACATAGTAGCTCAATAACTAAATGTACAACTTAAATTATTTGTTCCAGTGACTTAATTATTACCTACTACGCACAAAGCAGTTGAGTGACACAGTCCTCTATACTGTATGCTGATGGAAACGACAGTAAGGGGTTGACCGTTGTTGGAAGGAGGATAGCACTCAAAAGCATCAAATTATAGCAGCGACAATTAGTGTATACAGTCTATTTCATAAGGTGATTTTACACACAATTGCTATAATAAGTTATGTTGTGCAGCAAAGACATAGGGAAAAAATTTAAACCAACTCAAGGAAATAAAATGAAAGTTAGAATTTAAGTTAATTGTATAATAAAGAAATAGATTTGAGAGATATTCTAGAAGAAATGGCAGGATTTATCAACCACCAATAATATGGCAAGAAGAGAAGTTGGAAAATGAGAATGATGGGGAAGATAATGGTGTCCAACTAGCTAAATAATTTATTTTGTTCTTCAAAAGATCTGGAATGAAGTGGCACCTTGGAGCTAAGCACTGATGAGGTCTTCATTCTCATCCCATGCTGAAGAGCTTCTGGCCCCATCTGAGCATATGTTTAAAAGGCAGGTATGACCATCAAATAATGTTTTCAGTTCTTATGCCAGAAATTTTATATTCTAATGATAATTACCCTTTAAGCATTGTTCTTAGGAGGCTCTGCATTCATTTCACTGATTTCTATTCTCAAAACATTTGGAATACCTCACATATTTGTATATGTGTGTAGAGTATCCTTGTTTTATTTTGCATGTATTTTTAGGTGAATATTTAAGCTAGTTTCATAACTTTTTATGGCCGTTATGCATTGTAGTATTCTCTGAACACTGTAGTTTCATATATCTTTGGGTTGAAAAATTACAGTGACATTGATATATTCTGTAGATCAGAAGTTCATGAGTGTTTTGTTATCTTCTGAATTACTGGCCCACCTATAGCAAACACACTATAGCCCCCCTATGAAGCTAAGTACCATGAGAGTTTTGACCACACCCCATCATACTCTTAAAACACACCCGAATCTCACTTTTTATTTTTAATGCTTGTTTTTTTTCATAATTTTCATGTATGTAAATATTTTTGTTCAGAAAAACCTTCAAAATTATCTAGTACTACAAGCAAATAATTAGCGGTGACTAAAAGAGTCTTGTGAATACCTTCTGATGTTGTTCCTCCTTCATCTTTTGCAATTTTTTATTTTCTTCTTCCTTTAGAGAATCCTTATAAGCCCGGCTTCTGGCCTGTAAATGTATAGGGGAAGAAAAATTATAGGAAAAAGCATCATCACAATATACTAGTCTGCCTACCATGGGGCTGGTTCTAATAACTCAACCTCTTTACCGAGCATACAGTAAGCTCTCCATACACACTTGCTTCTTGAGTTATTTATGCATATGTCTGAAGATGTCCCTGGGGATATATAAAAACAAGGCTAGTATACGCGTAATCATCCAGCACATTTTAAAGGATGATCTAAATGTTTGTTTAATTAAGCTTAAAAAATATCCCCTCAGAGATAATCAACATAGTTTATTCTTCTAGTGATAAGGATTTGAAAAACATATTTAACTTTCCTCTATTTCAAGTATATTCCAACTAACAGCAATTCTAACTAGACTCCTGTAAGCAGAAAGCATGAAGATGAAACTGACTTAGAATAAGTCCATTAAGGAGGAGGAAAATCTATAGTTTTTACCTCATTTACAACAGCGTCAATGCATTAAATTGCCAGGCATTTATTTCTCTTTATTTAATCCTTAAATTCTATGAAGTAGATTTTATCCTCATTTTGTGAATAAGGAAATGGACTTGGGTATGTGAAATAACGTGACTGGCGCACAAGGCCGGAATAGAGCTCCAGTTGCAGTTGATCAGACTTGGAAGCCCTGTAAATACCATTCTCCCCCTTGCCTGGACTGTCCCTCCTTCAGCCCTTCCTACTCCTTTGCTGCTCAGCTACAATGAGGTCGTATTCAACATATAGGGAACTCAACTAAAGCCTTACACATGTAAATTTTGGAAAGTGGGCCCTGCCTAGGGAAAATATTGCTCTCAAATAAAGCTATATTCTTCTGTAAATTATATAGACTCCTAGTAGCTGATCAGTTAATCTCAGAGACAAGCAATAAAGACAGTGACTTTAGAAGCACCGACATACCTACTGCTCATTAATGGTAGCCTATTAAATAGCCTGTCAACTGGTGACTGATACCATAGAATTCCAGAGATGCATTTCTTTCTAAGTCTTTGCATCCTTCATCAGTACCTGCAGCTCATTTTTATTTCTGAGAAGGAAAACAAAGGCTGTTCAGCAGCACAAGAGTCATTACTTCCGGCTGAATCAGAGCCTCAAGGGGCAGTGTTAGGAGAACCAGCACACACAGTAGGATGCCCTTCAGTCCCACTGACCCAGCACGACAGGGTTTCACACACTGGCATAGTGACCATGCCTTCGGGAATTTATGAGATTTCAAGTATTTTATCTGTTCATTTGTCATACACTTTCTCTGCTCACAGTGATTTGTAGCCCACCCTCTGTAAGGCAGAGAGGGCAGCCTGATAAGCTCATATGTAGGAAATGCCATTGTTCCCATAAAACCACCAGCAGCATCATGGCAGCACACTACATATTTCAGGCCTCGTTCGTTGGACTAATAACCCATAAAGCTTATGAAGGCTGGTCCCCCCTCTTTCTTACTCTAATTTTTTTCAAGTACTTCTTAATTCATTCCCCCATTTTCTGTCACTATAAAAACCCACATTCCATCAAATAATAAGCACTTGTCAGGAAGGGAGAGAGGCCTTCAGAATGGTATCATCTACAGCACTACTAATTGGAAGAGTGGAACTCCAGATGTGTTCAGAAAGCCCTCACATATTCAAACCCTGCTTCATTAGAGGGACAAAAATATCCTAGGATTTTCTCTTATCTAAATCCTAAACACAAGAGAACTCTGATAAGACACTGAAGGTGGAGAGTGGTTCTCTAATGACCTCTTCTTTTTACTTAGAGAATGCTATCCTTTATCACAAATATTCCATGTAAGACCTGAAAGAGGGAAATGGACCAGGGGCACACATCTTCTACTCAAGAGATTAAAAGGAGTAATAAAATATTTAGTTAAAGCAGATATGATGATTGAGAAACCTAAATTCTATTTGCATAATTTCCTTTTAAACCTAACCACTTTATCGGTCTTTTATCAGAATATGAGTCCTAGTTTTTGACTCAGATAGAAAAAAAAAAAAAAAAAGACAGGAATTAGACACAAAGTGTCATTTAAAAGGCCACAGAAACTGGAAAGTCACATGGCTCCTCAACTATGAAGAGTTAAAAGTTACTTGCAATCCTAATTCTTGCTTACGCAGCTGTGATTCCCAGGCAGGACAGGAAGTTTCTGTTCAAAAATAATAGGGGAGGCGGGAAACTTTTGATCACGATTTTTCTTAGTTCTAAATCCCACCAACTTCTGTCATTGTATTCACATGATTTTTCTATCACTAAGTATTAATATAATAGTAATACTGAATTTTTGTTATTCAACCAAAATATACATTTTTACTCACCCTGCCCCAAAAGCTATGCTTATAATGCATATGTTCAATAAATAATATTTAAGCCTCTATATGTAAGCACTTTATAAGACATGATCTCAGACCTCAAGTGCCTCAGAGCCTAGTGTGGAAGTCAGACAAGACGACTGATGATTACAGGACAGCATGATGGGTATTATGACAGAAGTAGCTAAAAAGGACATTTAATTAAACTGGATCAGAACACCTTCTTGGGGCATCTGGGTGGCTCAGTCTCATAAGCATCTGCCTTCAGCTCAGGTCATGATTCCAGGGTCCTGGGATGGAGCTCCGAATTAGGCTCCCTGCTCAGCGGGGAGCCTGTTTCGCTCCCTGCCTGCTGCTCCCCCTGCTTGTGCTCTCTCTCTGTCAAATAAATCAATAAATAAAATCTTTAAGAAAGGAAGGAAGGAAGAGAGAGAAAGAAAGAACACCTTCTCAAAATGGGTTGACACTCCGTTGTGTTTTAAAGAGTGAGTGGGGGGGGGGGGCGCCTGGTGGCCCAGTTAGTTAAGTGTCTGTCTTTCGCTCAGGTCATTATCCCAGGGTCCTGGGATCGAGCCCCACCTCAGGCTCCCTTCTCAGCATGGGAGTCTGCTTCTCCCTCTCCCTGATCGTGCTCTCTCTCTCTCAAATAAATAAGTAAAATCTTTTAAAAAATAAAATAAAAAAATAATGAGTAGGAATCAGACTAAGCAGGGGGAAGTTCACTGTATGAACAAATGAAAAGTAGCATGCCATTGTTTGTCAGGGCTTCCATAACAAAGTACCATAGTCTGGGTGGCTTAACTACACAGAAATTTATTGTCTCACAGTTCTAGAGACTAGAAGTTCAAAAATTAAGGTATTTGTAATGTTGGTTCCTTCCAAGGTCTGTGAGGGAAGGATCTAGGTCTCCCTCCTCAGCTTGTAGATAGATGGTCATCTTCTCCCTGTCTCGTCACATCATCTTCCTGTTATACACGTTTTTCTCTGTGTCCAGATTTCCCCTTTTTATAAGGACACGTCTCCTGTTAGATTACAGCCCACCCTAATGACCTCATTTTATTTTGATTATCTCTATAAAGACCCAATCTCAAATACAGTCACATTCTGAGGTACAGAGGGTCAGGACTTCAACAAATGAATTCTGGGGTGGGCAGGGGGACCATAATTCAACCCGTGGCAAGCATTAAGGTCCCATTTCCAGATGGTGGAGTAAAAATGTTTCTGCACCATCCTTCTCTCAAAAATTACCCCAAACAGAGGAGAAAATGAATCAAACTCTATATTCAGAAACCAAGACATATCTGCATTCCCAGACAAAAATCTAGGAATATGAAGGAACAGTAAGCAAAAAAGAAGAAAAGAGCGAAACAAAACACATGCTGGCCGGGATGGAGGATACCCACAAGAAGCCGCTTTTCTTCACAGAGCAGCATGAGGGCCCAAAAAGGACACGATAGCTGTTGAGGATGAAAAGATAGGAAAGTGCCTATGCCTGCTCCCACCCTGGAAATCAGCCACTAATTCTCCCAACCCTGACAGTAAGTCAGAAGGGTATTCTCTGGATAAACTAAACCGGGCACACCTAGCACGGAAGCTCACGGTGGTCAAACCCCAGGTGCAGAGTGAAAGGACTGTATAAAATCCTGCATACTGAGTAGTGAGCTTTCGGGGGGCCCCCCTTCTTTGAAGTTTTCCTCTACTCCCTGCTCTGGGTCCTCTGAGAGCCAGAAGGTTATATTTTATCCATGAAACAAGAATAGGCTGCTATTTTTAAAAAGCAACAAAGAAGAAGCTCTTGGAAAATAAGAATATCTTCCTTCCCCCCACAAAAGGCGGCCAGTAAAATATTTAGACGATAGTCAAGAAAATGTGTGAGGTAACAGAAAAAAAAACATGTGTACACACACATGCATACACGCACGCATCTCTGCCCCCATTCCTGGCACAGACATCCTAAAACCTTTATAATTTCCTAAGTGATAAAAGCATTAGGAGCATCTCTTGGTTTCATATTTGTCTTTGACCCCATCCCTCACACAGGGCTCCTAAACCCATATAAATTCCTAAGTGTTAAGAGCACTACAGCATCTTTTGTTCTAATAAGGCTTGCTGGATGGGCTCCTGGATGGGAAATGGTCACCAGAAAGACCAAGCCATGATTAGACACTCGGAATTTCCAGACCCATTACTTCCAAGCCTGCAGAGAGGGGAGAGGGACTGAATATGGAGTTAATTATTGATCATGTCTATGTGAGGAAGCCTTCACAAAATCCCAAAAGTATTAGGGTTCTGGGAGTTTCCAGGTAGATGAACACATCCATACTGGGAGGGTGACCATATCCCAACTCACAGGGACAGAAGCACCTGCAACTCAGGACATTCTCAGACCTCACTCTATGTCTTCATCTGGCTGTTCATCTGTATCCTTTATCATATATAAACTGGTAAACATAGTGTTTCCCTGAGTTCTGTGAGCCATTCTACCAAATTAAGGGTACCCAGGAAGGGGGCCATGGGAACCCCCAATTTGTAGCCATGCTGGACAGAAGTTATGGGTAACCTGGGACCTACTACTTGCAATTTGGCATCTGAAGGGGAGGGCAGTGTTGTGGCACTAAGCCCTTAACTTGCGGGAACCTCCAGGTAGATAGTGTCCAAACTTAGTTAAACTATAGGACCCCCAACTGATGTCACAGAATTGGTTGGTGTGAGGCAAGTTCCCACACATCTGTTATCAGAAGTGTGTGTGGCAGTCATGTGACAGGAAGGGAGACTCTCAGGAGGGAAAGGACTGGGGATTTGTCTAACCCAATATGCCAAGAAGGAGAAAAAAAATGTCAAAGATAAATTAAAGGAGGGACACCTGGGTGGCTCAGTTAAGCATCTGCCTTTGGCTCAGGTCGTGATCCCGGGGTCCTGGGATGGAGTCCCGCATTGGGCTCCCTGCTCCGCGGGGAGCTTGCTTCTCCCTCTGCCTTCAGCTCCCCCTGCTTGTGCTCTCTCTCTGTGTCAAATAAATAAATAAAATCTTTTTTTAAAAAAAAGATAAAAGAGAAAAATATTTTTTTCCACAAAGAAGAAAATAAATCCAGGGCCTAGGATTTCAATAATAAGAATTCCTTAGAGAAAATGAAGGGAAATAAATCAAAGAAATAACACAAGAAAATCACCTAGAACTAGAAATGAGTTTCCAGACTGAAAATGAATATAAACGACCCCCATACTAGGACACATCATTACAAAATTACAGAATACCAGGGGAAAAAAAAAAGGAGATACTAAAATATTTCCAGGGAAGAGGGTAGAGCCCTTATATATAAGAACTGAAATTCAGATGGCCTTGGATTTCTCAGAAACCAATACTCAAATATAGAATAGCAATGCCTTCAGAATTCTGAAGGAAAATTATTTCTAATTTGGAATACTTACCAGAAAATTATAAGCTAAGTGTGAGGACTGAATAGAGATAGTTTCAGACATGCAATGACCTGAGCATGCATCTTCTCTTGGGAAGCCACTAAATAATATGCTCCATCAAAACAAAGAAATAAAACAAGAAAATAGAAGATAGGAGACCCAGAAATCAGGGACCCAACATAGGAAAGCAAATAAGAGCAATTCCCCGGATGACCTTAAAACAGCGAGCCTCATCCTAGGCTGCACATTAGAATTACCTGGGGAGCTTTAAAAGCCCTGAAGCCCAGGCCACAATACAGGAGGATCTCTGGGGGTATGACCCAGGCATCAGTGAATTTTAAAGCCCCCAAGTGATTCCCATGTGTAGATGAGGTTGAGAACCATTCTGTGAAAGGAAAGTCCCAGAACAACAGTTGTGTAAGAGGCCAAATGAACCAGTCCAGGTTAAGGCAGAAGGATGCTGCAAGAGGGCTGGTTCCGGTAGGGAAAGAAACCTGAAATTGACAGGTTATCCCACAGGCACACAATGGAAAATTGTGTGGAAATTTGCATCAGAGACACTTGGTGGAACAGTCAAAAAATCTGAAGGAAGGCACTCAAATAAATGTTTAGAGGAAATTAAGTAAATGTTAAAAACACAACTTTTGAAAAGTTGTAAAAAAAGCAAAATGCAAAGTATAGTAACTGGCTTGGCAGTGAGAAAAAAATTATGTAGTCATAGTAAGAAAAAGCATGAAATACTGAATATTAGGATAATGGAGGGGAAGGAATAAATTAACAAAATCTAAACTTAATTAGTCAAGCAATAGTAATCTATACGTTATGAGATACATGAATCCAAATAACAAACAGCTAGGAGAGTGTGGTGGAATGAATAATAGCCCCCCCAAAGATGTCCACGTCCCCATGCCTGGAAGCTGTGAATGTTGCCTTATAGCAAAAGGGACTTTGCAGAAATTGAGGATTCTAAGATAGAAGAGGATCCTGGATGGATCCTCACCAGGTGAGCCCAGTGTAATCACAAGGTTCCTTATAGGAGGAAGGCAAGAGAGTCAAAGGGAAGTGATGCGAGGATGAAAGCAGAGGGTAGTTGTAGCCACGTGCTGAGGGGCCAGAGTATCAGCAGCCAGAGGGAAGCCAGGAGAGGCAAGGAACAGATTCCTTGAGCCTGGCTTCAGCCTCCAGGAGAAGCCAGCCCTGCTGACACCCTGATTTAGCCCCTTCATACTCATTGCAGACTTCTGAGCTCCAGATCTGTAATGGAATAAATCTGTGCAGTCTTAAGCCACTGTTTGCAGTCATTTATTACAGCAGCAATGGAAAAAAAATTTTTGAGGCATAACTGACATAACATTACATTAGTTTCAAGTGTACAACATAATGATTCAATGTTTGTGTATACTGCAAAATGATCACCACAATAAGTCTAGTTAATATCTGTCAGCATACATAGTTACAGAATGTTTTCCTTGTGACACGAACTTTTAAGATCTACTCTCTTAGCAACTTTCAAATACACAGTCCAGTGTTGTTAACTAGAATTACATGCTGTGCCTTACATCCCCAGGACTTATAAGAAATGGGAAATTAATACAAGGAGTTTAAAATATTGGGAGTGGAAATGAAATGGAAAGGGTGCAAGAGGCACGTCTTTCTTTAAGTGTTGACTTTTTAAAAACATGTGGCACATGGATAAAAGTTAAACCAAACCGCACTAGGACTTCCAAGGAGCGGAAGTGAGAGGAAATGGCTTGAAAGGCATGAGCTGTAGAGCAGAGCCCCACAAACATTAATGTGTACACAAGTTGCCACAGACTGTGTTAAAATGCAGCTTCCTATTCAGGTCTGGAGTGGGGCCTGGGATTCGTCTACACCTATGGGCTCCCAGGTAATGCCCAATCTACTGGTCCACACCCCACACTTAGAGTAGCAGAGACCTAGATTCTATGGAGAGAAAGGTATCATGTAGGGAGGGAGGCGACCCGAGGGCAGAAAGGGCTTTGTCCTTAAGCTAAAGCATTTTGACTTTATCTTTGAAGATACAGGGAGCCACTGGGCAGTGGAACAACAAAATGAGATTTTTTACATTATTATTCTCTGTGGAAGAGGAGGCACATGGCAACAAAGTGGACTGGAAACCACTTAATGTATAACTGGAAATATTCGATGTTAATGTTTAGGGAAGGCATGATGATGCTGGGACTTCTGACTACACACACACACACACACACACATAGTACAGAGAACTGTATCAATCCATGTGTAAGTAAACACTGCATCTTTTATCCGAAGTTCTCTTGTGTATCACTTAAAGGAATTTTCTTGTAGTCTTGATGGATTTATATAGTATTATTAAATTCCCATCTGCCCATGGAAGATCCACATTTAAGTAAGTGTGATAAGTAAGTGTGACAATTTCCTCAGAAAAGTTGCATTATGTTAAAATTTTTTTTTTTTTAACTTGAAACCTTGCAGCTCATCACACCCCATATAAATGGGTACCACACAATGTTCACATTCCATACACTGACCATAGTTGAGACAAACTGCTGGTGTCTTCTCTCCATGTCACAGAAGTGCCCTGTGTATGTGGGACTTTTCTAAAGTGTTAGAAAAGGTACTGCAGAGCGTTCTCAGAGGTATTCTATGCATGTGGATTAGATAGAATGAGAAGAGTACAATATGGGTAAAAAAAAATCACTTAAATATATTGAACACCAACAAATTATTAATAGTTTGGTGTTCAAAGGGGAGCAGCTATTGAACACAGCTCATAAGGAACCATCCTGGGTCCAATGCTGCCCCATATTTTCTATTAATAGCTCTGAGGATCGTGTGACTAAGGCCCTAATCAATCCACAGAAAACGCAGCTCTGGGAGAAATGACTCATGTTTTGGACAACAATATTAAAATTCAGGATGATCTTGTTAAATTGAAGAAATGAGCCAAAAAGCAATTGAGCAGGCATACACAGTTCTGCCAGGTGTTTCAAACCATAGGATTCAGGAAGCCCTCAGACAGAATCAAGACCATCCTGGCAGCCAAGCACCTAGTTGATAAAGCTATACAATTCCTGTCTTCCCTCCCCTCGCTCACAGCCACAGGGTATCTGGATAGACGTCAAGGACTGCCCCTACACAGGATTTAGCTCTACTACCTACAGCTTCTCCAGTCTTTCCTCTAGGGCCCTGCAGTGAGGGAAGGAATGACAGATATGACAGGACCCGTGGCAAGTCTAGACTTGGAACACTACATTAGAAGTGGACCAAAAAAAAAAGGAACATTTAAACTTTTGTTAAGATCATAATGACTTTTCCCAACAAGTGCCATAATGTGTTCTTGACATTTTGAAATGTGATCACTAAAGAGAAAGGGGGATGGAGGAGATGATGATCAGGTTTTTCTAATATCTTATTTACCTACCCAAACCCTGGAAAAGTGAACACTCTTGAAAACTTAAATCCATCTTTTCTTTCAACTATAACCCTTTCCCAGAGGCGTCCTTAATTACACTTACTTTCTTGTCCCCAGCTAGTCAAATAACCAAGGCCTTGCCAACTTGACCTTCTAAGTGGTTCTCTGACCTGTGCTCGATTATCTCCATCCTCCCACCCTACATCCTCCCTGCCCTACTTCATGTCTTCATTATTCCTCACCTGGACTAATACAGAGCCTCTTAGAGGCTTCTCTTCCTCTCTATTCCTTCAGAGCCATCCTTCACATGGTTACCAGTGTGATTCCCCCAAAATACAAATCTGACCTTGAACCTTCCCTTAAAATTTTTAGTACTCACAGAATGAGGTCCAAGTTCTCCAATGGATCATACAAATTTCTGTAGTAGTATTTCACTGGGAGTACCACAAGATTCCCATGTGAGGCATTTCTGGATGATCTTGATGTCTGGGGGATGCTACTAGCATTTTGTGCCCAGGGGTAAGGGATGCCACATATCCCACAGAACCCAAGACAGCCTACATAATGAATTGCCCCCACCCAAATTGCCACCTAACTCCCCTCATGATTCCTGCATCCTTCTCCAGCCTTCTCTAGAAGAGTGAGCTACACAACTCTTGTTCCCTAACACAAGCTGTGCATTTTCTTGCCATTATACCTTAATTCTTGCTTTTATGTTCTAATTCCTGACACCTGGAATGACTCTTCATGTTACTGACTCATCCTTTAAGCTTTAACTTTCTAATTGTTATATGCTCTACACTCACCTGTTCACTTTATAACTATGGTTTTCTCCTTCACTTAACTAAAGTCCTTCCAGGCAGAAACTGTATGCACTTGGTAGACCCTATATAAACATAAAAATCTGAAGGACAGAAAAATAGATGGATGACTAGGTGAGCTCAAAGGCTTTTCAGAGGCTGAAAGGTACCCATAATGTAGATAACAAGTACAGCATTGTTTCATAGCTGAAGGAAGCAACATTTGAAGTCAAAGTTTCAGATCAGGTCATCTGCCTTTAGTCCCAACAGTCTATGATATAAGGATACTCTACACCCTTAGTCTTCATTCACTAAATGCCTCTTTACAAATACCAGACGGCAACCCTGCATGGCATCCCACTTACCCAAGTTGAAGACTGTGGGTCACGAAGAGCAACTTGACGGGTACTTCTGTCTGGCAACTCTGCGTCCAGTCTGCTCAGGAACTCAGCAGTTTTGCTAGAAGGAACACAAATAGGTGTTAGTGCCTTCATGAAAATAGAAATATTATTTATTGTGCCTTTGGATACTAGCCTAGACTTTTATTGGGTGATGACTAAAAATCTCCTGAGTAGAACAAAAGGTGAGTTTGAGTACAAGGTAGTATAGAAAACCAAAACAAAATGCTATGCAAGACCACATTCTTGAAGAACATTAGTCCGAAAAATATAAAATTAGATTCGTGGAATGTGAACCTATGATTTCATATTTTCTACTTCATGTACCTTGACATGGAGATAAATGCTCTCTCAGATTCCACAGTGTGGGTTCTAATTTCCCTTCTGAGCGTTTAAAGCTTGACCCTCAGACTTCACGATAGAGCTGTGGTACATTGGGTCCCCTGTGACTCTCATTCCACACTGGTGACACATGGCCCTTGACTCACTGTCTCCTGTCATTTCCCTCATGGCTTTGACTGCTCTCAGGATACATAGCCCCTCCAATGCAGTAACTCTTAACCACATATGGATCATGGACCACCTCCCCTTTGGGATTCTGAAAGCAGCAATGAACGCTCGCTCTCTCTCTCTCTCTCTCTCTCTCTCTCTCCACACACGCACACACACACACACACACACACACACACACACCTTTGCACTGATTTGTACCTCCCATGGAAGGTAAAAAGTGCTACTGGTCTAGCCTGCATTTCTGACATCTCTTTTTAGCTCAGAAAGATTGGCCTAGAAGTATTATCTTTAGTTTTAATAAGAAGTTCTTTGATTTTCCCTTTAAAAACCCAAATAATTGGGGGTGCCTGGGTGGCTCAGTCAGTTAAGCATCTGACTCTTGGTTTTGGCTCAGGTCATGATCTCAGGATCATGAGATCGAGCCCCAGGTCAGGCTGTATACTCAGTGGGGAGTCTGCTTGAGATGCTCTCTCTCCCTCTCCCTTTCTCCCTCTCCTGCTCTCTTTCTCTCTCTCTCAAAAAATAAACAAATCTTTTTTAAAAAGAAAAAAAAAATCACCCCAATTTCTCCACTCCCCTATGTTAAGCAAAGCACACTAGAATTATTTCCTATCCCTTACCTCAATGACTTTCCCACATGCTGCCTACCATTGATCTCTATTCCTTTGTCCTTTCCTCTTGTAATTTGTGGGATTTTTTTACCACCTTATTTCACATTCACATCCAAATACCTCATAGAGGCCTAATTTATATTGCACCAGCCCCCTTACAGCCTGCTCTTTGCCTGCCTCCTTCCCTCAGTTATCCCTCTTCTTCCCCCTAATATTTTAGTCCTACTGCTAAGATCCAATTCATCAAGCACTTAAGATGTGGGCATCAAAGGAAACACACTGATCTGGTAAAAATAAATGGTATCCAGTGGAGGGAAAATCAAAACAAGGAATTCAAAATTAAACAGAGATGCCCACATCACTTCAAATAATTACTTAGAACATGGCATTTGAACAAGGTCAGAAGCTTAAGCTAGGAAAGGAAGAGCAAAAAGTTAAGCGACGTACATAACCCTGAGGAACATAAGGCTTCGGCAGTTGAGACAAACAGCCTCTCCATTTTGTCTAGGATTGCTTATCTTGCCCAGAATAGACAAGGAGACTAATGAAGTCGCAGAGTCTGGAAGCTGCCCCACTGTCTGGGGCTTTATGAAGTCATCAGTCAAAAGTGTTAAAAGAAGAGAGTTGCCAGAAGTTTGGATGAGATTTCTGAATATCCTTAGCTGAGTTCATACATAGGAAAAGCAGTAAAAAAGAAACACTGTGATAAACAACGAAGGAACTTCAGGCCAAGTTGACCGGCAGCCCTGCATTGTGTACCAATGGTTGCCTGTTAACTGCTAGTGCCAAGCACTTAACTGCAGAGCCAATCACTAGCCATGGCCCTTCTGCCAATTATCACTACCCCACTTATGCCACAGGACTAAATCATAATGACAGGGCCACAGGACTGTCACAGGAATGCAAGTAGGGGTCTGTGCAGAATGCAGATATTCCCAAAGATTAACTATATAAACAAGCCAAGTTCCAAACTACTAAGCTAACTGGTATTTCTATTAGTACCATACCTAGGTATATAATCTAATTTCCATATATTGGCCAAAACCGAATTGGGATCCTTGTAGGCAATCGTGGCCATATTTAATAAAATATATTTTATTTAAAAATAAAATATACAACCTCCTTGAAGGCAAAAGTAGGAGAATCTCCTGATGGGAAGTCTAACAAGACTAAGAACCCCGGACTGCAGCCCTGAGTCACCTTTCCCTTGGAGTCTCTGGCCCTTTGTCATCCCTGTGACTCTGCCACCTATCAAGGGGAATGACCCTCTTTTGCTTTATCACTCTAACCCAAGCTTAGATAGAAGACTCCTTTCCTTTATTCTCTATAGAACTGATGAAAGGATTACCAATAACTCAGACTTGAGTTGGAAGATTTTGTCCACTCATGTCCAACTTAAGATCTTTAAGGGTCCTTCCTGCTTGTTTTTAGGGTGATACCTATAGCTTATCCTGAAAGATGTCTTCAGGATAACCTCACTTCAACATAACCCAGTTGCAGTAGAGATTGCTAAATGTCCAAATTCATGTTCTCCTCTTCTAGTCACACAACTTGACTACATTTCCTGGTCTCCCTTGCAGTTAAGTTTGGGCACAGGGTTGAGTCTTGACCAATAGAACATGAAAGGGAGTGATGCATACCCCTTCCAGGACTAACTAATTATAAACTTCCTACACATGCCCCTCCACACATTTTTCTCCTTCTGGCTGGCTGGAGTAAAGATAAATCCAGCACAAACTTGAAAGTTGTATATTGAAGGTAGGAAAGCCTATATTGGCTTGGTGCCTGACTATATGAGTAGAGAGGGCCTCCACTCGAACTTGTTCACCCATGCCTTAAATGATCAAGGAAAAAAAAAACCCCATATTACTCAATCTCTATATATTTTAAAGTCTATTATAGCACTAGCATACCCTTATAACACAACATAAAGAAATACATACAAGAGAATCATTTCTTTTTTTTTATTTCATGAATTTCTTTAATCATATTTTATGTTTGAAGCAAAAGTTATAACACCATCTAATGTGATGCTCAATGTATGTACACAAATACTTAGCACAGTTATATTTAAAAAGTGGGGAGGGTTAAAAGGGTAAAAGGGTAAAACATAATGAGGTAAGATTTCTACACTTCACTTGAAGTAGTAAAATATCAATACTAGTAGGCTATGATAAGTTATGTATGCATATGACAATAACATAGAGTAAACAGAAAATTATGAAAAGCAACATATTTGAAAATATTATAAATAATATAGAGCTTTATAAATGTATATTTCAACCATAGGAAGACAAGATAGAAGAACTGAAAAAATAAAAACAAAGGGAATAAACAGAAAACAAGTAATAACGTGGAACATTTAAGCTCTAACATTGAACGTAAATGTAAATGGTCAAGTTCAGCCAATATAAGACAGAGATTGGCAGAGTAGCTAAAAAGACACAACCCAACTATAGGTTGTTTATAGGACATTGATATCAAATATAACAAATTAAGTAAATTGAAAGTTAAAAAAAGAAAAATAAATATATTATAAAAGCATTAACCAAAAAAGCAATATGGTTATACTAATATCAGACAAAGTAGATTTCTCAGTGGAATTTCCACCAAGATAGATCATATCTGGAGTCATCAAACAAATCTCAATACATTTTTTAAAAAATTGAATAATAATGAGTCTATTTTGTGACTATAATGGAATCAAACTAGAAGTCAATAACTGAAATACAATAGAAAAATCTCCAAACACTTGGAAATTGAACAACACAAGGAGAATCATTTCTTAATTCAGGTGATCAATTCCAAAAGTATAAGAGGTAGTCAAGAAGAGCTGAGGAAGAAGAGAAAAAAGGATTCTGAAGGATTCAGCTAGGCAGCTTAGGTATTTCAGAACCTTAGTTGGGGGAGGGGAAGGTGGGAAAGGGGAAGAATCTGTTCATCCTTTAGCTTTGTCTTCCTGTCCGTTCTAGAAGCTACCTAGGTCCAGAGTATAAAAAAGTATGATAACCTTCTAGATGGTAGCAAGGGTGTCTTGCAAAACTGGTCCCTTTATAAATTGTTAATGGAAGGGAAAATTGGTGTTACCACTTCAGAGAGTAATTTGACAATACTTAGTAGAGTTGAATATATGCATCGTGTCTAGATGCCTACTCTAGAGAAACTCTTATATAGATGTTTAAAGACACCTGAACAGGGTCATTTAATCCAGCATCATTTGAAAGAGTCTCAGAGAGAAGGAAAATAGATGGAGCTAGGTGTGGGACGGGGCGGGGGAGATGAGAATGGAAAGGGAGGAAATGAAGTAGATCTACGTCAAGAATCAATATGGTTCAATTCCAAAAAACAGTATCCAGTGGGGGACAAAGGGAGTTGTGAAAGTATGATACAGTGATCCAAATATCTGAAGGACACAAAACAATATTCTGAATATATGAGTAGAGGGGATTGTGTGTTTTCATAAATATGTAATAAAATTGGAAAATGCACATGATGAGAAAAAGAAAAGCAACTCAAGACATCTGGGAACTGTTCTAACACATCTGCAGCTCAATGTTATTACAAACTAATCTGACTAAACCATGTTGTTCTACTAATGGACATAAATGGTCCCACAGAGCATCCACTTCGCACAAGTATATCTCAGAAAGTACCAAATATCCCCCATCTTGCTAAATGAATGGCGACTTCTTCACCAATTACAGCTTCATACTCATCTAGGCTGTCCTTCCTATAGGTAAGATTTACTGAGACACCCAATCATAGAATTGTCCCCATGTGCTGACAACACATAACCCAGAGCAATCCCTTGCTTCTTTAGACCCTTCCCAAAATTACCCAACCGAAACCTAAATCCTAATCAGTTATTCCTAGCAGCTTTACTGAGATATCCCACCATTTCTTATGGTGTGTGTTTTCTTTATCTGCAACAAGTAATAAACCCAGCATGTTCAACTACAGGTGTATCCCTGGTGGTCTTTGGCTGAAGGGCACTGACATATGTTACATACCAGGCTGTTACTGCTACGAGAATGATGGAGGAATGCGGGGAACAGTGAAAGGGTTCATCCATCTCTATGCCATTTAAATTTGTTTTTAAAAATGAACCACATGTGGGGTGCCTGGGTGGCTCAGTCGTTAAACGTCTGCCTTCATTCAGCTCAGGTCATGATCCCGGGTCCTGGGATCGAGCCCCGCATCGGGCTCTCTCTTTGGCGGGAAGCCTGCTTCTCCCTCTCCCAATCCTCCTGCTTGTGTTCCCTCTCTGGCTGTCTCTCTCTGTCAAATAAATAAATAAAATCTTAAAAAAAAAAAATGAACCACATGTAAGCAAAATCTTAGGTATGACTTTAGTGGTTGATACCTGTTTTCTGTGATTTTGAAATGTTTCTCAAAAAGAGAAAAAGCATACATACCATTGTGGTGCTTATTGGGGAAAAGCTTTACACATACCATTCTAGGTTCCTCAGAACAATAATTTCCAAAATGCCAATAGGAAGACCTGTGTGAGACTAACATCATGAGAATCATCTATGGTGCTTCTTGGAAATTACTGGACTCAAGACTTGGACTTTCTAATTCAGCATGCCTGGAGTAGGACCTGAGAATCTGTGTTTCTCAAAAGCACCCCTGGTGATCTTAAGAACTACTATAATTATATAGATGGATATTTAATATGCATAATTCTCTTAGGTCCATGTGATTCTGACTTAAGATTAAATCATGCTATAACACGCATTTGAAAACAAAACCTCACTGTATCTTAGGAGCTGTTCTGAGTACTATCTAACAATACATTCTTCCTGTCTGTCACAATAGCTTCACAAACCTGAACTTCCCCACCATGAGGTTTAAGTGAGCAAGTAATCATTGCTACATTCACACTGCCTGCATTTGTGCAGGCAACAGATATTTCTTTAGTCTCCGCTTCATGCTTAGTAATATGGGTTATGGGATAAACTAAACAGATACTGTTTTGCCTGAGTCAGTTTCATGTAAGTGGGTGTGAACAAAAACCATTCATACAAGCACTCAGAGCTAAATCAGTGGGGAAAAATTTGAGGATAACAGGATATTAGAATAGTCCTAAAGTATCTCCCCCAGTTACAAAGGGAAAAAATGACTTTACGGTGGAGATTACCACAACCAAGTAATGAGAGTTAATATCACCAATAATGAGGACATCAACATCATGTACCCTCTGGTATGATGCTCTGAGGACACGGCATCACTTCTTAGTATTCTGAAAATTAAAATCTCAATCTGATAATAAGAAAACATCAGATAAACCCAAATTTGAGGTACATTTTACAAAGTATCTAACACTGAAAGTGTCAAGGTCATGAAACATAAGGCAAAAATGAGGCACTGTCACAGATTGGAGGAAACTAAATAGCCATGACTGCTAATTATATTATGTGGTCCTGAATCAGATCCTAAAATAGAAAAAGAACATTGGAGAGAAGCTGGTGAAATTCTGATAGAGCCTGTAGTTTGTAGTGCTATATCAATGTTAATTTCCTAGTTTGATAATTGTACTATGGTTTTATAAGATATTAACATTAGGGGAAGCTAGGAGAAGATCTTACTCAAAATGCTATACTATTTTTGTAACTTTCTCTACACTGAAAATTATTTCAAAAGAAAAAAAAATCTTCCTCAGCTCCTCTTCCTTACCTGAAACCAAGACGATATTTTGAAGACAGTGCTTTCCTCCGAATTCCCTAAATGGAGGTAATTTGTTTCTCATACTATATTGTCCTCAGTGCCTCTCAGTGACACAGGCAACATCTTTGATCCCTGTGCTACTTCCAGACCATTACGTCTCCCCTCATCACTTGCAAATAAGAATGTCTGTTCCTGTAGTGCTCCTGACATCAGTATACCCTATATTCTTCCCCTCTTTGCGACTGCCACACTCCAAACCGTCTGGTCAACCATCTCTCATTCATCACAACTAGCCTTTTTCCCTGTCTCAACTACTATCAGCTACATGGAAATCCTTGATCTCTTCCCTGCCTTCCAGCCCCCAGGCTCTGTTTTTTTGTTTTTTTTTTTTTAATTTCCTCATCTCCAGTAGCTCTTCATTCTACCCTAGCCACACTCCTAGAGTCCTACCCTAGACTATATCATCATTAATATCCTCCCTCCAAAATATGACATGACAAATTTCACTCTTGGACAGAATTTTCTATCATTCCGTGTTCTTTGCACAAACATCCTCACTACAATAATTTTCTAGCCTCTTTAAGATTTCCAAACCCGTTTCCCCCTTTCTCACCATCCGTTCCCACCCATCTTTACTTATTGGGCAGCTTATGGTCCATTTTTACAATCTTTTCTTTTCAAATGCCTTTAACTCTCTCCCTTCTCTTTCTCAGATAAAGTCAACCATCTGCTTTCTATGCATGTGTACCAGAGCAAGTGAGTCAAGCTTGAGGAAAAATAATGTATCAGGTGTTTGGGGATGGTAGGCACGGAGGAGGATGGAAGAGTGGTGGGATAGATTGGCTTAACTTGAAATTCACGAACACTGACGTCACTCTAAACTGAGCCCACACCAACTTCTACCTGGACTCCGGCAGTAATGTTGTCTCTAGCTTCTCCATTTCCATTCTTGCCTCCTCATGTCTATTCTGGACACAGCAAATGGTAATCACTTCTTAAAAAGAATAAAAAAGCTTCTGAAGGTTTGACCCCAATAGTTTAAATAAAACTTAGACTCTATGCCATGGCCTGCATGATATGTCTGGCTCCTGCCTATCTTGGCAACTTTTCAGGATCTCTTGTTCCCCACTTTGACCCCAATATATCTGCTTCATTTCAGGTTATTGAATACACTATGTGCTGTTCCCTCAGCCTTGGACCTTCTTCCCTGGTTCTCAGCAGAGCTCATTCTTTCTCATGCTTCCATCTTCAGTTCAAATGTCATTTTCTCAGAGATTCAGGTCTTCCTGATCATGCTAAGGAGATTCTCCCCTCCCAATCCCAGTATTCTTGATCCCTGGTAGAGGTCACTATCTTCACCACTATGTTCTGTCATAGGAATTATATAGTCTGTTATCCTATGTATTTCTTGGTTAGCTTATTTATCATCTGAATTTCCACATTTGATCATGGGGCTTTATTTGTTTTATTCCTAATACATACCTAGAACCTGGTAACCTAGTAACCTGGTATAGTGCTTTGCCAATTTTTCTAGAGTTGTCTTTTTCTTATTACTTTGTAGAGTTCTTTGTGAAATTAATCCTTTTTCCATTACTCTTGAGGCAACTATTTTCTCCTAGACTTATTTGTAATGTTATTCACTGTCTCTCCTATCATAAATATTTTCTGTAGTCAAATCTGTACTTTTCCTTATAGCTTCTGAGTTATGTGCATGACTTACAATTTCTAAAAACATTCTTCATTACGTTCTAATTTTGTTGGTTCAATACAATTTGTCAAAAATTATCTTTTTGCCACTGATTTGAAAGAATACTTTTATCAATAGCTGAAGTCCTACATACTAAATGCCCATATATTCATGGGCCTACTTGTAAATTCTCTCTTTCATTGAATAGATCTATTTATTACAATGCCAATAACACTTTATTACTACCATACTTTTTTATTCCATATATGATACCTGGTACAATAAGCATCTCCCAAGTCCTTTCAATTTTTCATTTTTAAGTTTATTTACTTTTTTAGTATTTTCTCTTTAAACTTGGTTTATCAAATTCCACAAAAGCGCTGTCCAGGAGAAATATTATCTTTATAATATTGATTTTTTCCTTTTATAGTAAATGGTCTATATTTATTTTCATCTTCCTTTAGGTATTCATTTATGTAGGGTCTATTTATTAGACTTATAACTACCTGTTTAACAGTGTGGATGATTATTTTAAGTGGGATTTTTTTCTTTCAATTATATTTTATAATGAGCTTTTGATGGTGTATAAAATGAACAAATATTTGCCTATTGGCTTTAGATCCATTCATGTTAGTTGAACTATTTGTACCATTCTAGTAATTTTTTAGTTGATCCCTTTGGGATGTTTTAGACAATCAGAGACACTTACCCCTTTCTAAAGAGCCAACAGTTAGGCTCTTTATTTCTTTGTTAGAAATAGAAATGGTCTCTAGTTGCAGGTCAGTAATAAACAAGCACTCTCGTCATCCTGTTCCAGACTTCACTGGGGAAGCTGGCTTTCTGCCTAGAATTTCAAACAAAATCTAACAACTTCTTTGAAGGTTTAGTAGAACTCACTGGAAAAAATCCAATTGGGTCTAGGGTCTTTTGTAGGTAAAAGTCAAATTACATTTCCTCTTCCATTTATAGTTTTTATTCTATTCAGGCTTTAAGCCTAGTTGTACATATTTTCCCAGTAAAGACTTTTTTTCACCCAGATTTCCTCATTTAACAATTAGAAGTAGGACATAGTATTTTGCTCTTCCAGAATTTTGGTTATAATTCCTTTCTTGTCCTTGCAGTTCATTTTTTTCTTTTAAAATAGGACAAGTTCAAAATTTGTCTGAAATTTTATCAGAATTTTAAAAACCCTAGTGTTTGGGTTAATTTACAGATGATAAATTCCTTTTCTACCTTATTAAAAATCTTTTTCCATATTATCCTTCCATCTCTTCCATCTCTTTGTATTTATTTTATGGTTATAATACTATCTTAATATAATGCTTTGGTTTTTTTATTTCCATTTTTACTAAGTGCTTTTAAAACTCTACATTTTCTAAATAATTTTGTTGCCACATTCTGTAGATTTTAAAACAGGATACTTTAGAATTTGTATTCTTTTATCCCTAAGTAATTTGTAATTTCAGTTTTGGTTTCAATCTGTACCCTAACAGTCATTTAGATAAATGATTAGGAAAAAAGTTAAAGCTTCTTATTGCTTAATATCTAACTTTATTAGATTTTTCTTAGGAATGGTGGCTTTCTAGGATTTGGGAGTACTTGGGGGGCCTGAGAAACTTTGAAACATTAGTCATGGCCAATTGTAGTTATGTCAATATTTGTAAGGAATATGTTTTGTTCTGTTTGAAGTAGGCTCCATGACTAGTGCAGAGCCCAACATGGGGCTTGAACTCATGCCTCTGAGATCAAGACCTGAGCTGAAATCAAGTGTCAGACACTTAACCAACTGAGCCACCCATGCACCCCAAGAATATATATTTTCATAAACTAGGTACAACACTTTATAACTGTCTATGTAATCATACTGAGCCACTGTTATTCAAATCTTCTATTCCTTTATTTTCAGCTCTTGTTTTGTAGCATCTCTTGTAATAGCGTATAGCTAGAGTTTCATCTTTTTATGCGATCTGAGAGCACTTCTTTTTATAAGGAGATTTGGCCTATACACCTTTTCTGTGATTGCTGACTTATTTATAAAACTTCTACTCTCTTTTCTGCCTTCTGTTGTAATGATGAAATTTTCATTGTATTTCACTGTTGTTGTTTTTTCTCCTAGTGTTTTTATGTTATATAGCCTATATATCCTGTTATATATCCCATAATCCTGTTATATATTCTATATCCTATCTTATTTGTACATCTAAGTAAATACATAAAACACATATTATGTAGTCTTCCATCAATATGTAGAATTCACAAGCCTTTCCTCATGCAAAGAAAAAAAAAACTTATGTTACTTCCTGTCTCCCTCTCTTCCTTGTGCCTTTTCTAGCACTAAAATCCTCTTGATATTAATTTGATCATGCTGATTCTTAGTTAA
The DNA here is from genome assembly GCA_028534135.1 of Potos flavus. Classification (NCBI taxonomy): domain Eukaryota; kingdom Metazoa; phylum Chordata; class Mammalia; order Carnivora; family Procyonidae; genus Potos; species Potos flavus. The sequence goes on from CM052883.1 coordinate 47,779,067, forward strand.
AAAAAAAAAAAAATCCAACATATTCTTGCCTATAAATGTCACTATCTTCTTTGTTCACAATTATTCTGATTCTCTCTTCCCTTTTCTTGGATTCATTATTTGTTTGACAGGAGTTCATTTTGTGGTAATTTTTTTCAGGAAGGATCTTAGAACTCACAGGGAAGTGATAAAGTTGGCTCTGTAGGTAGCTTGTCTCCAAGATGGAGGTGGGCACATATGCCCTCAGATACACCATATTTACCAGAAGCACTTTCTGGGCCCCACAGCCTTAGTAAATCTCCTGTGTCAAAAAGAAGTTCTTAGGCTCTATTCTTGGGAACAAAGGCCAGAATCAGCTGGTCCCTCTCTTACTTCCTCCTGCACTGTCATTTGCAGTTACATTAGACTTTGTCTAGTTTCTCCCTCCAAGCACAATACTAGATGTCTTATATGGATTATATTGGATTTCTTATATGGATTATATGTCTTATATGGATTATATTGATTAATCTTCTTTTGAATTAGCAACTTTTACTAGTCCCACCCCAAGCTCTCCCTGAGGGAACAGAGGCTCAAGGAGTTAAATAATGCTCAGCTAGTGAGCAGACGGGTTATAGTTTGAGCCCAAGTAGTCTCACCCCAAATCTGCCCTCCCAAGAAGAAAACTCTTGAGAGTACCAGCTTCCAATGACAAGATAATTAAGTGAAAATAGTTTATAAATAAGACAGTAGTCAACTTTCATCTTTTACCAATTATTAATTACATATTGAGAAGGCTAGAAGCTGTCCCTGACATCCAGGAGCTGGCCTGGCACTCAGAGCTAGGCCTTGGTATTCTCCTTTTGGAAGCAGTTTCACATAATACCAACATCAAAAGAGGTCACTCTGCGACTGTGATGGATCCTGACCAAGAGAAGATCACTCATGAACATGTCTGAGCAAAGACACAAGAAGCTCCTCTAAACCAAGGTGACCAGATATTCCCAATTCCTAGCAACTTTGTGTGACTGCCACTTGTTTATTAATTACCATTATAATTAATCATTCAGGTCTTCTCTCCTTTTAGATAAGATTAAGATACCTAATCACAATCACCCCTGCCTCCTGATAACATTCAACCCAGAACAAAGCCCTGCTTCCTCAAAGCATCCTCCAGTCACCTGACACAGACCCAAATTCTAGCATGGTCTGGTATCTTCTTACCAATAGGGCCCAAAGTTTTCCCCACAGTGTGGCTAGGCAGTTTAGAATTCATCTAATAAGAAATGGGAAATAATTGAGACTTTTAGAATAGGGTAGAGACATGATTAAAGTTGTGCTTTAGAAAATGAAATCTGACAAAACATGTAAGGCAACCAAAAGAAAAAGACAGTGGGCAAAGATGGTAATGAAGCCATTCCAGTAGTCCAGGGGACGACAAGGAGACAGAAGCCATAATGCAGGTGGCGTGTGATAAATACCTATATGAAGGTGGTAGCAGAGGGAATGAAAATGAGTTAATGTGCACTGGGACATCTATAGGAAGAATCAATAGTGGGTAGAGATTTGATACGGTATTAACCATCAGCACGATTTAACATTCACTAGGCAGGGATTCTCTCAGATCAGATTTCCCATAAAATATTCAGTTCTTAATCTGAACAAAATAGATAGGGGTTTTTCGTATCTATAAGTTCACTTCATTAGCATAAGATAGAAAGTTATGAATAGGATGACTTTGAATTCACCTTACTTGGATTATAAAATGTGAAGTTGGATTTAAGCCTACCATATGGATAAGGGATCGATTTAGCCCTTAAGTGTCTTTTGGAAGCTCCCATGAAGGGCATTAGAAGTTTTGTGAGCATATTAGAAGGCAAACTTGGGGCCTAAGTGTGCATATTCAGCAGACCTGCCTGGATCCTCCACTCTAGGAAACTAAAATAGATGAAGATGTGCCTCCTAGGAGCTAATCATACTATTATTCAAATGGAAATAAAAGAGATGCATGGTTCTGGTGGTAGAAATGAAGTAAACTTCCCAACATTACAACCGACAGGCTAAGCTCAAGGTGGTGCTTGACACTTTAGGAACAGAAAGGTCCTGTTTTGGAATGAACTTGGTTCCAAGAGCTTTTTCAACTGGAGTTTTAAGAACTGAGCCCCTTCTCCCCTACAAATATTAGAAATAGTATCTAGGAATAGAGTACAGCTCAGAGAGGTCATGAAAGCCCATAGACCCTATAGTAAGTTTAACTGTGGTACTAACCCAGTGGTAGACCTGGAAGAGGATGGCATTCATATATGATGAAAATCAGAGGAAGTCGACATACTTCCTCAGTTTTTCTTTCATCTACTGTAGGCAAAATTTAGATCTTGGTAGGAAGAAACACATCCGTTTAGTCCCATCCTACGTGAGCCCCCACCACCAATTAAATAGGCTCAAAATTCAAACCTATCTCTACATCTATCCAAAAGACATTATTAGAAAGATGACTACAACCCTCAAAATAAGCTACCATTCAAAATTCTAAATGCTGAGATTTTACTCAAGTGTTTTGTTTTGTTTTTTAAGATTTTATTTATTTATTTGACAGAGAGATCACAAGTAGGCAGAGAGGCAGGCAGAGGGAGGGGGGAAGCAGGCTCCCTGCTGAGCAGAGAGCCCAATGCTGGACTCCATTCCAGGACCCTGAGATCATGACCTGAGCCGAAGGCAGAGGCTTAACCCACTGAGCCGCCCAGGTACCCCTTACTCAAGTGTTTTAAATCACTTAAATCCCAACATCCTCCTTCGATATATTTTTTTTAATATTTTATTTATTTATTTGACAGAGAGATCACAAGTAGGCAGAGAGGCAGGCAGAGGGAGAGGAGGAAGCAGGCTCCCTGCCAAGCAGAGAGCCCGATGCGGGGCTCGATCCCAGGACCCTGAGATCACGACTCAAGCCAAAGGCAGAGGCTTCAACCCACTGAGCCACCCAGGCGCCCCAAGATATTTTTTTAAAAAACTACAGCCAAAGGCTTCTTAACTATAACTTCAAATGCTCAAATCCACCAGTAATATTGATTAATAGAAAAGGCCATCCTAAAAAGTGCCACATTTGACTTTTTATAAGTAACTAATTACAGAGAGTAAAAATAATGGTGAAAACTACACCAGGGTTAGACGCCAATTTCTACCCTCTGCTTTCATGCTTAAGAATCCTAGAACTAATTCTAAATTGTGAAATGAATCTGTCCCCAGCCAGTGTAGCAGACTTAATGCACCATTAATCTGGTCTGCTCTCAGCTGCCAATTGAAATAGTCACAGTCATTCGATTTTTAAGGAAAAGACAGTACTGCAGAAGTACATTCCAGAGGTCTTTTCATAAAAGCCATCCTGTGTGCTCCATCTGCACACGCAATCTGCTTGTTTATTTCCAGCCAGCTTGCATGGGCAGATTAATGCGTACAATTAGAAAGCAACCTCACAGGCATTCAATAAACTGCCTTCATTATTACACTCAGGAGAGTCCCTTTGGATGTCAATAAAAGCCTAGTTTTCTGCCTGTTAGCTAAATAATTGACAACACTAAAAATAATCAGAAGCAAATGAACGAAGTCAGGAATAAGGTGTTAAGAAAGAGCACATTAAGATTCTCATGGTGGTGCCCCAGGATGCTATCATGAGCTTTTTCTCCAGCAGCCTGGATTTACAGTCTGCTCAAGTCCATGGATGCACTTCTGTACAAAAAAAAGAAAAAAGAAAAAAAAAAACCGCCACCATTCCTGGTCTGCTATTTGAACCACATATCACAGCATGCTGAAACTATCAAGGACATGAGATATTGACTAGTTTGAAAGAATTTCTTACTGTGTTTCTATTTTGTGTTGCTTGGTTTGACAGCTTCAGGAGAATATAATTCTTTTGGTGGAGGAAAGGGGCATTGGGGAATGGGGAATAGCCTGGTTGGTCTGGTGAAATCTTTGTATTATTAGAATTCTAACAGCTCCCCTAGACAAATTTTGAACCATAAACCGATTATAAAAGGTATGATAGAGGCTTGTAATACAGAGAATCCATATTTTCCAAGATGTCCCTTTCATATTCCTAGCCATATAATGATCATCCATTTCATGAGCTATTAGTCTTTTAATTTCAAAAGTAGTTCAAAACAAAATACTCTTTAAAAAAAAAAAAACTTCACAAATATTTTTTATGTTTCTCAATAGGCTTTGAAAATCAATTTGAGGTACTTCTCATTTTTAGTTAACTCCTTTTTCCTGGTTAACTGGGACTTTCATGATAAGCAGAAGAAAGAGCAAGAGTGAAATGTGTGTGTAATTGAATTCAGCTCCACTGATGGTATACGAGGCAGTTGAGGGTAAAACTCTTTTTTTTTTTCCTTCAGAGAAAAAGGGTGATTGATCTCTAGTATTTAGTAAAACACAACTCAAGAAGCTGGAGACTATGAAAGAAATTTGGGTGACATAACCTCCCATTTCCTTTAGATTCTAACAATCTCTCATCCTTCACTTTACCATGTTTAAAACTCTCCAGAGAATGAACTTGTTCAAATTCCTAGTCCTATACCTAGGCCCCCTCATTGGTAAGCAGCTCTTCCCTTCTCCAGTGAAAGTAGGATGATACGGGATAAATACATTTGTCTTTATTGTCTCTCTAGCCTACAATTGCCCTCATGGCATCTCCTTATCTCTTTCAATTCCTCTGGTTGGCCTAGAAATACTCTCATCCATCCTCTACCAATGAATGGAAAGGTAATAATATATTAACAGCCTTGATCTACTACCTCTCCCCTGCCATCTCTCTCTAAGACAATTTCTCCTGGTGTTTAGATTCCCACCAGCTCCCTCACCCCCATACCAGTCTTAGAAGAACAGCAGGGAAAACCAGGCTATGGATTCTATGACTCCAATGAGGGCAATGCCTATTTTAACTTAAAAAAGATAACATCACTCAGGGGCACTTCTACCCAACCCATTCCATCTCCCATTTGCTGGCCTGGGTAGCAGAGGCCAAGTACCTCACTTGCTAAGACGCGAAGTAAAGCATTGGGAAACTTCTTCCCACTCCTCTCTCGGAGACTTAAAGCAAGAAAGAGCTGCTTAGGATAGAGGCAGAATAATTGCAGTGGAAAACCAGAGGACACAACATACTTTAGGGTGTCACATATACTCACCCCAACATTAGAATGATCTTAAATTCTGAAAATGAGGTATAACAATGGGAAGAGAGAACAGGAGGAGGCAGTCAGATAACAATCCATCTGAAAGTGGAGGCTAATTGCCAGTTCTGGGTGGGACCAGAATAGTCTCTACATAACAGTCACTACAAAATAGAAATTGTCTGATCCACTCAACAAGGATCTCTGTACAAAGTTTCATTTCTGTCTCCATAATATTCAGGCACTTATGTGCCATTTATGTAAAATATTTTAGTTAATCCTTATAAATGGCCTATGGATAAATAAATAAATAAATAAATGGCCTATGGGAGAGATACTGTCATTCCTATTAAAAAAAAAAAATGAGGTTCCATACACTGTCCAAGGTCACAGCTGGGGAATGGAGCTAGGAATTTGAATCCAGATATGCTTGGTTTTAATGCTACCACATTTGGAATTAACCTAGGTTAATTTCTAGGTTAGATATATAAATATAAATATATATATATATATATAGAGAGAGAGAGAGAGAGAGAGAGTCTTAAGTTATAATATAATAAAAAATATGGTTTTTGACTTTTTCTATTCTTTTAAGCAGCTTGCAGGTAATCTAGCTACTTAGAGTTAGGACAGGGGCTTATCTTTAAAGCCTATATAACAGAGTAGATTACCTACATTATATAGCACATAGTGGTTGCCCTATACATATTAGCTGTTGATATTCACAAGTCCTACTAGAAAAAGTACCTTGTTGGATGACCGCCAACTGGGAATTTTGCCAATAATTACTAAATTATTCCTCAATTTTTGTCTACAAAAATACAAGTGTGACTAGTCCTCAGTACATTAGATAAACCCCTGGTTAGTTTCAATTCTGCTTGGGTACTTCTTCTCAAATATCATCTTCCTTATATGAGTGTTTTGAAAGTCGACATTATCAGAAGTACCTTGGATCAGCAAAGAATCAGCCATCCTAGTTATTTACAGTGGGGAATTTCTCAAATTTAGCAGTATTATTTCAAATCGACTGACTACTAAAGAATACTCTCTGAACCTCAGAACCTCACTTAGATAATGACAGAGTTTAATTACATAATTAATATAACAGCCAATAATCCCATATCAGAAGTCCTAAACAGTTACCATCACTTAGAATTTAAAAGCAGAATGAACAGTATGCCTATAAAGGAACAAAGTTCTGAAAGACACAAACTTACTATTGCTGGTGCTCTCTAAATGCTTCTCTTCTGAGGTTTTCTTGAAGTCTTTTTTTCTCCTCTAATTTATTGCTCTGAAATTGCAAATGTCAAAAATGCCACCTATTAGGGAAGCTTTAAGCAGAATCATGGTGTTAAAGTTACCCAAGGTCCAAAATCCTAAGGTTCAAGTGGCCGCAGCAGTCCAAGATGGTACTTACCAGGGCTTCCAAGATGTGCCCTCTCAACCCATGGGTACTATTTACTGAAAGCCAGGAGCCCCAGATTCCTGCCATGGCTCTCCTCTCCCAACTTGACTGGATAATCACAGAATCAGTATTCACATTTTTATTCTGTAGCTCAAATGATGGCAATGTTTATATTTTAAGAAGTATTTTCAAGATAGTTTAAGGGAAAGATGAAATTTCCACAGCAAGTATGTTAAATGAAAATTACAAGAAATTATAAGAAATGGTTAAGTAGTTCATAAAAAACCACATTCCACTACAGCATTCAGAAAAAGATTTTCAATAAGCCAACTCAACTCCCTCCTGACTTAGAATCAGATACTTAGACCTATTGAGAGACTGAACAGCAAATGTCGTAAAAAATGGAATGGAAAGAATTATTTTTTTAATTAGTTGTTTGGCGAATCTAGAAACAAAGGACGTCATATTTGATATTACTGTCACCAAGGCTCTGGCATATTTTAATCCAACTTAAATAACCCTGGAGCTTTTTGTTCACTATCACATAACTGTCATTTAAAAAAAAAAACAAAAAAAACTTGCCTATGAAAAACAAGTGAAGTTCCTAGAAAACAAGTTTAATGTGGAGCTGAAACAAGTTCTACAACACAGGGGAGACTTGAAGTTATAAATGAATCGGAGGGAGACAGCAAGCAGCTGGGTTTGCTTTAATAAAAAGAACTGGATTTGCCTAGCCGGAAGACCTGTGGAAAGGGAATAATGGAAATCATCACTTCTAAACCCTGACATAAGTTTGGCTCCATCTTTCAAAGAAGGGGAAAAACTGCTCATGTTGTTCATTTGAAAGTCTTCATTCACAGAACCACTTACTAGTCCCATTTTGAAAAGTAAAATGGAGGTTTCAGTTTCAGAAAAAACAAAGGAAATTTACTATTTACTACAAAAGGAACCAATTATAATACAAAGCAATTGGATTTTTAATGAAACAAGTTCTAGGAAGCAAACTAACAGAGAATTGTAAAACCAAATCAACCGGCTCTCAACCTAGAAAAAAAAAGCCTGATTCATGAGGCCAAAATGATCAATTGTGATGAGCCCCTACACCTCTGGAAAAAAGCGGGGGGCAATAAAAGACAGCAAGCAAGCAGGAGGGATTCATTAAACCACTATTAGAAATGCTACTTTGAAAATGGTGAGAAAACCACACAAGCATCTGGAGACCAGGGCTGGGTTTCCTTAGCAAGGTCAAAAATTGGAAACCCAGTTTTGATATCTTCACTAATAGATTATCATCGAATTCAACTCATGAAAATAGTTACTCAGTAGCTAAATTCTATCCAGAAAGGTTTGTTTATCCCTTAGAAGTTGAGGGGGGAAGTATTTTGCAAAATACCAGCGTACTTAAGAAATTATATTCAATACCTATCAATGTAGGAGCTGTTTATTATATGTAGGAGATATATATTATATATATCTGAACACTTACATTTAGTCATACTATTTATTTCTTTCCATTTAACAGAGAATTAAGGAGTCATCCAACCATATATATACACACACACACGAATGCAAAATGTAAAATATCTAGGGGCACCTGGGTGGCTCAGTTGGTTAAGTGTTCAACTCTTGGTTTCAGCTCAGGTCATGATCTCATGAGACTGAGCCCCACATGGGGCTCCTTGGGGGGCATGGAGCCTGCTGAAGACTCTCTCTCTCCCTCTGCCTGTCCCCTACCATGCATACGTGCACGTATGCTCTAATTAAAATATTTAAGAGCATGGAGTTTAAAAGTAAAAATTATGTAACCAGCTCCAGATCCACCATCACTTGAATAACCTTAAGCAAATCATTTAATATTACTAAATCTCATTTGTTCAAATATTTATCAAATGCCTATTATATGCTTGGTACTGTGGTAGATGCTGAGAATACAGATATGAACAGAGCAGTGCCTCCTCTGGAAAATTTCAGAGGCTAGCTGGGAACACAGACAAGAAGGCAATGATGGCAGTATATAAAATATGTTGGAGGATAGAGGTTTGCAAATAACATGAACAGAGAAAAAGTACAGAAGTAGGTCGTCAGGAAATGCTTTCAACATTTCTGCAAACATTAATTTAGTGTCCACTAAATGGCAGACCCCATCCTGGGCACAGGAGCCAAGCTGATTAACATTCAGAATGTAGTTTCTAACCTCGGGTTCATGAGTGAAGTCTATGTTAAAAGTATGCTCATTTTTACAGAGAGTGGGTTCATCCACGGCTTTCTTCAGATTCGTCAAGAGGCTGGTGACCAAACTAAAGGATGAGAACCATGGTCTAATGAGAGGTAGAAATTTGAGACAGAGAATAATCTTAGCAAGTTTTCCAGGAGGAGGAGCTGATGGGAGCAGGGCTACTCCGCTCCATTAAACAGGCTGCTCACTACTCAGGGGGGCCAGCAAAGGGGTTGGGGAGGCTAAAAGAGGGCTGGCATTCAGCCACCAAGCCCTAAATCCCAGCACAGGGTGCTTCAGCACAGCACAGGTCTTTTTCTATGTCCCATCAAAGTACTATCAGTCACCAACCTGAGCACCCACAAAACTGACTGGATGAAGAATCCACTTCTAATTTGCACAAAGGCAATGATGGGCTAGTAGGGGCCCTGGGTAGGAAAGGGACATTCCCATAATTTACAATATTTTCAGTAAACAAAGGCATGAGAAAATAAGGCTGTTTAGGGAACCCTAAGAAGCTTATGGATAAATTGAAAGGTGTTTGTAGTGACATCGTGGTAGATAAGGTTGAGAAAATGGGAAGGGGTGGGTATAGAGGAGTTTATAGGCCAAGTAAAGGAGTTTGGGCTTCATTAAAGGCAATGATGAGCCATTATGTTATTTCAAGCAGGACAGTAAGCACCTTACTCTAAAAGCAACGTGGAGAATAAACTGCAGGAAGGACCACAAATATAAAAACCAATGGAGTGGCTATCACAGTAATCCAGGCCATAAATTATGAGTCCCAAATTAAGGCAATGGGGACAGAGAAGGATCAGCAAACTCTCAAAAAATGCAGGGAACAGAAATAATAGGAGAGGGGGAAAAAGAAATAATAGGAGGTCGACTATATCAGTGAAGGATGAGTGAGGCAAGGAGGAATAGTACAAGAGGATAACCATTATGAGCATCAGAATGAACAGAAGTTTAGTTTTGAACCTACTGGATTTGAGATCTACTTGTAGTACATCTAGAGAGAAATATCAAACATACAGTAGAATACATGGTTCTGGGATTCAGGAATATGGGCTAGAGATACAGATATTAGAAATCACTAGCACAAATAATAACTAACCCTTAAATGTGGAAATGTGAGGACTTTCACCTAAGACTATGGTTGGATAGTTACAGGGATGAGAGAAGACCAACAGATAGGACTGGGATAGAACATCAATAGTAAAAAACATGTGGGGGAGCGCTGTGAATTGTGTAAGACTGACATCAGTCTTACACTGACTGTAAGTGAATCACACACCTGTACCCCGGAAACAAATAATGCATTCTATGTTAATTAAAAAATTTTTAAAAAATGGGGTGGGAGAGGATCTGGAAACCCAGAGGGGTGGGCTTTGAAGGACAGAGTACTTAATAGTTACAAAATTACAAAGAGTTTAAATAAGTTAGAAATTAGAGTCTCCATTAGGTTTTTTAAATTAAATCAGTACCTGTGGAGTACTAGAGACAGAAATCAAACTCAGCCCACCAAGGAACAAATAGAGGTGAGAAAGGCTAGGCAGGTTCCTAAGCCAGCTGCACTCAGCATCACCTAAGGGACATTTTTATTTTTTATTTTATTTAAAAAAAATTTTTTTTAAAGATTTTATTTATTTGACAGAGAGAGAGAGAGAGAGAGATCACAAGTAGGCAGAGAGGCAGGCATAGAGAGAGGGGGAAGCAGGCTCCCTGCTGAGCAGAGAGCCCAATTCGGGGCTCCGTCCCAGGACCCTGAGATCATGATCTGAGCCAAAGGCAGAGGCTTTAACCCACTGAGCCACCCAGGCGCCTAAGGGACACTTTTAAAAACAAGAGATTGTTTGGTTCAGGTGATTGCTAGAAGTCGGTCCACAGACTGGCATTTGGGAACCAAATGTGGGGGAGAGGCTTTTGAGCAGTTGAGCCAGGACACTTGACAGGGAGGAGTTGAAAGCAAACCAGAACAGAGGGAGATATTCTGTTTTTAAGAGAACTGAGTAGGATTATATCCCAAGATACAGAGGGAGTGGGGGAGGGCAGGAAAGTAACAAGAAAAAAGGGAGCTTAACTGATGAAGCAGCAAAGTTCCTGAGGAGATGGGAGGGAAGAAGAGATAATAAACATAGGTAGAAGAATCCATCGTAGCAACGAAAACAACTTTCTTATTCCTTCTGAGATGGGATGGGGGTAGAAAGAGCAAAGGAAGAGTACAGAAACAGAAAAATAAAGGTCCTTATGGCCTGACGGACTTTATTTCCCAGAAGATGAGAGAGGAGATCATGAGCTGAAAATGAAAGAAGAGGGTAAGAAGTGAGGGGAGGAAGATCTTGGTAATTAGAGGTGGGCCAGGCCTACGAAGTGAAGCACAATACTGTAGGCATTGTTAGAGACCCAGCTGAGAGAGAAGCCCACAAATCTGCTGGGGCAAAAAAAGAAAATCCACAAAAGCACGTGTGTTTGCTTTCTCCAGCAACCTCATTCAGGAAGGTTTAGTAAAAATGAAATAATTGAACCAATTCAAGTGTAAAATAATTCTTTGCCTTCCATGCACCAGCTTGATATGATAAAGTCAAATGAGATAGTGTTAAAGCACTTCTCTACATCTATAATTAATTAGGTTAGGACACCCCAAGTCAGTGATTACCATGTTCTGGTCATTGTAGTAAGGCCTTTGCACATGTTGTATCCTTTAAGCCTTCCGTTCCATTATATTATTATTATTATACCCATTTTACAGATAAGAAAATGGACATTTTTCCCAGTTTATAAAAACAATATTGCAATAAGTACCTCAATGTGGTTTTACCCTGTAATCTGTCTTAAACTGTTAGCCCTTGCTACTACTTGCTTCCTAGAAATAACAAATGCAATTCCTTAAAAAATATGTATATGTATGCATCTCTGCATATGCATACATTCTTTTCTACTGGTTAGTTCCTACTTCACTTCACTGCATTAAAACTAACTCATAGGGGTGCCTGGGTGGCTCAGTTGGTTAAGCATCTGCCTTCAGCTCAGGTCATGATCCCAAGGTTCTGGGATCGAGCCTCATGTGGGGCTCCTTGCTCAGCAGGGAGCCTGTTTCTCCCTCTGCCTGCCACTCCCCCTGCTTGTGTGCTCTATTTCTCTCTCTCTCTCACATAAATAAATAAAATCTTAAAAAAAAAAAAAAAGACTTTAACACTAACAGTGCTTCTCAGTGTCTGCATAAAACACTGTGACCTCCAGTGCTCCAAATAACTATCAGCTTTATGACTTTATAGTTTACTAGAAAGAAGAAGGAAAGTCATCGGATGCCCCCCAGATCCCTAGCTGGTTCCCGGCCCTTTCTGAGGTCAAAAGGTTCTGAGTATTAAATGAAAGTATTTATAAACTATATACCACTGTATAATATTATTTCAAGCATAAATAGATCAAAAACAGAATAAGAGGAATCCGGGAGGTAGGGAGGGTCTTTAACAGGGAATCGGAAGATTTTCGTATTTCAAGTGTGTGGGTATTATGAAAGCCTGGGGAGAAATCGAATTATTACCTGCTCCATCAATGTGATTATGAGGGAAAATCATGGTGGAGGTTTACTCCCACAGCTACAAAATTCAGGTAAAAAGCTTGTTGTGAGGATTTATGAAAACCTGTGTACTTATCCTGCAAGATCCAGCCAGCAGAGAAAGTACTTGTACCTGGTATGCTGCCTTTGTTTAACGACTTTCTTTCACTCTGATGTTCTAATATTTTAGAGGTATTTTCTCTGTTTTATAGATTTCCAGAAAGAGAAGCTAGTACATGATCATAAAACCGCATGAGTTGTATTAGTTTCCTATCGTTGCTGTAACAAACGCCACAACTTAGTGGCTTCAAATGATGCAAGTTTACTCTAGTCATCTTACAGCTCTGGAGGTAGGGAGTCCAAGACCGTTTCACTGGGTTAAAATCAAAGTGTCAGCAGGATGACTTTTCTTCTGGAGGCTCCAGGGGAGAATCTTTCCTTGCCTTTCCTAGCTTCTAGAGGCCACCTACATTCCTTGGCTCATGGCCCCTTCCTCCATCTTAAAGCCGGCACTGGCAGCCCGGATCTTTCTCCTGCTGCCAGCTCTTCAGTGCTCAATCTCCTGCCTCCCCCTTTCAATGTGATTACATTAGAGCCACCTGGATAATGCGGGGTTCTCTAGTGGAAGGTAAGTTGATTAGCAACTTTAATTCCATTTGCAAGTGTAATCCTCCAACCTTTGCCAGGTAACATAATATATTTTCTAGGTTCCAGGGATTAGAATGTGGAGGGGGAGGGGAGGGGGCATTACTCTGCCTACTACATGGGTTATAATCTAGTTTTAAATCAATAAGCATCAGACATAGACTATGCCAGATACTTCACAAAATCTTTGCCCTTCTTAGCCCTCAGAGGCTTGGCTTTGGAATGTGTGTTGTAGGGGAAGGTGAGGGAGGCCCTCTTTCACTTAGGACTAAAGCAGCGGTGTGCTGATAAACTTAGCAACCAGCCCTAGCAATGAGGAGGAGGAGAAGGTTGACTTGTAGCATTTACTGATTTCTGTGGTGAAAATACTCCCACAACAGTCGGTTTCAGGTTACCAAGATGCAGTCCAGGAGGCTCTGGCACACACCAGGGGAAGCACACATAACATCAACATATCCTAGTACAGGAAATAAAAGTTTAATGGAGTACCCAAGTGCCCTTTCCAAATTTCCCCTTCACATATAGGACTAACTCTTCCTGAAACCATCGACGTGACCAGATGCTAAAGAGCTGGCTGCCTTTCACACCCTTGTGCTTATTAAAAAGCAAAGACCACTCACATGTGCTAGCAGGGAATACAGTCTACTCTCCCCTCACTCACACACAGGTGGTGACCAGTTAGAGACCCCGTGTTCTGTGGTGACTCCTTCTGGGAGAGGGAAAACTGAAGGGCAAGGGGGGTTAAGACCAGAGACAAAGCTAGGGACTCTCGGGTGGCAAAGGCTGCTTGGTTTCTACTTGACCCAGAATTCCTGGACAGTAGCTATTTGCCTGGGGAGGAGGGTGGTATTTTGCAGGCTGCTGTCCATATGTGTGTCTGCTGTACATTTTAAAGAATCAGTGCTCCATAAGTACTGCCATTATTGCTTCCCTTGGCCATTTCCACACTGGCAATGTGAAGGATGCCATTTCTAAATGGCTAATGTCCGTTTTTCTTTTATCTGACATAAGCAACTAGATAGGCTCACACTTACTAGGAAAAGCCACAGATTTATATCCCACAGGAAGAACTAGGTCCTGGTGGCAGCGCAGGGCAATTAACCAGAGAAATCAAGTCTGTGGAAGGACCAGGGTAGGCTGCTCCTTATCTTGTTAGGAAGTGTACATTAATGCTCCTCAACTTTTCTATGCACAAGAATCAACTGGGGAGCTTATTAAAATGCAGGTTCTGGTTCAAAAGGTCTCTGGTGGGGTCTCAAGATTCTGCATTTCTAACAAGTGATGCCAGTGCTGCTGGTTCAAGGAAAACATATTGAATGGGAAGGACCAACATATCAATGTTCTCTCCCCATCTTTCACTTTTGGGCAAAATTATACCAATAATCATTACAGTTATCACATTAGAAAAGCCAACCCAATTAAGATTTCTGTAGTTAATGATTGTAATACATCTAGTGTTATGGTACAACTTGGAAAGAGGAAAATGTTGCTTTTACTCAACATGAAAGAAAGGCACTTCAGCCACCAACATTTCTGAGTAGTGTACATTATTTGACCCTGAGAAGAAATGAGCTATAAATAACCCACAAGCCAGCCAGTTATGGTATTAAATGACCACTAACACATGGCTTTTAGAAGAAGAAGTTGCAACACAATAATTCCTCAGGATTTGCAAGCCTCTTAATTCAATTCCTGGTGATGACTGGATGATTTTCTTATTTCCCCTAAAATGCAGACAGACTACGTAAATGGGACACCTCTTCTACAATCACAAAACCAAACTGTGAGCGTTCCTTTGAATAAAAAGAAATGAGAGGGGGGAGTTGGATGAAAAAGGATGGGGAATAGAGAAGTAGAAAGACCAAAAACAAAAATGCTTTAAAGGTTAAAAACAACTATTGTAATAAAAATCTTTTCAGGGAAGGTAGAGTAGCTGATCAATTGGAAACAGATTGCCACATCAAATTTTGTAAGCAGAAGTTCTTATACTCTTTTGTCTTACACCTCCAGCGTTACATCAGAGTTCCTCACGTAGAAGTCCAGTCTAATCTCCATGCCAGAGCCCACATCTCCATCTACAGATGCTCCTGGCCATGAGAGAAGAGGACGAGGTAGGGCTTAGTTTAGGGGCATGGCGGGGAGCTGCCCAAGATCATACAACATAACCAAATACCTTATAAGAAAGATGGTCTGCTACCAGCCAGGTGGACAGCAGAAAAGACTCATATACCCGCATGTTTTTTATAAGCCATCACCTTCTGCTTCATTAACTCCAACTGGTAAAAATATCTATTGCTTGGTAACCAGGCTTAAATTTTGACCAACACTCAGTCTTTAAATTTTTTTTTTTAAAGATTTCATTTATTTATTTGACACAGAGAGAATGAGAGAGAGGGAGAGAGAGCGAGCATGGACAGGGGGAGCAGCAGGCAGAGGGAGAGGGAGAAGCAGACTCCCCGCTGAGCAAGGAGCCCGACACGTGACTCAATCCCAGGACCCTGGGATCATGATGGAGCCAAAGGCAGATGCTTAATGACTGAGCCACACAGGCATGCCCAACACTCAGTCTTTAAAAGAGAAAAACAAAGGGAAGGAGGGAGAGAGAAAGAGATAGGCAGGCAGACAGACAGGCAGGCAGCAAGAATAGGAATGGTGTTTCCATGACTTAAACTTGCAGCAGGTGCCATGCTCGGTGGTGAGTATCATAGGCCAACGTCCCCATACCTCCAGTACTTAAACCTACTACAGCTTAGGACTTTGCAGGGAATGGGAAGAGGAAGAGAGGTGGGGGTAGAACAACACTACATTCTTCCTTCTTCTGTAGCAGAAAAGCGTTTTTAAGAGATTTTTTCGCCAAGCACCAGAAAGAGTATCAAAACTAAAAACATCACTTTCGCTTTGAGGTTTAGCATGGCTCCTATCAGTAATACTGAAGTGCAAATGCACACTTTTTCTTTTATCAGGAAGAGAGGTATGCTCACCTATTGAATGCTTACCCCAGAAAATTCCATATTTGGATATAAACATGGCAGCGCGCCAGCTGCTGTTGTTACTAACTGCTTTGCCTTCTGGTCAAATACACAGCCCTTACTTGGATGGCTTGCTTGGAAGGTGAGAGAGTGTGGTCACTAAGAACTCTAGCTCTGAGGCCAGTCTGCCTGGATTTGAATCCTCCTTCTTCTGTTTACTGGCCATGAGCCCTTGGGCAAGTTATCTATCCTCTCTGCCAGTTTCCTCATTTGTAAACTTAGGTAATAAGAATAACATACTCACAAGATTATTGTGAGAATTAAATGAATTTTGTATGAGCAGGGTGGAAAAGAGAACCTGGCAAGCAATAAGGCTTCCACAAATGGCAGCTCATCATCCTTTCTACCATCTTACCTTCTCTCTCTGAATTGCCTTCATTTTTTGCATTTTGGCTTCTTCCGCTTCCTTCTTGATTCTTACAGATTCTTCTCTTTTTAGCTAAATTGTATTGAAATTACAGAGGACAAAAAACAGTTACTATTTTTCAGTCTGAACCTCTGGAACATAAAATTATGATGAAAGGCAAAATACAGTATTGTTTGTGCTATACCTCGCCATGATTATAGGTTGGCACTTCCAGCTACTTAGATCACAGAGAATGGTCAGGCTGCATCCTCTGCCCATGAAATTAATCTCTTGTGTTTCTTCCTTGGTCTCTGTCTGTCTTCCCATCCCCCACACAGGTTGGGGGAGGGGGGAAGACCAGATAGTATTTCCTTATTATAAAACTCATAGAGTTCATTATTTAAAAAAAAAAAAAAAGTCACTGGCATCTTAAATCTTTCTGTACTACTTTCATGACTGGCATTCGTAAACAAATCCATGTTCTTGGAATAAAACATTCAAAACATGGTAGAGTTAAGCTATAAATAATAAATCCTTTTATCAAGGGTCCTGCTGGCTGATACTGATGGCTTGGATAAGAATTCTAGATATTTGTCTCTTCACTTCTCACTTCCTGATTTCTTTGATTGTGAGAGTTTCCTTTTGCAATCAGTTTAAAGGTTTTATGTTTTTGGTAAAGTTACTGTTTTATTCCATGGTTATCAAAAGTGCTGGTACTCAAATTACTTGCCAAAATTAAACTAAAAGATGGAATCTGACCTTTTGCTGGTATTTAGATTGCATCAGTTGGAGTTGTTGTTTCTGCCTGACTTCAGCCTCTGATTGGCTTCCACCTATAGGGAAAAAAGTCACAAAGGTGAAACATGAATATTAAGCTGAAATGTCAGCCTTCAAAGACTAATTAATACATGATAAGTCTACATCGTGAATTTCTTTAACATTTTCATATCCCTGGAAATAAGGATATATATAACTAGTTTTCTTACTAAGACATTAGAGAATGGTAATTTCTTAAAAGAAAAACAGAGCTGCTCAGCATATGATGCCATATTCCTGAAAGAAGGGGACAATCCCACCAAGGTTTTAAGTCTTGTAGGTATTCAAGTCTTCACTTAGACTGGAATTACACCTGAAGGTCCATGCTAAATAATAAGAAATAGTGCCTGTCTTAGAAATTCTAGAACATTCGTCCTGCTTGAGTACAACCATTCCTTAACCTACTAAGGATGATGATCAGTGATGCTTTGTTTTTCTTCTTCTGACTCTTCTGCCCCATATTCTAGTAGCAAAGTGCAGGAAATCCTCAGGGGTCTTGCCACTAGACAAATACATAGTCTTTATAATCCAGTTTTTAAAACTACAGTGGGAATATTTTAGTTAATAATTGATTGTCAATCCATACTATTTATTATTCTTTCTTTAGGTATTCAAGAGAAAAATATAGATATTAGATTATCTGCCTGTTCTCTCCTAAACCTCAAATAATTTGGGGACAGAATTCCTTGCAGCTTGACAATCATCTAAGAATTGCTGCTAAGGGATTTCTCAGTGTTTATGCAAGCTTGGTATGTGTATTATAAAGATTCCTCTGAAATAATTCTCTGGTGCTTTGGTCACTAAAAGTGTCAGTTCTCTGCAAGATTCATTCGCACAGAAGAAGCATTAAAACAATTTGCATTCACTGTAGTTTTTGTAATTGAACTGATAAAAACACCACAGAGACATTTCTTCTGAGTCCCAAAAGATATATAAGGTCTATTTGGTTTGAGCCCTTCAGTCTCTGTTTTGGGGCCTGGGGAATGGGAAAAAAACAGTTAGGGCTATTGAAACTTTTATCTAATGTTACAACCACTGTCAGCATCTCCCGGAGCTATTCCAATGTTCGAAAGGGTAGAGGAATAGGGGAAGAGTTGAGAATTAATAGGAATAAAGAAAGTCAAATGCCTAAGAATTTGAAGGTTTTGTTCAAAACTCATCTCAAAGTTTAACACATTTTAGACTTTTTTTTTTAACCCCAGGCTACTCCCATGCATATAACCTTGACCATTCCAAGATATATCATTAACAGAAAGCTGCAGTGAGACTCATATTGGCTAAGGCCTCAAGATAATAGGTACCAACTGCTGCAAAATTCTAAGGTGAGGGGCCTGACTCTTTGCAAGGGGGTAAGTGAAAAACAGTTTGGGGAACCTTAACTAGCAACTGCCTTCAGCCTATAAAAGAGGTTGGATAGGTCAAAGGGAGGTAGAAATCAGAGGAAAGAGGTCTTTGTGAGTTCCATTTTGTCTGTGTGTGTATTTGGGGAAGAAGGAATATTCACATCAAGATGAGCAAGAGAGGTTTAATGAAAATCACTTGGGGAACGCAATCTGTGTCCCCAAGAGACTAAAGTACCTAGTGGACCTATACCTAGAAAAGTCAAAGCCTACATGCACCTGGCTGCTGTTAGGTGGCTCCTCAGGTCAGCAAGAAGAGGCGGCTGCATGGCAAATGGTTTGTAGTCCCAGAGTTTGGGGGAAGAAAGGATGCACAAGTGTTTCCTATGCTCCCAATCTGGGATGTCATAAAAGAGACTGTCAGTCTAAAGCCATCTTAAAGGACTTGCTGACGTGGGCCACCTGGAGGATTAATGGAGCCTTACAAAGATAGTCTACCTACTAAGAGCCAATGGTGAAGCCAAGCATACCAGCAGGAAAGTATGTCATGTCTATCAGGGACATCTAGGTGAGAAATCGATGGCAGGCAAAGGGGCTCTGAAGAACCCCAAGAAGCCCAGGGATGAGAGTGCACAGTAAGGATTCACCAAGACTTTCAGAAACCAGGATTTGTACAGTACAGATCCTACCTCTCATCCCTCTCGCTCCTCTTTTGACCCAGGAGGGGTCAGAATCTGGGAACAGAGGAGTCAACAGAGAAAAATTCAATCACATCCTATTTCCTTTGCTAGTTTTCTACCCAGAATAGTCCTGGGCTAGAGCAGGGAAGCTTTAATCTCCATTAGTAACAGTTTTGACTAGTACCTGAGACTGAACATTAATTACTAAATGACACTGTTTAATGGCTAGAATTAGCTGGACAGCTTTCATTTGAGAAAGACCAAGAAGATCTAATTTCATCCACAGAGCATGGGAAAAACTAGTCCCACATAGCCAGGTTGAGGGGGCCCATTAGGAAGGACAAAGCTGTTTCTTGGTGGTACCCCTCAAATGTGGCTTATTCAGCATAAAGGTGCCACTTGAGATTGACCCCTTTCATGAAAACGGTGGAATGATGGTGATAATACCATTATGTTCACCCATTAAATGATTTCCAAATTAGCTTATTTTAACCTACATCCTGGAAAAACTACTTTTCTAAAACTCTTGTGACAATAGGTAGCCCCTGACTCTAAGGCATTTGTATTAACTCAATCTCTAGGAATGGTGTATCCAGCCCCTTTCAGTTCTCAGATGCTGCCAGAAGAGAAAAGAGAAGAAAGCACGTGAATGATTCCCATTAGGTGGTATCCCTGTCGAGTGATTCAAACACCAGGCAAAGGCAGCCCACACAATTCATCACACTGGCATGTACTCCAGAGGCCCAAAGGTCTATCTGTAGAATGAAAACACAGGTGGTGTTCTCTTTATACCCACCACCGGGTCCCCAGCTCATTCTCATCTTCGTTTTAGAATTGAATCGCCATTTACTTTTTTTTTTCCCATCAGCATTCAATACTGCCAGGATTAATATGCTTGTGCTAGCTTTTACTCCTATGCTGACTAGTGCTATGACAAGGCATATGCAGCGCCCCATTTAAGCCTTCTTCAGAGCTGATCATCTAAGAGGCTCTAAATTATTCAGCAATTAAGCCATCACTTTATTCCCACGTAACTGTGGCATCATAGGTTTGCTTCTTGCAGAAAATCAAAAACAATAACATACCTGCATACCTAAGAGTTTCAGTTTTAAATGCATTTCCATTCCGAGCAGCACAGTGACCCTAAAACCTGTAACATGCGTCCAAAGACAGGTATAGGCAAGGCGCTAACAGGATCCCTGGGTGGCCCCGTCCTCCCAGATTCAGGCATCTGCTTCGCCCACTTACCTAACCGCCGTGACACCAGGTTAACGGGCTTCGCTCTGTGTTGCTCCTTCCACTTCTCAAGACTCTCCAGCTCTTTCTCAGCAACTAAGCCAGGTGAGAAATGTCAAATCATCAATTATTAGAATGTGAAAAGGAAACAGGTCCCTTGAAAGCCTAAGGAACAAACAGCAGAGGGCAGTTAACTACATGCAAGCACAAGTGGACAAAATATCCAGGAAAGGAAGCCGCCCTTTGAGGTCATCCCCTCTCCGAGGCACTTTCTCTCCAAGAATATGAACTGAAGGTTCAAATTTGAAGAAAACAAAAACAAAAACAAAAACCTGAACTCCTACTAAAATAAAAAAGTTTAGTTTTTCCTGTCATTCTGGCATTTTTAAAACCCTCTATCAAATTAGTTTTAATTTCTTCTGGAGAATGTGTGCAAAACGAGAACCTCCTTATGTCAATAAGAACCCTTCACACACAGTAAACATATCTCCAGAGAATTCTGATGCCCATATTAACTGTATTTTAAATGTCCCCCAAGCTTACTGCAACTAGGAGGAGTGAGGGTTGTGGTTCCTTGAGCTGGATACCACCAGGCCGAAAGCCTCCTCTCTTGGTAGAGTGGTGCTATTTCCCCAAATATACCCTCTGTGTGACAGCAGGGGGCACCAGAGATACTAATTCCGTTCTTCTAGTGCACGTCTGAATCTCCCCCTTAAACCTGATTGTTTCAAATGTCCATATATGGTAGTTTTTAATCATTAGAGGAAAAAAAAAAACTTCTGAAACATCCCCAAATTCCAGACCACACTAAGGCTTAAATTCCTGGAAAGTACTAAATCAAAAGCTTGTAAAATGCCAGAACATTAAATGATTCCGTTGGTCACCTGCCGGCAGTACCCACAATCACTCTGCATAGTTGTGATTGTTGTATTAGGCACTGATGCAGGTGTACCACCCAGGGTGCTACCTGTCTGGCGGAGATCCAGGTCTCTAATTTAGAGACCTGCTTTCTTGTGCCTATGGATCCATTCTCAGCCACAATATTAAATTTCTTACCAAGATCTAATGAAGGAGAGCAGAGAACGTCAAGGCGAGCCCCACAGCTTGACTTGAACAAGCCTCGTCACTTCTTTGTGAACTAGCAGAACTTTAGTTCTCCATCCACCTCTAAGGTATAATGCTGCAACTTTTAATGACAGCATTTATTTTACCATATGACTTCAGTCAAATATGTTACAGACCCAGTAGGCAAGAAGCACAAAAATGAGTACTGTGTAGCCCCTGCCCTCAAAGAGATTGTAATCTAGACAAGGAAGCTGAGGTACACCAATGAAAACAGCTGAGGGTACACAGAGGGTAAAGAAAAATTCCATTAAGAAGGGATGGGACAGGACAGATCAAGACAGGGACAAGTTAGGTCATGGTCCATTTCATATTCAATTCCTCTGCTCCACAAGTGTTTGTAAAAGTATCCGTAGTCAGCCCAATTTCCTGGGAACCAAATAGATTTATTGGCAATAGATGTGAGAAAGTTTAAGCCCAATGGCAATCTGAGATTTACAATTGCACTATGAGTTCTGCTATTAACATAGAGAAACAAATTTAGAAGCACTACCAATGGAATAATTTTAAAAGGTATAATTAAAGCAGCTAAAGTTAAAAAAGAAAAAACTTGATGAGATCTGGTAAGTCTATGTCTATACAAATGAGAAAATAAAAACACTACAAACCTAAGTAAACCAATCATACTTTATTAAGAAGGTGAGAAGCATTCTGAATGTTAATTGAATAAATATACGTACTCCTTTGTATCTGATTTCTTCGGTTTTCATTTGGTGCTATCACAGTATATGCACCTGGGCTGGAATGAAGAGAAAAAATATTGATTACCATGAGAAACTACTAACGCACATAAACCTCCATTCTTCCTGCTTGTATATTTATGATCCTCACCACCAAATAGGTATCATGGAAGATAATCTTCTTAAGTCCCAGCTCTTTTCTCTGGGAGCTTACAATCTAGTTGTCAAGTAAAACAAACGCACATGGCCAAATATGGAAATATAAAGCAGCCGGTGAAGACTGACAAGTGACTGCCTCACAGCTGGCTCTTGGTAAACTGTCTTTGTAGGGATCCACTCCAGGTGGCATTTGTGGGCAAGTCCCTTTGAAAAGGGTTGATATGGGCATTCTCTGCCATTGTGACCCACACTGGGGGTACAGAAAACACTCCTGCATTCTTCGACCAACTGGAAACATAAGGCCATTTGCAATGCAGCCACCTTCTCTTCATGACCCTTCTGAGTGGCGGTCTGGCCACAATCTTGTGATTTAGAGCTTTGACTCTTCCAGGCATGGGTCCACTAGGTCCCTGGTTCTCCTGGGGACACAGGTAGAACATAATCAGAGAAGGATCCCCGAAGCATTTTAATTCATGGGGTGGGGATCGGGGAACACTTCACTTAAGGAAAAATATGCAACACTGAGATACCAGGAAGCTGTTAAAATACTCTGAGCTTTTGAGGACAGAAACTTGATGGATCTGTACACACCCAGCCCCTGGCACAATGCCTGGCACAAAGTAGCTGCTTGATGAATGTGGGCTGAACTAAAATGAAATGATGCCACAGACTCATTTGTAAATCTGTGGAAGTTGGGGAGGGGGGCTCTTCTCTGAGATGATGCATGCGGTCCCACAAGAGCACGAATACTTCACAGAGCAGAAATCTAGTGCGGCAACAGACTGCAGCATACGTGTGGGTCCAGTTTTAGGGGAAATGCTATGGATAAACACAAGCAGCTTATAAATGTAGGGTTTTTTTTTTTTTAAGCAGATACTCTTAGAATTCTCTCTTCAACACAGAATGTACAATTTCAAAGGACAAATTAGCAAAGATTGAACAGTAGAGGCCGAAGTGCTGATTAACAGAAGTCATTTCTTCTTATCTCATTATTTTCCTAGCGGTGAGACTTCAGCCTGCTTCAAACTGGGCTTTAATTTTAGACTTGTAAATGGGGTTAGTGTAAAACCACCTTTGCATGCAAATGGGGCTGCAAGACACCCAATTACCTAATGTGTATCAGCAGACGTTGCATTTGTAGACTCACATGCATACGTTATGAATACAAAATTAGGAGACTGCTACTGGAAATTAATCCCTTGTCCACTGCATATTCTTTGTTGACCCTAAGAAATATTTTTCACTCCTCAATTGCCAGCACTTCATAGGAGCTTGGGAGCTGCAATTCTGTGGGTAATAGCTGCACACTTGAATATGATGCAGGGGTGAGCCATTGTACAGAGCCTTAAAGGTGAAACACAAGATACTGGATTTAAATATCAGCCGTGACAGGACTACGGAATCCTCAGTGTCCACTAACATTATGGTATAGAGCTTCTCGCCATTCCGGGGATTTGACTCTACAAAGATCAGTAGTTCTCAAACTTTACATGCTTGAGAATCACCTGAGGGGTCTGTTGAAGTGCAGAGTTCCTAATTCAGGAGGTCTGGGGTGGGGTTCGAGAACTTGCATTTTTAACAGTTCCCAGGTAATGTCCATGTTCTTCTTGATGTAGGGACCACACTATGAGAACCATTTATCTAGATCAGTCAAGTTATCCTTGAACATTTGGATTTAAGGGAATTTAGGGATTAAATCACTGTTAAAGACATAGACATTAAATAATCTACCAAAGGCCATGAGGTTAATTAAATGATGATGCTTAGACTCAAACCCAGGACTTCTGTCTTTGCCGTGTTGGGCATCTGCAGCTAACTCTTTAGCTCAACACAGAAAGCATACAGTAATGATGGTCATTTATTTCCACCCTTTTGATAGACTTCCAAAGTAATCTATTTAACTAAGCACCTATTTATGGACTTGTGTTAAGGGGCTTTTGAAGAGTGAGAGGAAATACGAAAAAACAGACACCAACCACTTTAACGGAGCTTAGATCTTAATTTGGAACAGTTTATGAAGCCACAGGAGCACACCACAAGAATACCCAAACGAGTGTCAAAGTAGGATGATGTTAAGTAGAGATCCAAGGTTAGGGAGAGTCACAGAGTACCCAGAGGGGTAGAAATTTTCAGAGAAGGCTAGCAAGCTGAAGTTTAAAAGACAGGATCCAAAATGGCAAAAGAAGTGTTTCTTTGGAAGGACTTTACTAACAGCTGCTTCAAAGAGAATTTTCCAAATTCCATAGGCCTCCCGTATGCAAATTTTGTGAAAGATTTGTAAAGAAAAATCAATCCATTAGTAAAAGATCTTACTCTACGATATCTAATCTGGGTAAGTTTAAGTCTGTTAACAACATACTAGAATCTTTTGTTTTAGGACTAGAACTGCAGTCAATCTATTGCAATACACATAGCCTACAAGTACCCAGACACAGTGCAGGACCATGAAAAGAGGGAAAGAATTATCCACCCTTAAATTCAGAGCCTTTTAATTGAAAGCATTTTAACATAACCCCAGGCTCAAGGACAGAGGTCCCAGTAATAAATGTTTCATGTTAGAGAATTCCTTAGCAACCTTTTTTTTTTTTAAGATTTTATTTATTTATTTGACAGAGAGAAAGAGATCACAAGTAGGCAGAGAGGCAGGCAGAGAGAGAGGGGGAAGCAGGCTCCCTGCTGAGCAGAGAGCCTGACCCCCCCAGGACCCTGAGATCATGACCTGAGCCGAAGGCAGAGGCTTAACCCACTGAGCCACCCAGGCGCCCCTCCTTAGCAACCTTCTCAGTAACATTTTCTTGGCTGAACATGCCAAACTGAAACATAATATTCAGAAGAAAGCATGGCAAGTAATGGAGCTTCTATTCCTCTTACTTGCTATAGGAAGAGGAGCCTACATCTAAGGATCTGCCTTTTTTTTTTAATCATGTGGCAGAATGTAACACCCTGATAGATACAAATATCCGTCCCTTCTCTCCTCGCTTTTTCTTGACATGAATAACAAGTATAATTTATTCATGTGTTCAGCCAATTAGTTTCCACCCACAGCAATGGCCTCTGCTGTTTTAACCCGCATGTCTTCCCTTTCAACACTCTGACTCTCAAAGATGCTGATCTAGACAAGCTCAACCTATCTATATTTAGTATTCTGGGCATTTTCTGATTAAGCAACAGTCAAGTCACTGAACTAAATGTATATCTTTGAAAATTAGTTTCCTTAATTACCTCATTGAAATTTAATGAAATATCACAATTTGTATGATTATTTTCATTTTCCAACAGCACACATCCATGAGAACTACTAAGGGAGAACATATAAAGAATAGTGCAAGACAAAGAGGAAAATGTGTTCCTGTACCATTAAAAAAAAAAATAAATATATAAAAGAAAAATATATTTAAGGAATGTTTTCCCTGTGAGGTTTCTCCTGAGCTACACAACTGCTTCTCTCATGTCCATTCTTGCACAATTTTTATAACATCTCATCAATAAGCACTCTATGAAAAAATGTTATGCTGAAGTTATGAAAAATATCTTGGCTGGCTAAAAGTATTACATAAATATATCCCCTGGTGTGTACAAACTACAGCAGATGTAATTTAAATTTCTAATTAGGAACGACACTGGTTTGACTGAAAAAGAAACGTAGTCAAGAGCAAAAATTCAGAAAGAGGTAGAAGATTAAGTAACAAGCAGATCTTTCCAAGCAGAATTGTAGACATGTAGTCTAACATCCTACAAAAAAAAAAAATAGTTTGAGATTTTCATAGTTCAAGGAAATCTTAACCTTGCATGAACTTGAAAAAACAAGGATTTTTTTGGTTAATCAAAAGCACTGGATAGAGATTTATTTTCTAGCTATGGCTTTCCACATTGGTTTTTGTTTTATGACCTTAATATGAGCATCTGAAGCTTACTGTTTTTAGCCAAAATGAGTCAAAACTTTTGAGCCATTCAGGTTGCCAAAAGTTCTTTTGTAAACAGACCACATTCCCAAGAAAAATAAAAACGGACAAGATCAGGCTGAGCAAATCATCCTTAACCACTAAACCTGTCACACCAACTCTGATCTAGCACTCCACAACTCCAGTGCAGAAGGGCCCATGAATTCTCCTTGGTCTCAGAACCTGCAGAGCCCAAAACATTGTGTATACTTCCAAGAGGCTGATGTGAAGCAGGTTAGTTCTTGAATTCACAGCTTCTGTTGGACAGTTGAATAGATCTCTAGAGGGTTGAACAGACACCCAGGGGAAAAGATAAACAAGAGATCACAGGTCATCAGCATCTTTGTTCATAGGATAAGTTCATGGAAAGTCGAAAGAGGTATATACACATACATATATTCATCAAACCCAGCACTCCTATGTAGACTCATGACTTAGTGAGATGTGGTAAATTTATGCAAATTAGAAAAACGTGTCCCTTCTTTCAGGTGGAGGTAACCCTACACTAGGCCACACGGTTTGGCATTTATTTCAGCTCCAAATTATCACCTTAGCCAGGCAAGTTTGTATAGTTACCAACCTGCACAACCATACAGGGTAGACCTGAAAGGTGTCATATTTCGTCACATAAAACACCATATATACACATAAATGATAAAAGCTATGAGGAAAGCAAGAAAGTTTCACTCTAAAGATACAAAGAATATATATGAAACATAGTATTACGGAAACCATCTTTAAAAGGCCAAAAACCGATGATGGGAATAGAGATGGGTGGGGACCAATTGTTAGGTATACTTGCAAAAATATATAAAATTGCTTCCTCGATAAAAATAACCACAAGCCTGAGGATTCACAGACATGTACCCTGGGGCAAATAATACATTATGTGTGAATTAAAAAATTAAAAAAAGAAAAACAGTGAGAAAAAAAAGAAGGGCAAAACAAAACAAAACAAAAATAACCACAAGGAATGCCTATTTTCAGAACATAGAGATACCAGATCTGGGATTGCATTCGAGACTACTTCCAAATTAACCTTAACCTAACAAGCTAACCTTAGCCTACTAGTGAGCTATTACTGTTTCACGGATGCTGGCAAAAGCCACGCGACTCCCGGGTCAGAGACTAGTAAGACTTTATTACTCATGGCCCATCACAGAGCCTGAGCATCAGCATATTTAGGTCTGTTCTCTCTGACTCCAAGTCTTTTGGGGGCAGCACGACAGATGCTGCACACGCAGCGTGTTTGCTTGGCAGGTGAGGAACACAACGGGGGAATCCACCGTTTTTACAGCAGGTAGTAAGCAAGCCTGGTCTCCCTTCTGGGGAAAGCTTACCTCATCTCTCAAGGTTCCCAGCTACATAACAACCTGAGGAATAGTCCAGATGAAAAAATGGTCTGATGTGCTGTCTTGGCACACCCCGCAAGACATATAAGGGTGGAAGAGGCCCAAGCAGGACCGTCTTTTCCAACAAGAGAATATTCAGGATAAACGCTCTTTTAAGAATGGCTTAGTGATAAGGAAATTTGCATTTGCATAAAAACCACATATTTACCAAATGGTTGTACATTTTCTATTATTATTATTAATAGACTAAGATCTGATTATGTCCACATGTCTTAAGCATTGCTCCTCAAGATTATCTATAACTTAAAGGACAAAACTAGAAATGCAAGGCATGAGGGATTTATATCTAAATCTCTGCATAGAACATTTAAAAACAAAATTCATCCTTTATTTGATTCTGAAAGAAACATGCTTATAGATGAAAATGTACAAAAATATATGTATATTTTTTAAAAGATTTTATTTATTTATTTGACAGAGCAAAAGAGCACAAGCAGGCAGAGCAGCAGAGGGAAAAGGAGAAGCAGGCTCCCCACTGAGCAGGGAGCCTGATGCAGGACTCGATCCCAGGACCCTGGGACCATGATCTGAGCCGGAGGCAGTCACTTAACCAACTGAGTCACCCAGGCGCCCCTCAAAAATATATTTTTTAAATATTGAAAAGTCACTCATAATCCCACCCCTCAGAGATCACAGTTACTTTTTTTTTTTTTTTTTTTTAGGATTTTATTTATTTATTTGACACAGAGAGAGCCAAGCAGGGGAGCGGCAGGCAGAGGGAGAGGGAGAAGCAGGCTCCCTGCTGAGCAGGGATCCTGAGGCGGGCTTGATCCCAGGATCCTGCCAATTTTATGTCTTCAGTTATAAGTGGTTTTCCCTACTATTCATGTAACAATATTAATATTAAATAGCTACATAATACTTCACAACATGGATGCAGCACAATATAACCTCTCACTCAACTATTTCAGTTGTTTCAATTGTTCATTATCATAAATAATGCTGCAGGATATACAAAGCATAAAAATAAAGCTTTGCAGACAATATTATCCAGAAGATAACTCTAATAGTCCTCTAAAATCAATATTCTGAACAGTAATGTGGGCTACATTTAAATTTTTCTTCCTTAGATATCCCATTTGCATTTCTGAAATCCCAGAAACAGTTTGACTGAATGATTAATGTCTGCTCTTATTTTTTTTTTTTTTTTCTTAACACATAACGTATTATTTGCCCCAGGGTACATGTCTTTGAATCATCAGGCTTACATATTTCACAGCACTTACCATAGCACATACCCTCCGCAATGTCCATAACCCAGCCACTCTATCCCTACCCACCCCTACCCCCCAGCCACCCTCAGTTTGTTTCGTGAGTTCAGCAGTCTCTTATGGTTTGT
>CM052883.1:47808616-47829964 GCA_028534135.1 Potos flavus
AGGGGCGGGTAGGGATAGGGTGGCTGGGTTATGGACATTGGGGAGGGTATGTGCTATGGTAAGTGCTGTGAAATATGTAAGCCTGATGATTCATAGACATGTACCCTGGGGCAAATAATACATTATGTGTTAATTAAAAGAAAAAAGTAATAAATAAATAAATAAATAAAAACCCTGTTGAAGGTTGAGTTGTGCTCCCCAAAAAGATAATGTTGAAGATTTATCCCCATCCCTATGAATATGTCCTCATTTGGAAATGGGATTTTTGCAGATGGAATCAAGGTTAAAATGAGGGCATACCAGATTAGGGTACCCCTAAATACAATGACTGATGACCTTATAAGGAGAGAGAGATTGGGAGGTACAGGGACACAAGGAAAAAGGCCATGTGATGGTAGAGGCAGAGGTTGGAGTGATGCAGCTATAAACTAAGGATTTCCAACAAACACCAGAAGCTAGGAGACAAGCGAGAAACAGATTCTCCCTCAGAGCCTCCAGAAGGAACCAATTCTGGTCGACACCTTGATTTTGAGCCTCCAGCCTCTAGAACTGTAAGACAATAACTTTCTTTTGCTTCAAGCCACCCAGTTTGTGGTATTTTGTTATGACGGCCCTAGGAAACTAAGACAAACCAAATCACTTGCTTGCTATTAACACCAGCATCTTACGCGTATGATTTTCTGGATATTTTAAAAGAGCAACTGAAAGAGCAATATAATAATGTATTTCTATGTACACATAAAAATATTTGTTATTTTTCTATGCACATAGCTTTCATCCACATACCTATGGGAGTCTTGCATATGATGTCTGCTATGGTCAGAATATGTGTGTTAGGGTTGAAATCCTCACCCCTAAACGTGATGCTATTATTAGGTAAGGGCCTTTGGCAGGCAGTTAGGTCATGTAGGTGGAACCCTCACGAACGGGATTAGTGCTTGTATAAAAGAGGTAGACAGAGTTTTCTTAGCTCCTTTTGCCATGTGAGAATACAAAACAAGAAGTCTATCACCCAGAGGAGGACCCTCACTTGACCATGCTGTCACCCTGATCTTGGACTTCCAGCCTCTAGAACTGTGAGCCATACATTTCTGTTCATAAGCCACCTAGTCTGAGGTGTTTGTTGTAGGAGCCCAAATGGACTATGATACTCTATTTTAATTTTTATTTCTTATTGGATAGTATCTCCTTTAAATGGCCAATACGATAAAGCAGAGTGAGGCAGTGGAGAGAGTGGTAGAGAATTAGATGAACTAGATCTGAAGCCTGCTTTTGGAATTGACCCAACACGGGTGAAAATGCCTAACAATGTCTGACACACAATAGTACACATCCAGTAAACGTAAATGTGTATATGTGTGTGTGTGTGTGTGTGTGTGTGTGAATTATTATGCAATAATTCCGAGTTGTTTGCTTTAGATTTAAGATCGAGAAACTAACATTCTTCACAGGTTATGTCAGAATAAATAATGAGATAATAAATGTAAAATTTCTTTTTAACCTCTAAACCCTCCTGCAGAGAACATTTATATCATCTGTAAAAAAGTTACTATCCCACTAATACATGCTTACAATTACTATTTGCAGATCCAGATGATCAGGTTTGCCATTGTTAACTTGTTAAATAACAACTAGAAAACAAAAGACAAAAAACAACCTTTATAATTTCCAGTGTAGCATGATCACATTTGGCCCTGAAATCATATAAAAGCAAATGGGCAGGAAAGGTTTTACAGAGAGAAACAGGTTCAGAGGGGTCGTGTAATTCACTCAAGGTCATGCAGGTTTTAAGAGACAACATGGGTCACCTTCTTATTTAAAATTCCTAAAATACCGCCGTCAGTCATCTCTTTAGAACACAGCTTAGCCAGAAATAAACATCTGGTTTGAAGCACAGATTGTCGATGATACCTGTGAACTAATCCACCTATTACTATTTATAACAGAATACATTTGATTGCTTCATTTATTTTCCCAGTGGGTTGAAAATTCATCTTGGCATTCCGTAGCCCAGGAGCATGGTTTTTTTTTTGATTTAAATACACCCCACAAGAGACTAACAGCATGATGATCCAAGGCTGTTTGCGTCAGAAAAAGCATTGCTGACAAACACAACAAGGAAATAGAATACATTGGGGTTTTTTTTGGTTTGGGTCTCAACTTTGTTTTTGTGGCAGATTCTGCGTGAATATGTGAGTTTTTGAGACAACGCCTACTGGATTGTTTTAACCTACGCTGAGTAGCAAAGAACCTCTATCTAATACTGACGGAGTACAAATTGTACTACTTTCCTTGAATTTTCTTGTTCTTCTTACTTTATAGCCATGAAAATTTATTGAAAGCAAAAGAGACTAAGGGTGATGTGGGCTTGCTCTTCAAAATACTTTCATTTTTCACAACACTGTGCCACAAAACTCATCTCATTGAGGTAATGTCCCTGTACCCCAGCCCCAAGAGCAGTGTGACCTCTTCAGGGTCAGCTGCATGGGGTCCAGTGGACCCATACTCTGACAAACAGACTTACCAGATATGTGTTCAGGAGGAGTTTTGAAAGCACTGTCTAAACATTTAGAAATTTCTTACATCAATAAATAATTTTTATATCCTTACTTTTTCCTCATTCTCCCAAAAAGTGTCAGATATTGCATTTACTGCCACAGCCTCTGTGTCAGTACATTCTGTGTACATATTTCATTACCCTATCCAGCTGATGATTCTGCTCTATACTATACAACACCTACTCTATCACAAACTGTGGGGAAAAAAAAAAGCCCAAATTGTTGTTCTGCTTGCAGCCAGCATTTATTTGGTCTAGACCTAATGTTCGGAGAATGATCTACTAGAAGCAATGTAATATATAAGTTCAAGACTTTTTTTTATACTTCGTCTATTTTTCAGCCTTCTAAGCTGTCATTTTGTTACAGTTTAGTATCTTCTCTCTAATGTCTGTCTGGACAAAAAGGAAACTAAGAGCTCTCCTAAAAGAGCTGATAATGCTTTACTTATTAACTGTAGTGCTTCATCTACAGTGCTCAACCTTGGCTGTACACTGGAATCCCCGGCAAGCATGTAAAACTCCCCATGTCCATGTTGTACCCCAGGTCGATTAAATCAGGATTCCAGGGTGGGACCCAAGCCTCAGTGATTCTAAAGCTGCCCAAGTGGTTCCAAAGATAGCCGACATTGTGAACCACGGAGCTAGAATATAAAGAGCTGATTCACCAGCTGCTAGTCAGTCAATAGCTATTCTACCTTGTCTGTGACTATGTTCCTAATTGGACTTGAGTTTTGTATGTTCAGATGTGTCTGTTTGTTCCTATACTCTCAGTGTTGACCCCCTACCACCGGAACATTGGCCTGGCTCACTAATGTCCACCCCTGGATACCTATGCATTCTAATTAACTGACCAGCCTGGACCTGGAGAGAGCAGGGAGAGAATTCTAGTTCTCCTTCTATATTGTTGCTTCTTTTCTTCTGTAATGATAAAATTGCTTCTATCATTTAAAGCTAGAAAAAAGGACACTCACATTCTCTTTTCTGTTTAAACTCTCTTCCTAGGTAATCTCATTCAACTACTTGGCTTTAAATACACTCTATAAGCCAATGAGTTCCGAATTTATATCTTCAGTTTGGACATCATCCTTGAACCCACAGTTCTGCTTTAACAACTTACTCTACTTGGATGTCTAGTAGGCTCTTAAAACTCAACATGTCCCAAAGTGAGCTCATGACAATATCCTTCCTCACCACCAATACCAGAAACACCCCCATCACAGCCTTCCCCAACTTAGCTGATGGTAACTCCCATCTTCCAGCAACTAAAGCTGCAAATTTTCAAATCATCCTTGACTCTTTCTCAACAAGTCACATTCAATCTGTTTCTGTTCATCCTTCACTTAAAATCCTGTTCATTATACTTTTAAAATATATCTAGAATCTGGGCATTTCTCACCACTTCTACTGTGTGTGTGTGTGTGTGTGTGTGTGTGTGTGTGCGCGCGCGCCACCATCATTTCTCATCTGGATTATTGCAACTGCCTCTCAACTTTCCTCCCTGATTCTACTCTTGCTTTTCTTCAGTCTATTCTCAAAATACCAGCCACAGTGATCTTGTTAAAACATGTTGCATCACATTACTCCCCTGCACCAAATCCTCCAAATGCTTCCCATTTCATGCAGAGTAAAAGCCAAAAGCTTTACTATGACTTAAAGGACCCTATATGGTCTGGCACCCATGTTATGCTTCTGTCCTCATTTCCTACTACTTTCTCCTTCTGCTCACATCAACCTTTTTGTTGTTTATCCAACCGACATTTTCTTACCTCAGGGCATTTGACTCCATTCCAATTGCTCAAGGCTGATATTCAGCTGGGTTTCAACATGAGGCCCTAGGGGATGTTTATGAATTGCATTAGTTTTTCTTGGTTTGGGCATATGCTGTGACTGGTCAGTGCTTGTGTTATACTGGTTGTTAAATATTTTGAGTATCAACGTGCTTTTACCTGAAGTGCTCTTCCTGTGCCCTCTCATCCCTGAGATCCCTACTCAGAGCTCACAGAAAGACATTCTCTGGCCACCCTATCTAAAATTTCATACCAATTTTACTTTCCATTCTCTTTCCACTTTCATTTTTCTCTTCGAACTTGTATTAGTTATCCTTTGCTGCATCACATATTACTCCAACATACGGTGGCTTAAAACAATATTAAATATTTATTTTCTCGAGTAGTTTCTGTGAGGCAGAAATCTAGGAGTAGCTTAGCTGTCTGGTTCTTGCTCAGGTTGCACCAAGATGTCAGCTAGAGTTATAGTCACCTTGACAGAGGCTGGAGGTTACACCACAAAGTCCTATTCAAAGTTGGAGGGAACTACTTAAGGGCAAGAATAGCAGAACACAAGAATCACTGGCGGCTGCCCTGGAGGGCAGCTACAACAGTATGCCCACGGTCCCCACAGGTTCACATGCAAACTCTACTCAGCTCCTCCCAAGACTCATCCCATTAGGGCATCAGCTCAAAATCTAGAATCTTGTTACCTAAATCAAGTCTGGTGCAGGTGAGACTCCACACATGTGGTTACTTAGGTATAGCTCCTCCAGTATGGTTTCTCTTGACCAGAAGACTTATGAAGTAAAAAGTCAAGTTATCAACCACCATTATAGCCCATATAAAATGGTGGGATGTGCATAGGATAATCAGTATAGGTTTGTTCAAAGGGGGAACTGGGAGGAACACAGGTGTCACTGGGCTATAGTGATTCTGAAATTCAACAAGGTTCAGGCTGGCACTTCCTTGATTAGGACTCAAGGCATGGGAATAATTGTTTGTGGCATTTGGTTACACGCTTTGGGCTTTCAGTTCTGCCCTTTGAGTTATCTTCCCTTTTCCATGAAAGGTAGCCCACACGTGCAGTTGGTAGTTTTTCCAGCCTGATCCCTGTCAGTACAATACTTCATTACATCATGTGTCTGTCCCTTACAGTCCAAACTGGTGGCATTTCTGAAAATACAATTCTCTCCAAAAGTCTGAAGAGGAGGGGTGCCTGGCTGGCTCAGTCAGTACAGCATGTGACTCGATCTCAGAGTTGCAAGATCAAGGCTCACTTTGGGTACTGAGATTACCAATAAATAAATAAAAAAATAAATAAGTAAGTAAATAAAGTCTGAGTGTTTTTTACAAATTTCATTTTGGTTTATCCCATTGGACAAAAATCACATCTTGGCTTCTGTCTACTTTGGGCTTCTGCTAGACTATTTAAGGACAACAATCCTAAGCTTCTCAAAGTTTTATTCTTTGATTGAATGGTTCCCGAAGATATTTATTTCCTTAGATCATTCTAATGTCTTAACAAATGAATTAATAGGCACTCTCTTACGTTCCACTTTAGGTTAGGCTTTCAGGATGGCGCTCTGATTTGAACTCTTCCTGGAGCCATTTCTTAGTGAGCCAAACTAAGCCAAATTAGCATAATTTGCCATTTAGAGAGGTTGGGAACTTCCAAAACCAGCAATTCCTAGCTCCTTTTAGGTTAGTAAACCTCTTCCTACACTTTACTATAAGCAGCAAGAATGAAAGAGGCAGGATCTTCCACATTCTGCCTGGACATCTTCTCATCTGGCTCGCTCAGTTCATTAAGCACATTTTCTACTTCCTGCATTACCACAGATCACAGGGTTGCTATCTACTGCCACACAATAAAGATCCCTTACAGTGCTCCTCAGCTTGTGCTGACATTCTCTTCAGAGTCCTTCCTGCTTCTGCCCTCTGACCAGCTTCGAAGCCAAGCCCATATATTCAGTTTTTGTTAAACTGTGCCACACTTCCAGGTACCATCATCTATATTAGTTGTTAACTTCTGCAGTACAGTGCATCCCAAATTTGGGTTAGGAAGCAAGAATCACTGGAGGCCATCTTGAAATCTGACTACTTCTGTAATTAACAATATCTAACACACTACATATCTTACTTATTTGCTTTCTTAGTTGTCTATCTAGAATGAAAGCATGTGGCAGAGGGATTTTTGATGAGTTTATTCACTACTATATCCCCAGTGCCTGGCTTATAGTAGGTACTCAATATGTATGTGTTAAATGACTGAAGTAAGACTACATTTCTTGGCCTCTCTTGTAAATAGGTGTGGCTATGCAACTAGATTTGACCAGCAAAATGCGAGCAGAAGTCATGAGTGCAATCTCTAGGTTGTGTACTTAAAGGTAAACTTGCCCTGCAGTTTCTTTTACTCCCTCCTCGCTGGCTGGATTATTTATGGATTAGATGCAGATAAGAGAAACATGCTAGAGAAGGCAGAGCAACACAGTAGAAGCCTGGACCCTTGACACTGTAATAGAGTAACACCATCACTATACTAGCCCTGACTTGCATATGCTAGGATTAGTACCTAATAGCAAATTTTTAAGCTGTTTAAACCATAGTTATTTTGAGTCTCTATTATTGCAGCTGAACCTCTAGTTTAACTAATATGTTACATGAATGAGAGGAGCTAGATAGAAATACAGTCATGCCTAAAAATAGCCTGAGGAAGTAACATAAATGGCCATTTAGCACTTAGAGAATGACAAATACAGAACTCATCGTATATAGGATTACACTGTAGGAATATTCCACCATCTATTATTATTTCTTTTCCTTATTTTTTCCCCTAGTTTTATATAATTGGTATTCATCATTGGATCAGGCTTTTTTTAAAGATTTTATTTATTTATTTGAGAGAGAGAGAGAACAGAGTGAGAGAGAGCATGAGCTCGGGAGAGGGGCAGAGGGAGAAGCAGACTCTCCACTGAGCGGGGAGCCCGATGCGGAACTCGATCCCAGGACTCTAGGATCATGACCTAAGCCCAAGGCAGATGCTTAACCAACTGAGCCACTTAGGTGCCCCATCACTGGATCAGTTTAAAGTGTACAGCATGATGGTTTGATTTACAATCCATCTGTTATTGATAGGTGTCTTAAGTTGTTTCTAGTTTTATACTCTTATGAATCATGTTCATATGAAATTCTCATACAGGACTTGGTGAACAGGCGTACAGCGGAATGGCTAGATAAGAAAATATTCAGTCTCAGAAGATTTTGCCAATTTTCCAAAAAGGTACTAATTCATAAGCCCACTAGTGGGGTATGAGAATTTTGGTTTCACATCCTTATTCATGGTACTTTTTGCCTTTCATTTTAGTAATTCTGTTGAGTGTATGAAGGTATCTCATCATAACTTTAATTTGCATTTCCCCCATGACAGGTAAAGTGGAACTCTTTTCCATATATTTACTAGCCACTGGGATATCTTTTTTTTTTAAAGAAAGATTTTTTTTTTTTTAAGATTTATTTATTTGTCAGAGAGAGAGAGCACAAGCAGGCAGAGGCAGAAGCAGGCTTCCCGCCGAGCAAGGAGCCCAATGTGGGACTTGATCCCAGGACCCTGGGATCATGACCTGAGCCGAAGGCAGCTGCTTAACCAACTGATCCACCCAGGTGTCCCTTTTTTTTTTTTTTTTTAATGTAAAGTGCTTGTTCAAGTATTTCACCCAGTTCACTTTATTTTTTGAGAATTTAAATAGTATCGGGCACCTGGGTGGTTCAGTTGATTAAGTGACTGCCTTCGGCTCAGATCATGATCCCAGATTCCCAGGATCGAGTCCTGTATCAGGCTCCCTGTTCAGCGGGGAGTCTGCTTCTCCCTCTGACCCTCTCCCTTCTTGTTCTCTCTCTCTCACTCTCTCTCTTTCTCTCTCAATTAAATAAATAAAATCTTGAACAAATAAAAAAAATTTACATAGTATTGATCAGTATATTTATTGAGTATACTATGTTGGATACACAGTACTAAGCACTTTATGTATACAACAACAATGTTCAGTAGTCTATAACTCATTTCCATTTTATAGTTGAAGAAACTGAAGCCCTGAGATGTTCAGTAGTTCACCCAAAGTCTCTCAGTTATAAGTGGTAGAGTCAAGATCTAAACACAGGCCAATCTGACAAAGCCTAAAACTTGCATGACAAACCTGTGGTGGATAACATGGGAATCACTGCTTTTCTTCAGACTGCATGTAATTTCATTATTGTAATCATTTTCATCACCCTCCCTTTGTCAGAGATTGTTTTACTGGAACCCCAGGGAGAAGAGCTATATAGTTGGCTGGCTCCTGAAGACTGTTCAAGAGAGTCTTGAACTCTAACCTCTATGGTGTGCCTGTGGGGAGTCCCAACCCCAAATCACCCTCCTGGAAGCCTACAAGGCCATGGGAACTTCTAGTATGACTCTTTTTTGTTCTTTTCTTTTTTTTTTTTAGACTTTATTTGTTTATTTGACAGAGAGAAAGAGATCACAGGTAGGCAGAAAGGCAGGCAGAGGGAGAGGGGGAAGCAGGCTCCCTGCTGAGCGGAGAGCCCCGTGCAGGGCTCAGTCCCAGGACCCTGAGATCATGACCTGAGCCAAAGGCAGAGGCTTAACCCACAGAGCCACCCAGGTGCCCCAATATGACTTCTTTTTACAAGTCAAGTCAAATAGGAGACCCCTAGGCTTTATCTACAGAAATAGAACTCTTGTTGACTTCCAGAAGATATTTGGGATGGAACAGTGTCATGAAATGTCTAGGGAGTACTCAGTGCCTTCCAATTATGCCAACTAAGTTCCACTTCAGTAGGGACTGTACTCTTATGCCAGGCATTTATATACTGGTAGGTAAAACAACATACTGCTTTATTTCTATTCTGAAAGGGATTTCAAGATAAAGCACACTGAGGATATAGCTCTGTAATGTTTTAGCAATTGAAAACCAAGAGCAGCTGGAACTGA
Organism: Potos flavus; assembly: GCA_028534135.1. Classification (NCBI taxonomy): domain Eukaryota; kingdom Metazoa; phylum Chordata; class Mammalia; order Carnivora; family Procyonidae; genus Potos; species Potos flavus. Next base: position 47,817,930 of record CM052883.1, read on the forward strand.
AGTTAAGAACTCTTTGAGGACAAATTTAAGTATTATTAGAAAACATATATAAAGCACTTGCATTGACAGCTCAAAAAAACCCCACAACACAACCTTCTATTTATATGGCATCAAGGTGCAATTTAGGAACCACTTTCACATATGTTATCTCATTTGGCCATGACAAACCCCTGAAGGTAGATTGGACAGCTGGTCTTATTTTGATTAATATTTCCATTTTACAAATGAAGCAGCCAAAGCTCAGAGAGTTTCAATATTTGTCTGAGGTCACAAAAATCTTAAATGGCGCTGCCAAGTCTCAAGTTCAGGTCTTCTGTCCCTACACTTTCTCTTACATATACCTGGCCATCTTTATAAAGGATGTGAATACTCACAGGAGTTGGCTTAGAGTTCAAACATCAGGACGATTAGGAGTTCCCTAAGAGGGGGCATTTTTGGAAAAAACATAGTGGTGGGGTTTAAAAATGAGCAAGGCTGTGCAAAGTTTCTGTTTGATTCATTTATTACAACTAAAGAAACCCTTTAGGGGAATTTCTCTCCCAGGCCACTGACAGAGTCTTCAGAACTTTCCCTAGTTAAGGGAAATTCCTTTCATCCTTGCAGCCAGCAGAGGTCTTGTGACAGCTACTATGTAGTGTTAGAACCCAGAGACAGAAGCCACTACCCTTACCTCAGACCAGAGTTTACAAACAAAGAAATGCAGCCACTTTCCAGAAGATAGCAAATATTATTGAAAGCACTTTTCTCCTATCTTCCCCAAGTGACGGTACTCATTATCATCAGAAAAATAGAGCGAACAATGTACCTCTTTCCATTCCTAAGTAGAATTCTTCATGCTACACTACAAAGCTATTTTAACACTGTTGAAGAAAAAGGAATTCTAACCCAAATTTAGCATGTTTGTTACTCATGAAAATTTGACAAGTTGTGTAAAGCACTGTCACTGTAAAGATTATTTGACCATGTAATTATAGGGATGAATGTTGGAGCGCAATGGTTTTATTAATGTTGATTCTAATAGGTTTAGAGACTTTGACATAACTGTTTTTGGAAAATAATACACAGCTGCTCATGGGGAAAATTAAAACAAATGAAAAGCATTTCAAATTCTGAATTTTGTCAAAAGATATATATTGTCACAATCATCTTCCAAAATGTGGAAAGCTAGACATAGACTCAGAAGACCTAAATTCAAGTTCTGGTTCTCCCACTAAATTGTCACACAATACTAGCAAGTCACTTGACTTCTCCAAGTTTCTGTTTCCTCCCATCTAAAATGAGGTGGCTAGATGATCTTAAACATAGAGTTAGCATAACAAGGTTCTGTCCCCCACTGTAGCTCCTGGGTCTGACAGAGTGAGCAGTCTATGCTTCCATGCGATAAACATCTATTACATGAAATTAAGGTGACTTATAATTGTACAATTCCATGATTTTATGACATAAGTTTAAAGAATTTCTAAAGAATATGAAATTGCCACAACACAAGTCAGCTCACACACACACACACACACACACACACACACACACGCTTAAAATGAGGAGATGCCTAGTAGCAGGTGAGGTTTACATAGGTCCTTTGTTGAAGAGAGAAATCAAAGCTTTAAAAGAACTGTTCTCCTCAATCTCTTGGATTAATCTAACTTTTCACTGCAGAATCATATTAAGGAAGCACGACATTTTTAGAATTTTCGGAAACTAAGAGTCTCATTGAGACACTTTATGACAAGAAACAGCTGAGATTCTATGTCTCTACGTATTTATTCACAACAATGAAAGAGTAATAGAAGGCAACTAATTTTAAAATCAGATATATGTTTTTATTTCTTTCCTTGGAAGATAAAGGACATACTTGGACATGTTAGCATTAGCCCAAACTGGTGATGTTTCTTTTTGATTTCATCTTATCTTTAATCTTATCCTAGCGCATTGGGCTGAAACTGCTCATTGTAGTCCCAAATTGCCATTTCCTATCAATGTCTCATTTTACAACATTTTCCCGTGTACATCCTTTTGAATCCTCCTTTTCTGTCCACTCAGTTTCCCTCTTCCCCAACCAAAACGTCTTTTGCTTAGATTAAACTCCTTTACCCTTAAGGAATGAATAAATGATTATTTCCCGGAGGCAGTTACATTTTAAAAGAAAACCATTTCCTAAAGGAATCTCTAATTGGCCAAATTTCAGGCAATTTAGCAATCTCACTGGATTTCAGAGATTCCCCCTTAGCCCTTGAAACATACAGGTAATTGTCTAGTACAGTGGTTTGTCAAACTTTTAAAACCATGGAACTCTTGTGCAAACAAAATCAGGCAGCAATCTGGTACATGGAAGAGATAAGGGTTCAAGTACTCTGGCTGAGGCAGTGGTGGGATCCAGAACCTTCTTCACTCGCCATGCTTCTCTCCACCAGCCATTGCTGCAGAGGCACACGACTCTGAGCAGCCCTAGTAAAAGGCCAGTCCATATTCTCACACAAACACACACACATAATGTAAGAGCATCCGTGATACACAAGTGGATGCCCCACTCTCAAGTATCCTAAACGAGCCTGTAGATGTCTGTTGCAGTAATAAATCATAGCACACTTTTTAACACTCTGAGAATGTAGCAAAATGAGAAATGAACAGATTAAGCAATTTAGATTTGGCCTATTATCCTCTATTTCTATCTCATGTTTGAAACTTTGGTGTGCTACGTGGTTGGGTTGTAAAATAAATAACGGTCAACTAAGTGTATTCCTGAAGTCAGCATTACTATTACTAGCTCCTTTAGAAGAACTGGGTTTCCCTTATTCAAACTTTCAATCAAATCCAATCACCAAAACAATTGCTTTCTCCTCTGAAACAAAAGTTCCAGTGGTATTTTTCCCAGCACACGACATTCTGAAGAAGATGGCCTCCAGAGAGACTACCCAGATCCACTTTTTGGTGGGCTGGTCAACTGCCTTTCTCCCCTGCAGGCACCTGCAACCCAATAGCTTCCAAATCAAAGTCTTTCACTTTTGCCAAAAACCTGTCTCTCCTCCTGGTTAAGATCAACAGTTCTGGCTTCTATCCACACACAAAACTAAGACCTCATAGTTACCATCAATCAGCAGCCATTAAATTACTGGGGCTCTAAGCTAGGCAAATTACGGAGATCAGGATTTTTCTTTTCTTTTCTTTCTTTTTTTTTCTTTTTAAGATTTTATTTATTTATTTGAGAAAGACAGAGAGCACAAGTAAACAGAGCAGTAGGCAGAAGGAGAGAGAGAAGCAGGCTCTCTGCTGAGCAGGGAGCCCGATGCGGGGCTCAATCCCAGGACCCTGGGATCATGACCCGAGCCCAAGGCACCCGCTTATCCAACTGAGCCACCCAGACGCCCCGAGATCAGGATTTTCAACCTCAGTATTATTGACTTTTTGGGCAGGATGATTCTCTGCTCTGGGAGGCTGTCCTGTCCATTACAGGATATTTAGCAGCATCCCTGGCCTCTGCCCTCTAGGTGCCAGGAGACACACCCTGACCCCCTTCTAGGCTTCACAATAAGAAGTGTCTCCAGGCACTGCCAAAAGTCTGCTGGAGGCAAAATCAAGTCCAACTCCATTTGAGAAGTACTGATGTGGATTATCTCTTTAATCTTTGCAGTATCCCACAAGGTAAGTATTGTAACTTCATTCCACATGATGTAGATGAGGAAACTGGGCCTCTGGGGGAATCACTGACTTGGCCTTGGTCATGGGGCTGGTATGTGGCAGAGCTGAGTTTCGGAGTACTGTAAAAGTTGTCTCCCCATCTGTTTTTGCTACCTCTGGAGCTCAGTTCCCTTTTGCATCTAGTTGTTTTTGGTTCTTTAAGTATTTTTTTAAAGATATTATTATTATTTTTTTTTAAGTAATCTCTACACCCAATGTGAGGCTTGAACTCACAACCCCAACATCGAGAGTCACCTGCTCTTCCGACTGAGCCAGCCAGGTGCCCTGCATCTAGTTTTTTATCTAACCATGTTAACTTTTCATTCAGAATGCCTTGATTTTGCTCCCTGCTTCCTGTTTCACTTGCTATTCCCTTTGTTCAGATTTGTATTTCCTTTCTAGATTATAACAACCAGCCTCTTAATTTCTCTCTGGGATTTCAGTCTCTTCATTTTTCAGTCTCCTTTTCACATTGCTGGCAGAACGTTCTCATACATGTTATTACATAACTGCCCTATTGAAAAACCTTCTGTGCCTTCCACATTGCCCACAGGGGCCCTCTCAAAGTCTCACAGGGTGGTCCCAAGACCAGCAGCATTGGTTATCTCCAGGCAGATTGTTAAAAATGCAAATCCTTGGACAAGCTGAGGGATAGGCAGAAATGATTCTCCAGGCAGCCTTGCTAAGTGATTATCTGACATTCAAGAAATATTGATTACATACCTGGTCTGTGCAAGACATTCACTATGGTACCAGGACTTTCTCAAATATGGATTTGCAAGACTGTATCCATAGGTCTGGGGGTAAGTCTCAGCATCCATACCGTAAAAAGCTCCCCCATGATTCTTAGGTGTATTGGGTTGATCATGACTGTCATAATACCTGCTATACAAAAATGAGAGAGGACTCTTGCCTCCCTTGATCTGTATTGTAGGAGACATGTAAACCGCCATGGTAATGCCACCGCGGTAACAGGGAAATAATAAGGGCTTGCTTCTCCTCTTGTGGGTTTCCTTTGACTTTTGACTTCACTTTACAGTTTCCTTTAACTTGAAAGTATTTGCACAATAACCAAACAGCAGTCATTACTGATAAAAGGCAAAATTTTGTTTGGATGATTTTATTTATTCACCTGATCTCTGGCGTCTGAAGTTTAATATATTGTTCATGGTCTCAAATATCCAGCAGTAATCACAAATTAGGGTTACCTGTCAAACAGTCCCTAAAGTATCTCTCAGGATTCTCGTTCCCTCCTGGCCACTCGCTCACAAGGTGTGGGTGGCTGGTGACAGTTCTCTTTATTATGCTCTAAGGTGGTTGTGGGACCTTAAACCGACTCACTGAGAGCGTCCCAGCCAGCTCCATCCCCACCAGGCGAGGGGGGCGCCTCGGGAGCTGTTACCTGCGATAAGGTCGGAGGGCGCCCGAATAGAGCTTCAATGGGGAAGTCCTTTGGGGCGGGCCCAGCTGCTGGTGGTAGCGGGGAAATCGAAACTCAAGCTGTTAAAACCGCTGCCCCTGCCCTTCGGAATCGCATCTCGAGACTCCCTAAGCGTCCCAGCCCGCGTCCCTCCCGCAGTGGCCGCCCGGGACCCGCGGACTTAGAGCTATGTTCACCCGCACTCGGGTGGAGGGTTCCGGGCTCGGCGCCTCTCCCGCCCCCCACACGACCCGGGACTCCCGTAGGCGGCACCCGGAGCCAGGCCGGCTGCAAGGTCCCAGACCTGGTTTGGAAGCGGCGCCCCAGAGCGGTTCGAAGGAGAGCCTGGGGCTCCAGGGCCAGTGGCTGTAAGTACTTAACAACCGGTTTTGGGGGCGGGAGCCCAGATCTCAAACATACCAGCCCTTTCTGAATCATCGGAGTTTGAAACCACAGGGGCCCAGTAGCAGGGTTTTTGAGAGAATGCAGGCTTATTTGGCTACACAAAAAGCATTCAGAAATTATTACCTTAAAAATTGAGTGTGCCAGTCTGCAGGTCTTTACCAAATGCCTGAACTCCTGTTCCTTTTAAGAACTCTTAAACTTTTCTGATTCTTGTGACTGGCTAGAGGATTGAAAAGACGTGTGTAGAAATCGCCTGTGCTTCTTACTAACTTTCCAGGTATCTCCAGAACTCACACTCTTTAACTAGTATGAAAAAAAATTTTTTCCCTTTCTGTTTTAAAAAATCAGGGCCCTAAATGATGCCAGGGTAGGGATGGAGAGGGAATGTGTTAGGGGATAGAGGATCCAAATGCTGCCTCTGGGAGCACGCTTGTATCTCAACAGAGTTCCCAGATAAACCACCTGGTAGGACCAGAGCCGTGAGGCCTGGGGTAGGTCCAGAGCAGCTGCAGAAACCCTGCCCTGGCGTGGGTCGGTGCTCTAGGCAAGAACCATTACATGTAACTTTATCTTGGTCTTCGGCTCAGGGTCTCCAGTTGGTACCCGGAAACATTTTGCTATGCCTTGTCAGTGGACCTCTCTTTCTTCCCAGTGGAAGGAGCTTCTTTAACAAAATAGTATGGTGGACACAGTGCTTTTGAAGTGCTGCCTCTGTCAATTGAAATTGTCCCAGTGGTTTCATTTTCATTTCCCGCCTTTCCATCAACTCCTAGTCCCACGAAAGACCTGCTGGTTGCTAAGGAACAGTATATAACCTAATGACCAGTAAACACTAGATTTTCTTTCATCCCTTAACTTTTGAAAGAATTCATAAGTACTAGGCTTTTAATATTATTTAGCTTAGGATTACCTTTGGATGGGGTGGGTGACCTGGGTGATTTCAGTTAGAGACTGGGTCACGTCTCTCCTTTGCAGAATGAGAGGTGTCTTCCTACAATAGACATTCACTAATTTCAGGTAATCTACATCTCAGTGAGCTGTAGCATTTAATGTTCATAGGCATACAGTCTCATGTTGATGATGAACACCCATTATATGTCTTTTTGTTCTATTTAAGAGCATCTACTTAGAGTTGCAAGCGCTTATCAACTCATAAATATTAGTAGTTGCATCTATCTGTTTTTATTTGATTGTACATTACCCCAGAATCTTGCTGGATGAAATTGCTCAAAAAGGGGCAGTTTTCTAATTAATTGTCCAGGCCTCAATACCTGAAGACCTCACTGTATACTATTTTGTGATTTTTAAGATTTGCTAATAGACGATTAGAGAGTACATGGGAGAGTTCAGCTAGCTTTCCTAGAACTAACTAATTTATTTATTTAAGATTTATTTATTTGAGAGAGAGAGAGAAGGGCAAAGGGAGAGGGAGAGAAAGTCTCAAGCGGACTCCACACTGAGTGTGAGCGGGACGTGGGGCTTGATCCCAGACCCCGAGATCATGACCAGAGCTGAAGCCAAGAGTCAAACACTTAACCAGTTAAGCCACCTAGGTGCCCCTATTTATTTATTTTTAAAAATGTGAACCAGTTGCAATAAGTAGAGCGTTATCAGAGACATCCCTTTTAGATGTTTAATAGCTAAGATCCTGTTTGGACCACTCTGAATTCTTACGTCTCCATCAATCATTTCTATCTACTGTTTATTCGCACTTGTCTCCTTTAATGGAACTGGAAAACCAAGGAAAATGGTTGCCTGGTGAATAACATCTTAGTAAAATTCACACGCACACACTAAAAGCCATTAAGAAGGGGGTTTAATTTGGGGCACCTGGGTGGCTCAGTTAGTTAAGGGTCTGCCTTTGGCTCAGGTCATGATCCCAGAGTCCTAGGATCAAGTCCCACTTCCGGCTCCCTGCCCAGCGGGGAGCCTGTTTCTCCCTCTCCTCCGTGCTCGTGCTCTCTCTCACTATCTCTGTCAGTTTCCCTCTCAAATAAATAAATAAAATATATATATTTTTAAGGCAGTTTAATTTATTCATTTTTTAAAAATTTTTGGAGAGGAATTACAGCATTTTCTGATGGGAAGTGAAAAAGGAAGTAAAAAGTGCTTAATAAGCTTCACTTTCAGTTCGAGTTTATTTAGATGATAAAGGATTGAAATTTAACCTTCTATTGTATGCATCCCTCCATTAATTCATTATGGAAGCACCAGTGTAGGTATGGGAGCATGGGCTTTGAGGACAGACGCACTTGGGTCCACATTCTGATTCTGCCATTACTTGCTCTCTGACCATCAACATGGTGCTTAACTACTTTATACCTCAGTTTCCTCATTATTTAAAATGAGATAATACCAACCTTAGGGTTTCTTTGTTTTTGTATGTGGGTATGCATAAAAAGTGAGGTTATGCCTGGCGGAAAGGAAATGTCCTTGGGTGCTGATAGCCTTGAATTCATTTAACAAATGTTTATTGATCAAGTATCATGCTGTCACCCCAAAGTGGAGTGTTTGTACCTTGAAAAAATACACTGATTTAGAACACCTACTTACATATAAATATAGATAGAGATCTTTAAGGCAATCTTTTAAAATTTTAAATGACTTTTGAGAATCTCTAATAGACTCTAAGGCAAAGGCTGTGTTCTTAACTATACTTGGATTTAAGTAATTATAAGTGCTAATTTATATCAGCTCTCCCAGTTATTTTTAGTTGGTGATTTTCTCTTGGCCCTAAATATCATAAGCCATCTACACAGATTTAAAGAGAAAAAAGCTCATATATACTTCAAATCCAAAGTAACACTTTCAATATTTTGCTTTCAATATTTTGCTTTTTTTGTAAGTATCTCACATTGACTTCTATAATATCTAGATAAATAAAAGATTAAAGTGTGGGTTTTTCTGGAAGGGGGGTTTCACCTGACTTTACTCAATTCTGGGCAATAGGCTCTTGTCTGTGATAGCAATACAGGATTCACTTCATTCAGAGGCTAGCCTATAATCATGCCTGGAAGTGGCCCTTTAGCTTGATGCTGTTTATAGGAAATAAAAAGATATTCTGAAAATGAGCCTATAATGTGGAATTCTGCTATACAGTTAAGTTTACATTAGATGAGCTGAATTTGTATATAAATGAACATATTTGTAGCCTACTTTATACTTAAGATACTTAAAGATGAGCAATAATAATAGCAAACACACATAATGCTTAGTATGTGGAAGTGCGTTATAAATATTCTCTCAGACCTCGCAACAACCCTATAAGAGGATCTCCAGTTCTGGATATTTAATTAAAAATTGAGGAACAAGTAACTACTCAACAGAAGATAAGCCCTAATGTCGCTTAGAGTCTAACTGATGGGGCAGACAGTGATTAGATAATTACGGGAGTGACTCTTCATATGCCCTACAAGGAGAAGCCAGGGTTGGAGCTAGCCTTGGGAGCAGAAGTCTTCCCAAGAAGTGATGTTCGAGCTGCAATCTACAGGATAGTTAGGAGCTGTGTGTTTTTTTGCTGGCAGTCATACAGTATTCCAACACCAAACAACCTCAGTTCCGTTCTGACACTACCAGAGTTAGCACAGACCCCACGGGTTAGGGCCCAGTCTCACAAGACTGCCCCTGTTTCAGACACCAGCTACAAATGGGGGTCCCAGACTACCCGCACTTCTGCCTAGCTGACTACAAATGTAGGTGTTTCCATGACCTCTCCTCCCTTAGTTTGATAATTCACTAGAATGAATCACAGAAATCATGGAAACTGCTATACTTATGATTACAGTTTTATTATAAAGGGTACTACTTAGGAACAGCCAAGTGGAAGGGATGCATAGGGCACGATATGGGGGTGGGGTGTTGCACAGAACTGCCATACCCTGTCTGGGTGGGCCACCCTCCTAGCACTTTGATGTGCTCACCAATACTCAGTCCTTATTCAAGAATATTTATTCCAGCTCCATTACACAGGCATAATTGATTACAGCATTGGCCACTGAGTCTTCATTGAACTCGGTCTCTAGCGCCTCTCCCCCCTCCCCAGAGGTGTTAGAAGGGCGGACCTGAAAACTCTAACCCTCTAATCATATGATTGGTTTTTCTGGCAAATAGCTTCCATTTTGAAGCATTCTCGGGTTATCTCATTAACATATAATCAACACTCTTATTACTTGGAATCCCAAGGACTTTTGGGGTTCTGTGCCAGGAACCAGGGACAAAGACTAAGCTTTTATATTTTATCATACCATAGAAGTTTATATAGCCTCTGCGGTGGCCAGGGAAGCTTGCTATCCAGATCTCCTTCAAAAGAACTTATTGTGGGAAGCATAGTCCACTGACAGCCCCAGCTGCAGCCCCTTTGTCCATTATACCCTTTGTTCTGAGAGCACACTGATTCTGCATTCTTCCAACCAGCGTCTGAACATTCCAGGGTACTAGTGTCAGCCTATATCTGGCCCAGGTGGGACTCCTTTATTGGGCAACTTTTGCCAGAAGGCTCCCTGTTGAACTATCTTAAGATCTTCTCAGAGCTGTGCAGTGGTCTGAGGCTTTTCTCACTCAATCCCCCTCCCCTCTCTGCTTTCATAGGTACCAGATCTGCTCTTGTTCTTACGGCTTTCGAGGCCTACCCCTGCTCACTCCCCTTTGGTCCTTCACAAGCGTTCTTCCCAATAAACCTCTTACATGTCTAATCCTGTCTTGATGTCTTCTTTTTGGAGGACCTAAACCGACATAGCCCCTTAGATACACCATACCCCCGATTACAACAGCTTAGACACTACTTCTACGCAAGTGCTACGTAATTGTCCTGGGGAAACCCACTCCTCCTTCTTATTTCCTCCCTTTGGGGCTCCAGTTTCCTTATTTCCTTACTCAAACTTCGAAACTTTTCCCAGTTTGCTGTACTCCAGGGAAGGGAATAACCTGGGTAACCAATACTTTTCTTTCCCTTCATCCTTGAAGTCTCAAGGGACAGTGAAGGGAGAATAAAGGATGGCTTGGTAAGACCTGTTATTAATGGCCAATTCCTGGTTTCTCTCTCTTTTCCCCTTTAAGAGCACTGTGTTACATTAGTATTAAGTATTTTATAAATATAAGGTGGGATATAAAGTGGAATATACGATAATATAATCATTAAGTTATTGTGTTCAGTTTTCATGAACATCACTATCTAATAATTGTTGAGTATATTCCGAATCCTGAAGTAAAATAAAATGTCTTATGTCCAAGACAGATCATCAAAAGCTTCTTATGTCATTCTTGACTCACCTCATTTCAATCCAAACTAGCCACATAAAATAGTCTTCAATTAGGTGCAAGTTTTTACAAACTTATGAGAACCTATAAGAACTGCTTTCACTATTTCTTCTCCACTGCAGTACCCCAGATTTCTCTTCTGAATCCTCATATGAGTGTGAGAAAATAAGCTTTTGCTTATAGATGTTAAATGGCATGAAAGCACTGGGCTATTACTCCTCCCTGGGGATGGAGAGCTAAATAATGACGAAATTCCTTTTAGTGCTATGAAATACTAGTACATAGGAAGAGAAAATCTACGATTGATTCTGATGAATAATCTCCTTGACAGCTTAATATATATGACTATTCATTAGAGGACTATAACTCAATCTTCAGACAAGGCGCATAAGCATTCAGAAAGTTTGTAAAACAACACATAGTGTTTAACTCTTAATGATAATTACATGGCTCAAAGAGCTTGTTAGGTGTCTCAGTGATTACTGTATTCTTCTAGCAACCTAATCAGTAGAACTCTGCCTATTTGACTTATTTTCAAAATGAAAAATGTGGCAGAGCATGTGAATACTATAGTAGCTTAAAGTAAATTACTCGTGACCTAGAATAGTCAAACTGGGTACTGAGAGAATAAAACCAAAATAACAATCAATAGCTTGAACTCCTACATCTTGGACTCTTAACCATGTGCTAGACCTCATACTACACGTGTCATGTAATTCCTTTGTCTCATCACAGTAAACACTTTGCCACTTTACAGTTGAAGAAACTGAGTCTTGAGAGATTAAATGATTTCCCAAGGTCTCATGGCTTTTTTTTAAATGATAGAACCAGCACTCCAACCTGAGTCTATCTAGCAAAGTCTAGATCCTGAACATGAGATGGAGCTAGAGGAGGAAGTGGTGTACAGCTGGCTAAGTTCCCATCAATTGTCATATTTCCACATCAAGAAAATAGAAATTCTATAGGCTAAAGGGAGTATAACTATAGAAACAGTAATGTGACATTTATAGCTTTCAAAGTCTTTGGATAGAGAAGTAGTTTTCAAGAGTCCAGTTTCTGTGGGGATTCTCTTGCCTCTGCTGCTTTTCTTAAATGACAGTTTGGGGGGCTTGCATTCGGACAATTCTCTCACCATCCCTGGTTATGAGCAACCTAAGCAACATCCTGCCTTCTGGTGGTCTTTCAGACTTCTGACCATAGGCCAGAGTAAGCAATTCATTTGACATTCATGATCTAGGACATGTGTGGGTATATATGAGCTTATATATAAGTGAAAAAA
>CM052883.1:47830464-47849753 GCA_028534135.1 Potos flavus
GAAGGCAGACGCTTAACGACTGAGCCACCCAGGCGCCCCAGGAGTGTTTTGATAAGGAAAAACTGTACTTTAAGCTGACAGACCAAACCGGCAAGGGAACTCCAGTCCCTGTCTCAGAGCCCTTCCGGTTCTTCTTTCCTACCCTGTTTCCCGTGCACGCCAAAATACCTAGTATGCGCAAGTAGGAGGGTATAAATTACCCTCCCTGCTTGTGCTCGGGGCTCAGATCTTTGGAGAAGGGTCTCTTCTGAGTCTCACTGGTGTTTTAATAAATCTCCAATCCTCCTTAGTCTCCGAGTGCCACTTGGTTTTTCTGGCAGGATCCAGTCCAGGTTCTGCAACAGTTTTGTTATTTATTTATTAAGCAAGCTCTGTACCCAATACGAGGCTTGAACTCACAACCCTGAGATCAAGAGTCATATGCTCTACCAACTGAGCCAGCCAAGCACCCATTACTATGGAGCTCTTTTAGACTTTTTCTAATAGCACCTTTCCTCCCACTCCCTGTGAAATTTTAATACAACAGACACACACTATATCTATTCATGTTCTGTATGTATGTCTATAGGGTCAAGGCCTTTTATTTGGAAGTGGGTCCTCTGCCTCAGATTTCTTCCACATTGATAATCTATCCTGTATGATTGCTAATTTGGGTTTGTTTAAAATGGAGGGGAACAAAACATTTTAAAAACAAACCGAATGTAGAATCACACTCAATTGTTATTTTATTCTCATGCTACCACTTGACAGCTTCTTAAACTATATGTGTATGTGTGTGTGTGTGTGTGTATAAAACTTGCTGTTATTAAGTCTTTCCAAAGCTTTTAATTTAGTTTTCATAAAAATAACTTGTTCTCTCCCCACAATTACACTTTATCATTATATAATGTCTAATCGCATTTTATCATTTCAAAGACAAGACAGCCAGTTGAGGAGCCAACACAACTATTGGCAGGCGGCAGCAATAATAAAATATACAGGAAACAAATAAGTGAAAGAAGTAATATACAGAAAATAGTAACTAACACTTTCAGAGAACTTATAAGGTATACAGCACTGTTTTAAGAGCTTAACAAAAGTCAACTCATTTAATCCTCACAACCAAGGTTCCATTATTACCCCTCATTTTCCCGATAAGGAGACTGAGGCACACAGAGGTCAAAAAAAAATTTTTTTTGGTGCCAAAAGTCGTTTTAAAAAACAGATGTTTAAAACATCTTTTACTGAGATGTTTCTAAGATATATTACCAACATCTGCTTTTCTTTCACAAAGTCTATTAAACATAATGTAACCTGTTTCTAAAATGGTATAACTAATAAAAATAGGCTGGTGAAAATTTAATGTGGCTTCCCTTACGATTTCACAAAAGCATTCCTCTTCATTCTCAGGGAAACCAAAGGAGTGAGTTTAGCTAAATCAGGATGAGATCTGTGTGAGGAGAGACAAGATTTAATTGCTCTTGTTTCCAACCTTTCTTAGGAGGGGAGGGTGACCTTAGCAAAGAACCAAAAGCTGAGAAGTGGTAGTCTTTATGGAAGGTTTTTCTTTAAAACTGGCTACTGCTGTAGGAGCAGATGCTTGAGTCAAGAGCGGAACCGGGGCAGGTCAGCAATCTGCTTTCACTAGGTCAGGTTTTGAGCTGAGGCACAATCCTGCTGAGCCCACCTCCCCAGAATGTTACCATTCTCTCCCCTGCCCTATTCTCCTTTCTCTCTTTTCCTGACTTGTGCTCTGGAAATTTCCTTCCAGTTCTGGAGCAGGGGAGCAGCTTCCCTAAGAGAAGCTGGAGCTGACTTGGGTCTTGCTCTAATTGCTTGCTTGCTCTAGGCTCGTAGCCGGTGACTGTGGGGACCCAGCTGCTAGGGCACACTAGAACCCTCCTATAGTGTGGAATGCAAGGAATCAGTAATCTTATTTGTTTACTTGACACTGTAGGCCCAATGCCTAGTATAGTGTGCAAGACCTAAGAGATGCTAAATAAATACTTACTGAACAAAAAATGGATGAATGAATGAATGAATGACCTGTGGGCCCCAATCTAATTCATTCGCTAGTTCACTAGTGTCCTTGATAGTTGTGGATCAGTCTAATGAAAATTAATTTTTGTAATAAGATTGAAGTGGGAGAGCTAGGTTCTTGTCTCATGGAGTCGAAGAATGAATCTCATGGACAAAGGAGCGTTAAGTAAAGCAATAGAGTTTTATTAAGCAAGGACAAAGGAGAGTAAGTAAAGCAATAGAGTTTTATTAAGCAAGGATACATAAAAAGTCTCAGGAGTGAGAGGGGTCCCGATAGGGTTGCCATTGAGGGCTTTTAGGGTTCGTCTTTTATAAAAAGCTAACCAGGGAACTTAAATCTTTTTGACTTCTCTACTGGCAGCACCATTGATTAAGGACTAGTGATAACATCTTTAATAGCTTACCTCTTTTTAGGGTCTGGTTATTTTCTGTTGACCACAGGAGACTGTCAAAAATCAGATTTCCCCCTCAGACACCTAGGGCAGGGTGCTGTGGTGTATTCCCTTATCTCTGGTTTCCTTACACCTCCACATTTTTGGGATTTGCGAGTCTGATCCCAGAGCCCCTTATCTATCTCTCCATACCTAGCCCTGCCTGTCCCTTCCTCAAGATCATGTCTCTGAAGAGTCTTGGCATGTTTGTTTGTTTTTTTTAGTTCAGTTTTACATGCCACCTTTGTCATTTCTTTGCATTTGTTTCCAGCTGAAATTTTCAGCCCTCCTCCTCTTCCATCTAAAAATGTCTTACCCATTCTTTACTGACCATCTCAGTGGCTAAGCCTGCACAAACCCTTCTCTGAAACCTGGTTAAGAGTGATCATTCCCTCCCATAAATGCCAATAGCCCTGTGGTGGTAACTGTGTAAGTGTATAGTAAGTGCATTGTACAAACTGCTTCCATATACTTCTTTCCCCTCCCTTTTTGTTCATTTTATCCTTGCAACTTCCCTGAGTCATAATGTTACACAAATGTTATTCCCCTTCCACAGATAAGGAGATTTGGAGAGGTAAATGGGTATTTCAGGGACACAAGCCTAGAATATTGCAGAACACAGAGCAGAACTCACGTCTCTTACAATGGATATAAAGGGCTAAAGTGCTGCCAAGTTGGCTCGGGAGTTGGAAAACACTTCACGGGCTTCATTTGTTGGTTAATTTTTGCTCTGAAAGGCCTTATTTAAAAATTAATAATAAAATGGGTCTTTCTACATCCAAGTTAGCACAAAACCATTTGTGGGGAGTAAGGTTTATTTACTTGCTTGTAAGTTTCTTCTTTGTTTCATCTTAAATATAGCCATTCATGTGGAGAGAAGGGTTAGAACAAGCAAATTGCCACTTCTATTGCTTTCATGGGTGGGAGATTGCCGCATTAAAGAGAAGTATGATCAGTATTTGGGGTGGAAAGAATGGTCTGGTGTGGGTCAGGGACCTTCAGAAACTGCACTTGGAGTCTCTGGGTCTCCCCTTGATAGCCATTTGATGAGAGCAAAATCTGATCACAGGGCCTAAATCCCGGCCCTTGGATGGGAAGGAGCCAGGCTCCGCCACACACTGCCCAGGAGGCGCAACGCTAGCTTTGGGCCTGCGAATCTGAAACAAACAAAAAAACCCTCCACGTGCCAGGGGCCTCAGCTCGGAGTCTGACCCTTGGCTTCGTGGAGACAAAGTGGCCCGAGCCTGGGTGAGAACGGGATCTCCCTGAGACCTGCCCTCCACCCGCGAGGCAGGGGCGGCGCCAGCGAAACGCGCGAGTGAGCCGCCCTAACTAGTTTGTCCCTGCGGCCGTCTCGTAGGCGACGCGGCGGCGCCCCGAGTCTCCCTGCGTCGTATTGCCATGGCTGCCCGTAGCGGCGTCGCCTCTGCCGGCGAGGGTCTGCGCTACGCCGAGTACTCGCCGCCGGCGACCAAACGGCCGGACGCGGACGTGGACCAGGGGTTGGTGAGTCCCGCCGGCTGCTCCCGCCCCTCCGCGGGCCTGCCTGCTAGCGCCCCCGGATTCCCGAGGGCCCTGCCTCACTCCTTGTACCCTCTCGCTCCTCGAACCGCGGTGGTGCCGGTAGTCACATCTTTGGCTCATCTTCTCCTTCGTCCCGCGGAGTCGTGCTGCGTGCCACGCGTTGGCGAGCAGCCGTGTGCAGAGTCTCTGTTCCCTCGAAGAGCTTACAGTCTAGTCGGGGAGTCCAAGCGGGAGACAGGCAATTGCAGCTGCTGTGTGATAAATACTCAGGGGGGATTCTCAGGGGGATTCCCCAGTCCAGTCTTGAGGGGTAGGGAGTGAGGTCAGGGGATAAAGGGATGATTGGAGAAAGGGGTGCTTAAAAACTAAACTCTGGAAGATGAGTGGCTGTGAACTCAGCGAAAGGAAGAGGAAAAAGTGTTTGACTCACCAGTAGTAGTATTTACAGAGTCGTAGGCCAGAGGAACAGGGCCCGGTTGGAAATCGCCAGGTGGTTTGTTCAGGCTGGGATGCTGAGTTGGGAAAAGTTTAGTGTTCAATAGAAACATAATGCGAGCCTCATATATATATTTATAAGTTTTCTGTAGTGATATTCGAAATGTAAAAAGCGGGTGAATTTAATTTTAAGTGAATTTTTATTTAACTCAGTGTATCCACAGTAGTATTTTGACATGTAGTCAATATAAAATTACTGAGATATTTTACATCTTTTTTTTTTCTTTTTTGTATCAAGCCTTTGAAATCCAGTGCGTGTTTTACACTAACGGCACATCTCACTTGGGACTAGCCACATTTCAGGTGCTCAGCCATGTGTAGCTAGTGGCTACATTATTAATTGCAGTTCCCAAAGACTGATGGGAATTAGAACATAGGAAGCATCAGGTAAAGCACCTGAAGGAGTTGGGGTATCCTGAGGGCAGTGGTACCATTTTGATGAGTTTTAAGCTGAGAAGTGATAGATTGGGCTGTTACCAAGCTCTCTCAGGCTTTATGTAAGAAGAACGGATTAGTTTGAGAAAGTCTAGAGACATAGCCGTTTTAATTCTTTTTCACACGGCATTCCATGCTGTGCCAGGCCGCAGTGCTATATACCTTGCCTTCAGATGCATAGCACTTATTGTCCATACCAGTTGCTGACTACTCATACACTGTATTGTGACATCTTTTATGTTGACCTGTCATTCTCCAGCATTTTTTTAAGTTTCCTAAGAGTGGGGACTGGGGTTTACTTCTAGTAAGCAGCCAATTTATGAGCACTCAATTATCATTACTTCATTAACGGGTACATTTCTGCAGCAGTCAGATGGCCTTACGTGAGGAGGTTTCAGAAAGCAGTATGCTTTCATTCAACAGACATTTCTTGAATACTGCTAGGTGCCAGGTATTATCCTAGACCTTGAAATAGAAAAGTAAACAAAACAGATAAAAGTTTGAAGTAGCAAGCTCTGAGCTTCTGCTTGTCTGATTCATTCCTTACCACAACCTTGTGAGGTGAGTCCTTTTTAATTCTCACGTAAGAAATGGGGAGACTCAGGGATGCCTAAGTGGCTCAGTCAGTTAAGAGTCTGCCTTCCACTCAGGTCACGATCCCAGAGTCCTGGGATCTAGTCCTGTTTTGGGCTCCCTGCTCAGCAGGGAGCCTGCTTATCCCTCTCCTCCCCACTCCTGCTCTCTGTCACTATCTCTGTGTCTCTTTCTCAAATAAATAAATAAAATCTTTAAAAAAAGAAAGAAAGAGAAAGAGAGACTTAAACTGGTAAGTAACCTACCCAGGATCATTCTCCTAAAAAGTGACAGACCTAGGATTCCAAATCCTATATACCCTATCCACTTGCTGACTTCTTAGAAATAAGGCTTTCTGAGTGGAGTGTTCAGTCTGTGGTGTAAACTGGATAAATTATTAGGTTAGGTAGAAGGAATCTCTTTATGGAGAGTTGTAAAAATCTCCATACTGGACTGATTTGCAAGGCAGTTGGGAGCTCTGTGGTATTTTGAAGATAGAAGTAATATAGGTGATCTTTTACATCTGTAGGTACTTCATTTGGAAGAAGATATGTATAGAATTTAAGATATCAGTTAGGAGACATCTTTAGTAGTCCAGTCACATGAAGGCTAAGATGTAGGCCAGTGATTCTAAAGTGATTCCTGTCCAACCTAGTGCCCCTTTTTTTATAACAAATATTCTGCAAAGTCTCCTGTAATATCCTAAAATGATATTCATAGGCAGTGAAATCTATTCATAGAAATAACTTAAAAATCAGTGTAGTGCTCTAATTGAAACATAAAGGTGAAGTATTTTATTAGAAAATAACATGTTTACTATTTAAGTATGTAAATGCTCAGACATGATTACATTAGAAGACATAATGAAGTAATCAGTTGCTGGCATATTGTACCAGTGCAAAGAATCACTGTGAGTGTAACAGCTATAAATGCAGACTGCTTTCAAATGTATTATGCCGGCATTTCAGATACTGTAAGGGCCATTGTCATTGGCAAACTGATTTTTCCCAAATTGTTAACAATTTTTGGTAAAATTTTGAATAAAATAAAGTGGAATCTTCCCTCAATTTAAATAAGATTTGCACTTCTGAGAAGTTCAGTCTTCTTTAAAACAGTGTGAAAATGATACATTTTATATATACTGTATTACATAAAGTTCCAGACTAAGATGATTACAAATAGGTTTTTTACCTACTTCAATGTACAGTAGAATCTTTTAAAACCCTGAGGGATGCAGGTAGTTCTTTGTTGTAAAGGTTGTTTCATACATTTTAGGACTTCTAGGATGAATAGTGCCCCATCCACCAAATACCTCCCCTCCTATCCAAATTATTCTTACAACCAAAAGGTCCTCACAAATTTTCAAAATGTCCCTAAGGGCCTATTCTGCTTCTGTTGGAATCATTGTTCCAGGTAATGATGAGTCATGAGTTAGAAGTTAAGAGAACTGATAATAGTAATTTGGGAGGAGCTTGGAAGTACTGAAAATGATGGAAAGTGTTAGGAAAAAATAAATGACCCAGGAATGGGACATATTGGCAATCTTACTGAAAATAGTACAAAATAAAATGTCAAGGAGTTGAAGAAAAGATTTTTCTCATCATTTTTTTAAAAGATGCAATTTATTTTGAAGTTTTTGAAATATAGCATCTGCAGTTGTAGATGTTAAATAACTCCTTCTCAGGTGAACTTGCCCTTAGGGACTAAGAATTCATGTGCATTAACCAGTTTAGGAGATTAAAAAGATAAAAATGTAGGTAAAAATACTTGGGTAGTACCTTGAATAAAGTAGTATCTTACAATTAATTGTGTAATAGTCAGAGGTCCTGGTCAGATTTTGCTTTAGCAAATCCGATTCTCATGGAAAAGTAGATAAGAAACTTTAATGTTGGCAAGAGAATATTATCAATTTTTAAAGCATTTTGAAAAAAACCCAGTTGTATGAACTGATAACCTTTAGTTTTCAGTACTTTCCCCAAAAGTGTAACTCCTAGTGTTAGTAGGATAGTGTAAAATATAAGAAAATTTGCTACATATACATTTCAGTTATAGGCCAACTTGATAACATGAAAACTAAAACCTATCAAACTTGTAAATTATTAAGTACTTATTTATTACCAAAACAAAAGAAAGCACTTCTACTATTTTTCATTTAAAATGTTTACCTTGAAGCTTCCCTTTGAAGAAATCACATGGATTACAGATTGTATATCTAGGGGTGCCTGGATGGCTCAGTTGGTTAAGCGTCTGCCTTTGGCTCAGGTCATGATCCCAGGACCCTGGGATCAAACCCCACATCGTTGTCCGGGGCTCCTCGCTCAGTGGGGAATCTGCTTCTCCCTCTGCCTGCCACTCCCCCTGCTTGTGCTCTGTCTCCCTCTCTCTCTGACAGATGAATAAATAAAATCTTCAAAAAAAAAAAAAAAAAAGTGACAGCAAACACAAGCTGGTGGGGAGAGGGGCAGAGGGGGAGGGAGAGAATCTTAAGCAGGCTCCACAGCCCAAGGTAGGGCCATCTCAAGACCTGGAATTATGACCAGCCAAAATAGAGTTGGATGCTCAACTGACTAAGCCATCCAGGTGCCCCTGGGCAAGAACTTTTATATGCTTCTGTGACTGGCACTGTATTTGACACATGCTAGTCACTTAATTTTTCATTAAATGAACAGCTATTAACTTCCATTACTATTTCGAGACTTAAACATGAATGTTTGATTCTAACATATTGATAAAGGTACTTTTTTCTGTAGGACTTCTCCTTAATGTTAGCTTCTAAAGGAGAACAAGAGCCTGTCTTACTATTCTATCCCTGGAACTTATCACAAGGCCTGGTGCATGCTGAATAAATATTTGTATATGTATATGGTATATATGAAATAAATATTTGTGGTGTGAGTGAATAGTCTCCATCTTTCCTTTCTCCATCACAACTATCTTTTTGAGGCAGAATAATTTTTTCCTTATTAATTTCCCACTGATACAACTATTGTCTATCTCGAACTTAAATATAGTCTTGAGATAGAAGTTTTGGCATTTTATAATGCTTTCAGGCAATTTATATTCATCCAGAGGATTATTTACTGCTTATTTACTGTTTTGTAAGAATTAAATGCCTTAGGGAATTTGTAAACAACTTTGATACTCCCACCTCTCCACCCCCACACCGAGCAATAGCTGATGGAGTGGGCTGTTTTCCCAGTTTACAGAAATTCTTTGATTCATAATAGTGGAACATTTAGTTTTTCTGGTTTGTTTTTTTGTTTGTTTTTTCTGGTGGATATATTTTTTTAAAGATTTTATTTACTTATTTGTAGAGAGGGAGAGAGAGAGTGTACAAGGGGTGGGGAAGTGTACAAGAGGGAGAGGAAGAAGCAGACTCCCCACTGAGCAGGGAGCCCAGTGCAGGGCTGATCCCAGGACCCTGGGATCATGACCTGAGCTGAAGGCAGACGCTTAACCAAGTGAGCCACCTAGGCGCCCTGGTTCCTATTTTTTTCTGGTGGATATTTGAAACTAGGTGGCAGTAACAACAGATACCGGACTTGGCCCATTTGTTGATTTGCTGGTATTATTTAAATAGTGGTTCTCCTTTTTGAAATATGTCTTTTATTTTTTTTTAATTTATTTTTAAATATTTATTTATTTATTTTAGAAAGAGAGTGAGAGAGCCAGCATGAGCAGGAGGGGCAGAAGGAGAGGGAGAGAGAATCCAAAGCAGACTCTGTACTGAGCACAGTGCCCAGTGTGGGGCTCGATCTCACAACCCTGAGATCACAATCTGAGGTGGGTGCTTAAACCTTCCACCAACAAGGTACCCCTGAAATATGTCTTTTAAACTAAAATTAGACATTCTTTATAGGCAGGGACCATGTTTTAAGGATCCTCATTCTCTTAGCTCTCAACATAGTACCAGTCACATGGTTGCTGCTCCAAAAAAAAATTTTTTTTCCCAAAAATTTTTGTTAAATAGTTAAATTAGCGGTTGAATGAAACAATTGGATAGGAAAAAAATAGAGGATTTGAGAAATGTTTTATAGAATTACGAGCTGACAGCCCTAAGGAATAAAAAGAGTAAGATAAATGAGACTATCTCTCTTTTTTTACTTTTTTAATAGTAAAGGCTAAAATATAAGCATCTAATACATTTTATATACCGTTAGAATACACATCTGACTTCTGATGTGCTTTTCTAGGTTTTGGTCATTTTATTGCTTATTACCTCCAAAACACAGTCTCCAAATCTCTTTTTAAAGTTTGTCAGTGCATTCAGTTCAATAAAAGAACTTTTTTTTTTGAATGCCAGATACATGGAGGCTATATACTAGATGTCTGTGGGGAAGATATGGATAAACCAGGATTGCCACCCTCAAGGACAGAGGTCAACAAATTTATTTTGTAGAGGGCTAAATAGTATTCTAGGCTTTGCAGGCCATGTGGTCTCTACTACACTACGGAACTCTGCTATTGTCAAGCAAAAGCATAGATAATGCATGAATGTGGCCATGTTCCAGTAAAACTTTATTTACAAAAATAGTTGGAGGGCCAGATTTAGCGTGTGGGCTTTAAGTTTGCCAGCCAATGCTCTAGAAGGTAAATTGGATCAAATTTAAATACCTAATCCAACACCAGCTCTATTAAGTGCTGTCATTTATTTGTTCATTCATTCATTCAACACTTATTTACTGAGTCTCACTTTAAAACTCCTAGAAAAAAACATGGGCACTAATTTCTTTGATATTGGCATTAGCCACATTTTTTAGATATGCCCTCCTCAGGCAAAGGAAACAAAAGCCAAACTTCCTAAACGTGAGATCTGGAGTCTCACTTTATTAGGTAAGGTACTGAGGCTAAGTGCTGTAGTTAGGTACAAAGATGAATCAAACATGGGTTTTGTCCTCAAGGAGCTTGAAAAATATTTGATTTTTCAAGAGAAGCTAGAGAGAGAGAAAAGCAAATGTAACTTATTATCAAAGGGGAAAAATAAGGAAAAATACGTTGGGATGGCAGTTGTGGATATACCTGAATGGCAGGTTAAGGAGCAAGGACCATGTCTATAGGCAGTTGAAGTTTTGTAGGAGCTATGTGATCGACGGTGGGCTTCATGAATATTAAGCCTAGAGAAGTGTTTAAGAAGGGTAGGGGATAGAGAAGCAGAAGAGGACAGGATCAGTGAAGATTGTATTAGAGTGGGCAGTCCTCTGGAGTCTAGAGGCCATAATGGCAGCAGTAATAGCAGTGGTAGCCAAATGTTTTATACCAGGCATTAGGCTAATTCTTTAAATGCATGAACTCATTTAGTCCACGTAATAACCCTGTGAGGTGTAGATACTATTATAATTGCCCACTTACAGATCACTAAATTGGAGCTTAAAGCAATGAAATAATTTGCCCAAGGTCACACAGTTGATGTGTGGATGAACCCCAAAGGTATTCTGTTTTCTGGCCTCTGCTTTTACTCAAAATATAATTCTATCTTCTTTCCCCTTCAACTTTCCTAACTGTGTCAGTGAAGGTCTAACCAGGAAAACAGACACATCTAAATTATGTAAAACAAAGGAAATGTAGCACAGAGAGTTGGTTTTATAGGTAGAGTTGTTGTGAAGCCAGGCCGGATTGTGAGGCAGTGCAGAGGTTGAGAACAGGAAAAAGCTGTTAGCCTTCTCAGGACTGTGGGGTCAAAAGAAAGAGGTGGTGTTTTCATAACCATCCTTGGTAACTGGACCATGGGAGTCTGTCCAGCGGGGAGCTGCAGCCACGGAGACACAGAGAGGAAAGAGGAGAGGTACCCCGGCCTTTCCCTTTTACCACCCTCCCGTCTCCCACTCTTGCATCCCATTGATGGGACTCGGCTGGAGTCAGGTGACACAGGAGCCTGCAGGACTTAGCTGTCCTCCCAACGGAGCCGAGTAGGGGGAAGCCGGGGAATGGATCAGTGAATACAAACAGCTCTGGGACCAACACACTCACGTTGGTTATTTTCAGCTGTGAGGTGATTTGAATTCCACAGATGTTGAGAAATTTGTAGGCAGAGTCTCCTAAAAACACTGTTACAAAACACTATTTTATAAATGGTGTGTATTCCCTTAGCCCACAGAAGTCTATCTCACTCACAGTGTAAGGCAGAGTATTCTTTCAGGAACTCCATTTTCACCGTCTTACGCTCTTTGAATATTATTTAAATGCTATTAGGGATTAAATAAGCATTATTAGCTCTCATGAAAATCTAAGCACCACGTGTAACATTTTTTTCCTTTTAAAATCAAATAGGCTTTTTTTCAACTATAGACTTAGATTTATAGAAAAGCGATAAGATAGCACACAGAACCTCTGTGCACCTCACTCAATTTCCCCTGTTAACATCTTGTGTTAGTATGGTTTGTTTGTTATCATTAACAAACCAATATTGCTTAATAATATTAACCAAAGCCTGTACATTTTTCAGATTCTTCATTTATTACCTACTGTCCTTTTAATGTTCCAGGATCCTATCCAAGATACCATATTACATTGAGTTTTTGTGTCTCTTTTGGGACCTCTTGACTGTGACAGTTTCTCATACTCCCCTCGTTTTTGATGACCCTGACAGATTTGAGGAGTGCTGGTCAGATATTTGTAGAATGTGCCTCCCCTGGAATTTGTCCATATGAAAGGCACATACCATAAACATGATCTCTCACTGTATAGGTTAACCTTGATCTAGTCTGATGAAGTAGTATTAGTCTGCTTTTTCCACGGTAGAGTTAACTTTTTTCCCCTTTCTATACTGTACTTTTTGAAAGGAAATCACTATGTGTGGCCCACATTTAAGGAATGAGGAGTTAGCTTCCCCTCCTTGAGGGTGGAGTTCTTTATGAAATTATTTGGAATTTTTCTGCAAAGGAGATCTGTCTCTTCTCCCCCACTTCAGTCATTTTTTTGTATCAGTCAGGATTTGCGGATATTTATACTTTGGGGGGTTATAACCCAGTATTGTTTATCTTATTGCTCAAATTGTTCCACCTTTGGCCTTGGTGTCTCTTTCATTTGGCTCCTGTACACCTTTGACATACCCCATTGCTGTAGGGGTTTTTGAGCACTTCCTTACTTTTGACATTATAAGGTGCTCTAGGCTCATTTTGCATATTTTTTGTCCCTGTCCTAGAATCAACCATTTCTTTAAGAAGCCTTGTATGTATAACATTTTATCTCATGGGAAACTTCATTCTGGGTCACAGCCTTGGATCCTAATAGTTTCATTTTTATCCTCTTACCCAACTTGTCCCCATTTTCCTTATTTTCCTCTTATATAGCTGATGAAGTATGATAGTAAAAGATTTCCTTGTCTTGGGGTAAGTGGCTGCCCTTTCAATCCACCAGAAAATGTAGCATTTCTCCTACAGCTTCAGCCATGTTCCTTTTTGTTTTGTTGGTTTGGCTTTATTTTTATTTTTCAATATCTGCTATTAGGACTGCTAATAGAGGATGCCAGGGGACTGTGAAATCAAAGAGAGAGACAGAGAGAGAGAGATTCAATCTTTCTGTATTTATCATTATATTTCAGGTTTGTTATAGAATCTTACTGAGTTAGCAGAAGTGCCTATCTCCAGGTATAAAGTAAAATATTGCATATTCTCTAAAAGATTTATTATGATCTTCCAGGGAATAATTTCCACTTCCCTTTTGGCATACTTGGAATTTAACAACAGCTATCACTACCACCACAACTGAAAAAATAATTTTGTATAGCAGGTATATGGAACTGAAGGGATAAGAACTAAAACAGCGATGAAATCAGTTACAGATGGTACTATAAACAGCACTTTTTCCCTTAAATACTTTCTATCTGCAATGATGCTAAAGTTTTACTCACCAAGAACTTTATAACTATATAGTACTTAATTTTTTTTATTAACATATAATGTATTATTTGTTTCAGGGGTACAGGTCTATGATTCATCAGTCTTACACAATTCACAATTCACAATTACTCGCCACAGCACATACCCTCCCCAATGTCCTCACCCATAGTACTTAATATTTCTAGGTATATTATATGGTTTTTTGTGAAGAGTTTTAAATAGAAGTTTTAAAAAGTGCCATGAATTGATAACGTAATTTGTGTATTTCCTTTAAGTGATTTGGGGTAACCTGTTTCAGCCTTTCCTTCCATTCTAGAAAATTTGTGCTATTCTACTATTTAAAAACAGTTAGAATATCATGTGGTTTAGAACAGTTGGAATATCATGACTTATTCATTCTCTTTTCTAAGTGTCAACAGATCTGTTTCTGACACCAACCTTATTGTCTGCATTGGTATCCTCGGGCTTTTTGACACCGAGATCTTGTAGAATATTGCTTTAGGTCCTTGTACTATAAATTCACTTTTGGCCAGCACAAGTTTTTTCCAAGTTTGTTTGCCCCAAAACACTGCTGCTTAATCTTCTCAAGTATGTTTTTTTATAAAGTGAAAAATTTCATACCTGTGTCCTGCTTCTATAATATTAGTAATATTTTCTATTTTTATTTGTTGAATATATAAAAATAAGATAAAACAGAATGATAGGCACGAAGGTACTGAGTTCATGATGTGCATGCACATAATTGAGGAAGTAAATTAGCACTTAGTCAATGTCTGCTAGTTATCAGACGCTATGATTACATTTCCCATTTCTCATAATAACTCTGATGTGGATGTTACTTTTCACCATTTTACATATAAAAAAACTGAGGACCAAAGTGTTCAAGGTCATATAGCTAGTAAGTGGCAGGACTAAGATATGAAACCAATTTTGACTTGAAAAGTCCTTGACTTTTTCACTGAATAGATATTGCTGCTCCATCATTTAGATATCGGAAATTGATGAAATCCAACTCCGAGAAATGATTTACAGTCCTGGTATTTGTGGTAATTTTCAGAGTCTTCAGATACTTCAAGATATGTTTAAAAATTCTTAAACCTTGAAGCAGAGTTAATTTTATTTCACCTTAACTCAGAAAGGAAGAAAAGAATACTGTGTAATGAAATTTAAGCTGTAAGCATTACCACTCTAAGAAATTGTTGCCTAAGGTGAAATAGGTTATTGTAAGGGAGTAAAAGTAGTTTTCAGAAAATGGCGAGATTTCCCAAGCAAGAAGAATAGGCAAAGCTACAGTCTTGCAGGTAAGGTGTACATCAGATGTAAGCCAAAAGAGTTTAGGGAGTACTTGCCAGGGACTCTAAAGTCAGTATAATAAAAGCTTGTAGGAGTACATGATAAAAAAGAGGCTACCTAGAGGTGTAGCAAGATCACTTTTATGATCAGGGTGCAAAATTAAGTGTAGCAATAAAAAGGGAGATGCCAAAAATCAGTGCATTTGTTTCTATTGAAGAGTGCCAGGAGGAATTTGTTTTCAAAGTTTATTTGGAAACAGATAGGTCAGAGGGTTTCTGGCTTAAGAAATTAAGTTATTAAACTCTTCTGACCAAGTAGGATTTTCACAAGATTTTTCTTTCTTAGTAACCTTTATTTTTTCCTCTGACTTTGAAAGAAACAACCGTATAATAATATGATATAGTAATTGTAATACCTACCATTTATTAAATGTTTATCACAGCTAAAATACTAAGTGACGTATGTGAATGTTCTAATTTATAAAAATTCATACTTACCTATAATTATTATTCTCATTTTACAGATGAGGAGGTTAAGTAATTTGTCAGAGGTCATGGAGCTGACAAGTAGAGATTCAAAAGTCAAACCATATTTCTTTGATTTCAAAATCTGATCCTAGGACTTTGTTTAAATGATAAAATGTAGATACTAAGAATATATAACTACGGTTAATTTTTGGTTTATCTCATTCTGTTTCCTTTTTCTTCTGTGTATATGCTGTACATTCTGTTTTATAATAATTTATTATATCATCTTAACCATTCCTCAGTATATTATTTGTCAGTGCATATTTCAGGTATGCCCTAATTTATTTAATTATCCCCCTATTGTTGGGTATTCAAATTGTTTCCAGTTTTTTATATTACGAATCGTGCAGTGATGAATATTCTCGTATGTAAGTTTTTATGGACCTCTCTCATTATTATCTTAAGGATAATTTTTTAAAATTATACTTACTGAGCCTAATGACTTGAATATATTTAAGGCTGTTGATTCCAATGATGAAATTACCCTCAAGACAGATTTTCCCAATTTGAATTCCCAGCATCAGTTCATGAGATTGTTCACTGAATCACTCCCTTAACAACTTGTAAGACTTGGAGTTGTTGGCTAAAATGTATGCTTCTCACTAGTGGCCTTTGTACTGGAAGAATGACGAGATTGCCACATGTCCCTATTCCAGAAGAAAAGTTGAAGGAAATATGAGTGATTCCACTTATTTGAGTGGATCACTTTAATAAGTGATTCCACTTATTTGAATGAATCACTTTAATAAGCAATTCCACTTATTAAAGTGGTCAGTGGCCCGATCCCAAGACCCCGAGATCATGACCTGAGCCGAAGGCAGAGGCTTTAACCCACTGAGCCACCCAGGTGCCCCCAAACCGAATGATTTTATATTAAATGTGAGAATATTGAAAACACAACTTCTTGGGGTGAGTGAGGGAAGATAAAATTTTGTGAAAAAGTAGGGAATTATAAGGAGTAAGGGCATCAGGGACTGGTGCTAGGATCTAGTTTGGCATTAGATAATTAAATGATATTATGTTTTCTAGGTAATTAAACTAATAAATAGGATAAGACATGACAAGATTTTTGTGAATGGACATTAAAGTCAGATAGGGATGTTTCATCAAATATGAGCTCACAATGGAAAGATCGACAGATTGTTATAATTTAAAGAGTGTGGGACTAATTTTAAATTTTAAATTGTTGCTTGAAGACATAGGGCCCAGTATGGAATTAAAATTAAAATACTTATGTTTTAGTTCTAGTGCAGACACTGATAACCACTGCTATAACTTGGACAAGGCATGTCACTTTTCAGGACTTCAGTGTCTTCCTTTGTAAAATGTGGGTTTTTCTATGCTAGATGTTTTCTATCATTTCTTTCACCTCAGTGATTGTGACTTTGACTTACTGTTTTGCAGTCAGAAATGCCAACAAAAACATTGGACACCCTGTGGAAGCTGTTGAAAATAAAACAGAAATACATCTTTTTGTATAAAAGTATAGTGTGTCTGTATCTAGAATAATGTGAGTATTTCTGCTTGCATCTTTTAAAACAGTCAATAGAAATTTTCCAGAAAGAGACAACAAATAAATATATTGAGGGGAGAAGTAGGTATCGAGTGTGGAGGTGCAGGGAGGGGAAAGCTCATTTGAAGAAAGGCTAAAAAGTTTAGAACTTAATTCAGGGATAGTTTAGAATTCTTAAGTCGGGAAGTTACTGGACAAAGAAATAATTTAATTAAAAGTACAATAATGAAATGGTAAAGGATATCCATTGGGTGAAAAAGTCCCTTTCTTCCAAATTTTAGAAACAGAACTAAGGATACTCCTTAAACTTGAAAGTGAGAAATTTAGGGCAGCGATGAAAGTTAAAGAAACTAACTCTTAGACCTAAATGAACCTTAAAGTGCCTAAAAGATGCAGCTTTTGAGAGCAGGTGTATCTGAAGCTTCAGACCAAAGAACAAGTCTCAGAAGTTACATTTATAGATTTGAGATGTTTAGCATTGGGAAACGCAAACCAAGGATGCAGAGCCTACACTAGTTCTTACTTCCTAACAAATCTTTTCCAAATGTGATAGTTGTCTTTCAGTATCATTCTGAGTTAATTTTCTGATTAGAATTTTGCTTTGAAGATCTTGCCTGCTTCTGGCCGGTCTGCTTAGTCGTGAGATGATTCCATATTGTTAAATAGATGGAAGTTGACTTTAAAGTTGTCTGGTTGAATCTGTTTAAGATATTCCACAGGTAACGAGTCTAATCTATATTTAACGTTTTATAGGTATTTAACGTAGTCTATAGATGATCCCTGCCCTCCAACACACATACATATTCACTTGTGGTGACCTAAGGTCACAATGAATTAAGGGCAAAACCTTAATCAGAATTCAGGTTTCCCATCTTCTAACCTTTGTTTTGTCCCAATACCTTCCCATTTTCCTCCTTGGCCTAAACTTGACTCTGTCCTTCAGCTTTATCTGGACTCTTCAAAAGCCATCTATTACCCAGAAACAGAGTACTGAGCCACCTGGCCATTTGTCTGTCTAACCATCTGTCCGTGTATGCATCCATCCTGTCACTTAACCACTAACTTTTATTTAGCCCATACTATATTTTGGGACTACAAAGATGAATAAATCCTACTTCTTGCTTTCTAGAGGCTCACAGTTTAATAGGGGAGACAAATTATGAAGTCGTAGTTTGGAATCACAACAGAGAAATAAACTGGGAGGTAAAGAGGTGGTGCTATTGGAATAGGGGAGATTCTAATGGCATTGATTTCTTTCATATTTGGGTGTTTACTTGATCTTGCTGCCTGTCTAAAGTAGTTCCATTTTTCTTCTTTGCTCTTTAGTAGCTGAGAAGCCATATATGAAACACCCTTCTGTGTTAGGGATAGGGATTGATCATATCTTTTCATGAAGGGTGGTGAAACAGAAGGGCAGGGACGAATAGAGTCAGTGAGGGTAGTGGGGATATGACTCAGGTACCTCCGCTCGATTCCTCACAGCCAGCAGCTTCAGAGGAGGGAGAGCTTATTTTGAGAAAAAGTGCCATGGTCCGGATATAGGGTTGGGACCAGCTCCAGGGAAAATGTGTAAGAGTAGGTCCAGGTGTCTTATTGGTGGCCCCTGGTCAAATATCTGCTGAAGTCATCTTTCAGCCACTCAATTCCACTGCTCCCTACTACATTGACTAAATTGTAATAAAGATATAAAAATGAAGTCTTCCCATCGCAAGTTAAAGTTTTTACAAATTTTTAAATAATTCCAATTAATATATTATTATAATTTTATATACTTAGGGTTTTTAGTTAGTGCATCCGTGTTCCAGAATTGACAGATGAACCTTGTTAACACTAGCAAAGTCTGTGCACTACGTTATTCTCTGTACACTGTTATCTCAGTATAATTGTATAAAGCAGTGGATCTTAACCTCAATGTTCCTGCGTGTTAATATAGCAATATGAGGAAAGGGATGGCATTTACAACCATATGCCTTTGCAAATAACCTAGAGTATGTTTTATCTGGTTTAAAATTTGAGCTTAAGAATGGAAATGTCCTATGTGTCAACTTCTGAGAATCATTGACAAATAGTATTAGCATACTTTTATTATTCCAAGAAGTATTTCTAGCTAAAAATCTAGTAGGTTCTCAAAGGAATTAGATACATTTATAGATAAATAAAATAATTAAAGCAAGCTAGCAAAATTTGAAGACCCACTTTTTTTTTTTTTTTTTTTTTTTGCTTAATCATGTCTTTATAGCACATTACTTTGCATTTCATTTTGGGGAAAAATTTTTTTTAAATTAACATATAATGTGTTATTTGCCCCAGGGTACACGTCTGTGAATCATCAGGCTTACACATTTCACAGCACTTACCATAGCACATACCCTCCCCAATGTCCATAACCCAGCCACCCTATCCCTATTCCCCCTACCCCTCAGCCACCCTCAGTTTGTTTTGTGAGTTTAGGAGTCTCTTATGGTTTGTCTCCTTCCTGATCCCATCTTGTTTCATTTCCCCCCAACCCCCCACGACCCCCCGCCCTGCCTCTCAAATTCTTCATATCAGAGAGATCATATGATAATTGTCTTTCTCTGATTGACTTATTTCGCTTAGCATAATACCCTCTAGTTCCATCCACGTCATTGCAAATGGCAAG
>CM052883.1:47850253-47873609 GCA_028534135.1 Potos flavus
ATATACCACATCTTCTTTATCCATTCATCTGTTGATGGACATCTAGGTTCTTTTGATAGTTTGGCTATTGTGGACATTGCTGCTATTAACATTCGGGTACACGTGGCCCTTCGGATCACTACATTTGTATCTTTAGGGTAAATACCCAGTAGTGCGATTGCTGGGTCGTAGGGTAGCTCTATTTTCAACTTTTTGAGGAACCTCCATACTGTTTTCCAGAGTGGCTGTACCAGCTTGCATTCCCACCAGCAGTGTAGGAGGGTTCCCCTTTCTCCGCATCCTCGCCAACATCTCTCGTTTCCTGACTTGTTGATTTTAGCCATTCTGACTGGTGTGAGGTAGTATCTCACTGTGGTTTTGATTTGTATTTCTCTGATGCCGAGTGATGTTGAACACTTTTTCGTGTGTCTTTTGGCCATTTGGATGTCCTCTTTGCGGAAATGTCTGTTCATATCTTCTGCCCATTTCTTGATTGGATTATTTGTTCTTTGGGTGTTGAGTTTGAGAAGTTCTTTATAGATTTTGGGTACTAGCCCTTTATCTGATATATCATTTGCGAATATCTTCTCCACATGTTTTGTTTTAAAATTTTGAATCAGTTTATAACCTTTGCGAGGTCATATTACTGATCTGTTTCTTTACTCCTAGTGCAGTGCCTGGTCTGTAGTAGGCACCCAGATTAAATGTTTGAATGTTGAATTAATTAGTGAATAATGAATGAATTAAGGGCATATGACTAAAGGCTTTATTTTCTGGTCCTGAAACACTACAGAAATCTATATCAGTCAGGATATTTCAGAAAACTGAACCAAGTAGTATTATTTATTTATTTTGCTGGTTTGGCTTACATAATTTTGTGGACTGGCAAGTCTAAAATTTGTAGGGCAGGGGCGCCTGGGTGGCTCAATCGGTTAATCATCTGCCTTTGGCTCAGGTCATGATCCTGGGGTCCTGGGATTGAGCCTTGCATTGCATCATCAGGCTCCCTGTTCAGCAGGGAGTCTGCTTTTCCCTCTCTCTCTCCCCTCCCCTCCCTGCTCATCCTCTCTTTCTCTCTCAAATAAATAAATAAAATCTTAAAAAAAAATTGTAGGGCAGACCTGAAGGCTGGAAACTTTTAGACAGTAGCTTATTCCTGAGGTTGAATTTCTGCTTCCTCAGGGAAACCTCAGTTTTGTTCTTAGGGCCTTTCAACTGATTGTATGAGGCCCACGATATTATCAAAGATAAACTTCTTTAAAAGCAACTGATAGTAGACACTAACCACATGTACGAAATAATCCACACAGCAACACCTCCATCAGTGTTTCATTGACTGACGTAACCAAATGGACATGGAAAATGAACCATCACAGTGTCTTTGAGTTTAAGGACTTGCAACCAAATGTACAGCCTGGTTTGTCAAACCTATGATGAGTCTATGATGAACCTAGGAGCTCTTTGTGCTCTCTGAGGCATTCAGGCCTCGGTTGATATGGGGGCAGGACTTTGACCAGCCACACTTAAAGCGAACAAAGAAAGCTGCCTATTTTATTAGGAGAAAGTGGAGACAAGGTTTACATCATTGGATCACTGAAGAAATGCAAAACAGTACTTAAAGGATTATTCTTAAGAAATCATTATGTAGGGGTGCCTGGGTGGTTCAGTCCATTAAGCATTTGCCTTCAGCTCGGGTCATGGTCCCAGGGTCCTAGGATCGAGTCTTGCATAAGGCTCCCCACTTGGTGGGGAGTCTGCTTCTCCCTCGCTCTTTGACCTTCCCCCCTGCTTGTGCTCTCTCTTTCTCTCTCTCTCCAATGAATAAATTAAAAAAAAAATCATTATGTATAGCAAGGATTTAAGTTTGGGGAATTTTTATTAATTATTTTAGAAGTTAGAGAAATATTCAATTGGGCCAAGCCTAAGAGTTTTGTTTTTTATTATGTTTTGCTTTTGGTTTTATTTTATTGTTTTGCTTTGTTTTTGTTTTGCCCTTTTATTTACTCTCTAGTCTTGTTGTAGAAATTAATGCTTGCCTGCAGTTAAAAATAAATCAAGCGACTTTAAAGTGGAGCAAATAAAGATGTAGTTCACTTTCCTTTTCCTTTTTTGCTTAATTTAAGGTTTTCAGGGGAATTCGTGTTTTCAGAGTTTCACATGTATTTGTTTTTGGCAATGGATGGTAAAGGCCAGGTAAATTAATGTGTGTATTGGACTGATTTAGATATGAAAATCTGTGAAATTCATGCCAGCCTGAAGATTTTAGGGAAGGATAATTGTAAAAATTATCTTCCTAGTGTCATTTTATCATGTCTGACACTTTTTCTTGAGTATAAATTGTCTTCCCCTCTTTCTTTTAATCTGAACGTGCAATACCTTTCTTTCCCAATTTCTGCTGATTTGCCAACAGTCTTTCTTGTTTCCTCTCTTTTCTTTTTCACTTACGTTGTTTAAATTCAAAGAGCTTTCTTTGTAGAAATTGAACCAAATAATAAGGCAGCATAAAACACTGAGTTCAGCAGAAAGTGATTTGCTTGTGATTAACCCTTGAGAATTGAGTCACTGCAGGATAACAAAGAAAGAATGTTTTTTGAGACAACCTGCTCATTCTTCTTTTCCATTCTTAGATGAGACCTTTTTTCTCCCCAGGTGTTACGAATTCAGATACTGCTTTGCCTGGGCTTTATTTATCATTTTCATCATGGTGTGTTTTTAGAAAAACAAGTCCAGAAGAGAGCTGATGACCTCCCTTTCTTCTGACCTCAGTCCTCTCACAGATTTTTCTATTAGGCAACTCCATTCTTCCAGTTGTTTAAGGCAATAATCTTGACATTCCTTTTTATACCCCAGCTTTATTGAGTTATAATTTACAAGTAAAAATCGTATATATTGAAGGTATACAATTTAATTTGATATACATTGTGAATGATTAGCACAGTCAAGCTAATTAACACATCCATCACCTCACATTGTGTGTGTGTGTGGTGAGACCACTTAAGACATACTCTTAGCAAATTCAGGTTTAAAACTTACTCGGGACGCCTGGGTGGCTCAGTTGGTTGAGCGGCTGCCTTTGGCTCGGGTCATGGTCCCAGGGTCCTGGGATCCAGTCCCACATCGGGCTCCTTGCTCGGTGGGGAGCCTGCTTCTGCCTCTGCCTGCCGTTCTGCCTGCTTGTACTCTCTCTCTCTCTGACAAATGAATAAATAAAATCTTAAAAAAAAACAATCTTTAAAACTTACTCATCTTATAACTGCAAGTTTGACCAGCATCACCCCATTTCTCCTACCCCTAGCCCCTGGCAACCACCGTTCTACTCTCTGCTTCAATGAGTTCAGCTTTTTTAGATTCCACATAAATGTTAAATCATATACAGTATTTGTCTTGCTGTGTCTGGGTTATTTCACTTTGCATAACATGTTCCATGTTGTCCAGGTTCATCCATGTTGTCGCAAATGCCAGAATTTGCTTGTTTTATGGGTGAATAATAATATCCCATTGTGTGTGTGTGTACACACGCACACATTTTCTTTTTCCATTCATCTATCAGTGGACACTGTTCTCTTTTCTCTCATTACTTCCAATCTCTCAACAAATCTTGGGCGCCTGGGTGGCTCAGTCATTAAACGCTGGCCTTCAGCTCAGGTTATGATCCCAGGGTCCTGGGATTGAGTCCAGCATTGGGCTCCCTGCTCAACAGGAAGCCTGCTTCTCCCTCTCCCACTCCCCCTGCTTGTGTTCCTTCTCTTACTGTGTCTCTCTCTGTCAAATCAATCAATCAATCAATCTTTAAAAAAAAATCTTAATGCCTTTATCTTCAGAATGTATCCAGAAGCGGACTACTTTTCCCCATCTTCATCACTAATCCCTTTGGTGCAAGCTACTATTTTTTCTCGGATTGTTTTAATAGACTCCTAAATCATCTCCATGCCTCTGGCTTTGACATGTTTATTCTTAACATGACATTTAGTGATCATTTTAGAATTCTAAATAAGTAATGCTAGGCTTCTTCTCAAAACAGTCATGTCTCATATCACTCAGAGTTAAAATCCTTATGTTGACCCCTAAGGACTGACATGATCTGTCCCCATGTTACCTTCTGACCTCATTCCATATTCCTTTCCCACTCTCTCACTTTCTGCTCTGTGCACACTGGCCTTCTGGGTATTCCTTAAACACACCAGGCATAGCCTTGCCTTGGGGCCTTCATACTTTTTCTGCCTGACCAGTGATCTTTCCTTAGACATTGGCATGGCTTCTCCACTTTCTTCAGGTTCCCCACCCCTCAAAGTCACCCTTTCAGTGAAGGTTTCCTGGCTTACTCTATCTAAATTTGATACTCTCAGTGTACAAATACACACCCACTTCTTTACCTGCTTAATATTCTCCACAGCACATAACGCTTTCTATTGTATATTTTCCTGATTTATATTGTTTAATGTCTGTTTCTTGTGCTAAAATGTAGCTTCAGAAGGATAAGGATTTTGTCTGATAAATCATCAGAACTTAGAATTGTGACTGGCATATAATATATTAGGTGCTCACTGAGTATTTATTGAAATCAGTCAACCAGTTAAAGATGAGAGATAGCCTCCAAATAGCTACTTGAAAAATACCTAACTCTTTTATTGGAAGTTTCTTTATTTTTCTTCTTATAACAATTCAATCTTTTCTTCATGTTTTCCTTCATGGACCTGTGGATTATCTCGATTTTTATAGTGAAATTTACTTGACACGTAGCTCTTTATTTCATTTTCTTGGTCATCTGTGAGACTCTTGGATATATTTACCTGGTCTAGGAAGTTTAGAGACATGATTATGTGTTAGTGTCTTAGTGAAATTTGATGACCACTGTCCATTATCTTTTCCCATTTCAAATATAATTCCATTCACTAGCAGACACACACCACAGTACATAAATCATACAAATTCTAAAAGCCATCTGGATAGTGAGGAAGCTTCTTAAGGTCATTTTCATCTCATTCTACAAATTTTTGAAAAGCTGCTTTGTACTGGGGACTTTGTTAGATACTGGAAATCCAAAGAGATAAACAGTCCCTACTTCCAGAAAGCTCACATTTTAGAAAGTTTGAAATAGACAGGTAAAACCATTATTAAATTATGTACCATGTATTATAATAGATCTGTTAAATACTGTGGGGGCACTAAAGAGGTTTGCTTGGGTGAGGAGATGGATGGGGAAGGCTTCCCTGGGAGATGACCTTGAAGCTCTTTGTCGAGGAGTAAGTAGGAATTTCCCAAGAGGACTGAGCAGAGAGGAGTAGAAAGGAGTAAGAGTAAAAACGTGAAAGTAAAGAAGGACTAGCAGAGGTCTGCCGTGTTTACACAGAGTGCTGGTCATTTTTCATAACCTTGTCTCATAAATCATTTTGATCATCCTATGACATAGGTATTCACATTTCCATTGTATAGATGAAGAACTAGGCCCAGACAAATCAGCTTAGGGTAACAGAACTGGTAAATGTTGATTTGGATTTTGAGCCTGATTAACTTCGAAGTCTGTACATTCAGGGGTGAAAGGTATGGATAATCAGGGTGGAAGGTTGAGGGAGTTCATGCTTGCCGCATGGATGAAAAACATGAAGTTTTATTTAAAAAAAATGCAAATTTAGAATAGTAAAGGCAAAGAGGGATGGGGAATGGTATGAATTAAGGATGAGGAGGATGATGATATTGAGCAGATTTGAAGTCCAGC
The DNA here is from genome assembly GCA_028534135.1 of Potos flavus. Classification (NCBI taxonomy): domain Eukaryota; kingdom Metazoa; phylum Chordata; class Mammalia; order Carnivora; family Procyonidae; genus Potos; species Potos flavus. The sequence continues at coordinate 47,855,949 of CM052883.1, forward strand.
CGACATCAGAAGCCATAATGTTCTTCTGATGCCTTTTAGTGTAGACTTTTCTTCAGCCAAACTTAGCAGTATAAGTAAAGGAATCTCTGTGGTAACTCTCCAACCATTTTGAAACCAGTCAATGAGTTCATTGAGGTTTCATCATTCATTGGTTTCTGCAGTGCTATTATGCATATGCCTGGACATTTTAATATCTAAAATATTCATGCTTTGTGTATGGTCAAAGGTAATATAGTGGAAACTATGTTTTTTGGCATTTTTCACAGATAAACTCTAAAGTTGTCATGAATTTTTAAGAATTAAATACCATTGGCCAATATCACATATATTTATTATGTGTATACATATTGTCTTTGTTTTTCATGGTGACCATAATGAAATTATTAAAAACTGAATTTCCAAATTTGGGGCAAGTAGAATGTTTTCTATTTTCCTTATATAGACCACCGTTTCCAAACACCAGTCTGGACTAATTGTAAAAGAAGTAGTTGGTAGAATTTCTAAGTGATGTGTGACTGATTTAGTTCTTAGGTATATATGTGGACATTTTTTCCCAAGTTTTTATTACAACCAATTAATTCCAGTTGGTTAACATATAGTGTAATATTACTTTCAGGTGTAGAATGTAGTGATTTGTCACTTAACATACAACACCAGGTGCTCATCACAAGTGCCCTCCTTAATCCCCATCACCTATTTCACCCATCCCCCCAACCCCCCCTCCAGTAACCATCAGTTTGTTCTCTGTAGTTAAGAGTCCGTTTCTTGGTTTGCCTCTCTCTCTTTTCTTCCCATGTTCATTTGTTTTGTTTCTTAAATTCCTCATATGAGTAAAATCATATGGTATTTGTTCTTATATATGCACATTTTTATAGAAGGATCAGCTTCTTTAAGTATGTGCTAGCCTAATTTTGTACAGAGAAGAAAAATGTATCTAAGATTTTATTTAGATCTTCTGCAGACCTAGATAATGCTAGCTACTTTCCAAACCCATATACATCTGAATCTTCAAAGAAAATATTTCAAAACTAAAACTTGCCCAAGGCAGCTTTGTGGATATTTTTAAAAACAGCAACAACAAAAAACCTTGTATGGCATCCACATTTACCATCTTCTCTTTCCTGTGTGTGTATGACACCTATGGCAGTTTTAGCTAGGCCACAGTACAGGTATAGACACTTCTTTCTTTTTAAATACCATTGCCTGGGGTGCCTGGGTGGCTCAGTCAGTAAGTGTCTGCCTTCAGCTCAGGTCATGATCCCAGGGTCCTGGGATCCACCTCCGCATCCGGCTCCCTGCTCCACAGGAAGCCTGCTTCTCCCTCTCACACTCCCCCTGCTTGTGTTCCCTCCCTCACTGTATCTCTCTCTGTCAAATAAATAAATAAAATCTTTAAAAAAAAATTTAAATACTACTGCCTGATTACTTTTATTTTCAGCACATATTTTCAGCACTTTCCTAAGTCAAAGAAATAACATTTCTCTAGTTTCTGTAAGATCACAGATGTACCATGGTGCTAATCCAGTCGCATGAGCAGTTTTAGACATTTAACCTGGTTATTGCCTTGTTGTTAGAAAATAGATAAGGGAAGGCAGAAGTGCAGAGCAAGTCTAAACATAGTTTAGGTTTATGTATTAAAGTGAAAATGACCAAATGGCTAATGCTTTAATGTTTCTGATATAAATACCCTTAAATTAAAATCTCTTTGGAAGTGTAGAGGCAAATATTTGTGTTTTGAGTAGTTGAAGTAGTAAAATGACACAATAATTATTAATCTATAAAAATGTGAAATTAGACTAACTCAGCTTTTCAAGACTTTATATATATTTTTTAAGATTTTATTTATTTATTTATTTGACAGAGAGATAGAGTCATTATTATATTTTATCCTTACAATAACCCTAGGAAGTACAGATAACTATTGCTTGGTGCTTGGGATGCCCCAATGGACAGAACAAGTTCCACGAAGGCTAGCAATGTTTATATGCTGGTATTAATATTTCAGCACCATTTTGTTGTTGTTGTTAGTATCCCCTAGTTACTCTTTTAGTTGAGTACTTTTTATGCGTTTTAACCATTTAGGGTTTTTTATGTGAAGACCCTGATCTTTTGCCCATTTTTCCATTGGATTGTCCCTATACTTACTATTGATGTGGGGGAATTCTATATATGTCTTTGGATATGTGCTCATTGTTATGTGTTGCAAATGACTTCTCCCATTCTGTGGCATATTTAGGCTGAAGTATTAAGAACAAGTCATATCTGGGTAGGCAAAGATAAATATTTCTAGTCAGGTGAAAGAATAAATAAGGTTGTAAGGAAGGAAAATAAATTCACACATGAAACAGTTGAGTAGTTTGTTTGGACTGAGGTTCACTGAAGTGAACCAGTGGAAGATAAGACTGGAAATTTCAAACTATATAGCCTCAGGGAAGCTCTAGAAAATGGCAAAAATATACCTCAACAGAATATCTTCTTTTAAATCAGTACGCACTTCCCTTCTGTTTAGGACAACCTGTCTAGACAACCTGAAAGGAACTTTGGAAACTATTTTGCCTCTCTCTATAGCTAGCTCTAGGCTTCCTCTCCTATGCCAGGGCAAAAAAATCTTCCTTTCCTAAAGTGCACCAGTGTTACTGCCTGGTGAAAAGGTATGTCTTAGAACTAGAACTGAGAACTATAGATAAACGTCTCCTTGTCTATGAAGAGCTCTAGATTTCTAAGAGAGAGCTACTGGATATTAAAATTAAAGCACCTCATACAGCTACTCTTTGTTTCCTGGTGTTTCTTATGATAAAGTCTTCCTTTAAAGATTTGGGGCTTTGATTTCCTAAGACTTGTATTCCTTTACGGAACTTGTAGACTGATGTCTGTAGGGCTTTTTTATTTTATTATCCCTCTAGTCTCAGCCTCCATCTTACTACTTCTGCACCAATATGAAATGAATCCATTTTTACATTGGGGCGCCTGGGTGGCTCAGTGGTTAAGGGTTTGCCTTTGGCTCAGGTCATGATCCGAGGGTCCTGGGATCGAGTCCCACATCGGGCTCCCCGCTCTGCAGGAAGCCCACTTTTCCCTCTCCCACTCCCCCTGCTTGTGTTCCCTCTCTCCCTGTATCTCTCCCTGTCAGATAAATAAATAAAATCTTAAAAAATAAAAAAACAAAAATAAAAATTTTTCCATTGGTCTAGAAAGGTAGAAATTAACTTTTAAGTTATTCATAATTTTTACTAATTTTTGGCAGTTTGGCTTATTTACTAAACATAGATCTAATGTTTTATCAAAATTTTAAATATAGCAAATGCCATTGAGCATTGTAAATATTAAGGAAATATGTGCTTTTTATCTTTGTAGAAGATAAATATATTTAACCCACTATTAAGAATAATTTACAGGAGTGCCTGAGTGGCTCAGTCAATTGAGCATCCAACTCTTGGTTTTGGCTCAGGTAATGATCTTGGGGTTGTGGGATTGGGTCCCATGTTGGGCTCTGTGCTCAGTGTGGAGTCTGCTTGTCCTTCTCCCTCTGTTCCCCCACCCTCCCAAAATAAATAAATAAATAAATAAATAAAATCTTAAAGAGTAATCTACAGAAAATATTTTCACAGTAGGTAACGTACAAGCTCTTGGGTAGAATGAATTCAACTATATGGAAATTAAATGATATCTAGAATAATTTTAGTTTACTGAAAATTAGCTGATAATAGTATGCAATGGGTAGAATCCCATAGACACTGCAGATTTAAAAAAATTCTCTTCTTCCCAGCAGAGCTCGAGGAAAATGTATTTAACATAATTATTGTCATTATTTAAAATGGCTTATTTTAAAAAAGCTAGTGTGTAAGACTGTAAGCGATAATCATTTTTTCCTTCATAGGCAAGAAGTTTGATCGCTGTAGGACTGGGTGTTGCAGCTCTTGCATTTGCAGGTAAGATAAATAAAGAATACTTATCAATGAATGTTGTGGGAGAATTATTTTCAGATAGTTTGTGTAGGGATTCATGAGGAGACCCTCCGTATTCTGAGGTTTGAGTTTTAAGACATACATTCTCATTTTTTCCTCCCATTTATAGTCACTGAACATTTGTCAATGTAGCAAAAACTAGATAAACCATGTAGTGAAGAAAATTAATGATGTAGAAGCTAGGAAAACTAGCCCCAATAGTAGTTGACCTTCCTGGCATTTTTTAGTTTGAGCTATAGTATACTTAAAAAACATTCTTTAAAGATTTTTATTTATTATTTATTTGACATAGAGAGAGAGATCACAAGTAGGCAGAGAGGCAGGCAGAGAGAGAGGGGGAAGCAGGCTCCCTGCTGAGCAGAGAGCCAGATGCGGGGCTCGATCCCAGGACCTTGAGATCATGACCTGAGCTGAAGGCAGAGGCTTTAACCCACTGAGCCACCCAGGTGCCCCTTAAAAAACATTCTTTAATATGAAGCAATTAAGTGATATGGGTTCCTTTATTCTCCCATGTTGATTTTTTTTTCTTGCAGATTAGATTTCACATTTCCTGAGCTGTCGCTTTTTCTGATGAGCATAGTTGTTCCCTGTAATGTATTAGTTACTTCATTTTTAACACATTACTGTAATTTCTTTGATAAACCCAGGAGAATTTCTGTTACTGCCCAAATCACCAAAGAATAGTTATAAAAATTTAAAGCAAAATTACTGTCTCTTCCAGTCATTAACTTATAGTTTTAAATTGCATAGCTATTTCCTAATCATGTATTAATCTGAGAACATCTCCTTGTTGATAAAGATTTACATTTTTTGTTTAGCATTTGTATCTCAAGTTACATGGATTTGATTTCGTTTCTTGGATCTTCTTTTTAAGTGAAGCTACATACCATTGTGGTTATATGGAGTTAGTAAGGTCCAGTAGAAAAATGAGACATAAAAAAATTGTTGCTTTGCTTTATATGGTACTTAATTTCACACAACTCTCTTTTAAAGCAACCTTAACAATAAACACTTTAAAATCAAGAAGATTAGTGGTTCAGATTCTCTTGGTCTTTATGCCATTAGGGTCTTGTGTCTTGGCATTATAACTATACTGAGCTTTCATGAGGAGACTATCATGTCCAAAAAGGAATTCTTACAAACTTGCCCATAAACATGGAACAATTTTAGTGTTAACTGTTACAGTATTAACTATTATTGGCATAGTTATTTTAAAATTCAAATGTAAGATTTTTATTTGAAATTAAAGATGCTGTACTTTTGCCACGTTCTTCTTTCTAAAATGAGAAGAATTGGCGTGTATATTGTGTATATACCACGCTGTTGCCAAGTTCTTATTACTAACTAGAATATTAAATAGCAGGCAGATCTCTTCCAGAGCCAAATATAACTGAATAATAGAATTTAGGAGAAAGTACACTTAAACTTGTTGGAACTAGGTCTTCTGGTTTATGATTCAAGTAAACCTCCAGATGTCACTTGTTGAAGGCTTTGCTTGCTGTTTTCATTGAGACTGCCTGATTGTATGTGCTTTTAAAGGAATTTTAAAGTAATTTAAAAGCTATGCTTTGTACTATTGTAGAATCAGATGGAAGTTGACATCTCTAGGATAAGAGATTTGAAGGAGTTAGGCTTTCACTTATTTAATTTCACTTATTTAATTTCATTTTATTTAATGTTCTCCTTGATCTCAAGAATTTTTTATCTTCTACTTGGACTGACTACTTTCCATTTTCCATTTCTAGCATTCTATTTTTCACTCTCACATGTTGTTTGCACAGGAATAACAGTATGTTTAAAGGGTAACGTTTCCTAAAAGATGTATATAATTGAACTTCCCCAGTGGAAATCTTGATTTGCAAAGAAGGTTATGGCTGAAAATTGAATAAAGTCCAGAGTGTCATAATGGGTTTTCTAGCAAGACTTTTGGGAAGAAAGACACTACTACTACTACTATTAGTAGATATATATGCTGATTTGGGTACAAAAGGTAAATTGTCCAGTTAATATTTTATTCTTGTTCCATACCCTTGAAACAATTTGGAAACCCTTTTGCTATTAAAGACTCAGAGGAGTTTTAATTAGTAGGAAAAGAGAGCACCAAAATAAAATATGTTTTTAGGAGAACAGTCATCCTCAGTGAGAAATTGACAGAAAACATCTTTGGTGATTATTTCTTACATAACTGCTTTTTTACTTTAGAGGTAACCGCATTAAAATTATTCCTATGTTGTACAGATCATAAGTACTTTTTGTTTTCCGTATATTTCAAAGTGATTATCACTGAGAAAAGCAGTAAAAATAACCAGATGTGTGAATATACTTACGTGAAAGGACTTTATAGTTTGTGGCAGAAAGAGTACCAGGATCTTATTTTTTGTTACCTAGCATATTGTATAAATGTAAGATACATAAACATTGACATTTTCTAATTTTATAATCATGAATTAGAACTTGGTAAATTTAGTAACTATTTTAATTATGTTAAAATGAAATGCTTCCTCTATTTAATAAATTAGAAATTGGAAAAAAATAGGACTTTCTGGTAACTTTTGAAATGGTTGTTGAAATAACATATATAGAAGAAGCTATCAGTAAATATTGTGGTTAGTACCTGTAGGTATTGTATTTGATTATAGAAGATATATTTGCTTTTATTCCTGTTATTATTTAGGTCGCTATGCATTTCAGATCTGGAAGCCTCTAGAACAAGTAATCACAGAAACGGCAAAGAAGATTTCCACTCCTGTGAGTTAAAGATGGCTTAAGTTAGAAGGCTCATTTTGATTTCTGTTTATATGCCATATTTGATAGTAATTCAGAAAATCTCTTGGATTTTCCAACATTTGTAGTTTCTTCAATATATCCTTGGACCGTTTGTTTTAGTTTTTGGCCACATTATTTTTATTTTTTATTTTTTATTTCTAACCTCATTCTTGCTTTTGACATCTAATTACTATATTCTTTTTAGTAGTATCATACCAACTTTGAGGTAACTTATCTTTTTTGTTTAACTAATAATAATTTATTCTTGCAGTGATTTTCTATACTAATCCCTGTGGTGGAAGCTGGGTATAGTTGATGAATAGAACAGATATGGGCCCTGCTCTGATGGAGCTTACCCAAGAGTTTATTTCATCCTGAAATTTGAAACGGGTCCCCTTGTACCACCACCTGGTCATCTCAAACATAAAATTATAAGATTCCAATCCTGAAATCTGTAAGGTTTATACATTCATCTACAGGCATTGTAGTTATTCTCTGAGCTGAATATAAGTGAAGAATGAATGATAGTAGGTATCTGAAAAGCTACAGTGTAGTGAACTGGTTGGTAACCACTGGACACAATGCAAAGAAAACTCACTGAAGCATTACAGCATAAACATTGACTTCTGGGCGATAGAAGCAGATCAACTTGGGATAGATCAACTTGGCTTGCAGCAATCTGAGAATGAATGGCTTGTTTTAGCAAAGGCATTACAGGCTTGCGAGGCTTAGTTAGTCATGAACAATGACCATATTTTCAAAGGATGACATACTGACAAATAATTAAGCTCAGGTTCAGAAGTAGTGCAAGTGATTTTGCAGACCTAGAAATGTGTGTCTGTGATTAGAGGGAACATGTTTTTTTAGGGGGTTGGAGTTCCTTCTGTTTTCCTATTTATATTTTATTTAGCTGCAGTCTTAATAGGTATTTAGCATTTATTCAGTAAATATTCATTAAACTCCTACTACATGCCAGATATTATTGTGGGGAGTGGGCTATGGTCAGAGACCATACAAAGACATTGCCCTTAAGAGCATACGTTATTTAGTGGACACAGGCAATTAACAAGTAAATAAGTAAAATACATAATATGTAGAAGTGTTGACTGCTTTTAAGAAAGCAGGGTAAGAGGTTAAAGAATAATAGCAGTGAGAAATCTGTATTAGATGGGTCAAGGAAGGCCTCTCTCAGAAGATGAGGGAGAAGGCCAGGTGAATCTCCGTAGAAAGAGCTTTCCAAGCAGTGAGAATGCTGCAAAGGTCCTGAGGTGGAAATGAGCTTTGCGGTGAGAAAATAACTCCAGAGGAGTATGCAAAGATAATAGTGGTAGAGTAGGGCCTAGATCATTTAAAGCCCAATAGATTATAGATAAAAGCTGCAAATTTTACTGTCAGTGTAATGGAAAGCTTTTGGGAGGTTTTGAGCATGGGGGCAATGTGATTTGTATTTTAGATGATCACTTTGCCAGCTGCATGGAGTGTAGACAAGAATGAGCCAGAGTAAAAGCTATCAATCCAGTTAAGAGGTTATTGAGATAGTGCAGGTAATAGATAATGGTGGCTTGAAATATAGGAATGGAAATAGTAGCATAGTTTTTTAATGGATTATTATTTATTTTTTTCCATATGTTTATAAATGAATGGAGAAAATTTCAGAAATTATTTCCCTTCTGTTAAGGTGATCTTCAGTAATATATTTATATTGTAAATAAAAGACTCACAAGTGTTGTAGAACTACATTATTTAACATTGTAAAGGAAGAGAGAGCAAGAAAATGAGAGAAATGAGAAAATTTTCACTGCTCTGTGGAGGCTCACCGATAAGGTGGAATAATTTAAGAGATTGTCACGGGTATACTGAACTTGGTACCTGCATTTCTTAAGGAGAGAGAAATGATGTATCCCTCTTTTCCTTCACCTTTGTGGGCCTGAGGTAAGGAATACTTTTATATAAATCTGGCCCTTTTTTCCCCCCACAAAGTACTACTCCTGCAATTTGCAGTGAAAATATTTCTTAGAACATCTTTATCATCATCATCGTCATCATAATTATACCTCTGTGAAGATAAGAGCATCTTAAACGTTCTTTAAACATTAATAATTCTAGGGAAACTGAGAAATAAATATATACATACTTTCTCTTGGCACTAATGATTTCAAAGTGTCAAACTTCACAAAACACGGTATTTACAGTGTTTTGATGTTGTAAATATGATTCATTATGAAACCAAATAGAGTTGCTAAAAAATGGGAATTGTGATCATGGGCCACTAAATCTCTGTGACTCAAAAGAAAGCCTGCAAGGTTCAAGTTTCTGTGAGGTTTGCTTTCTCTGCGCTTTAATATCATCTTGTTCTTAAATCTCATCTTTGTTTTTTCATACCTTTTTCCCTCCATTTTTCTGGAATACTGCCTGGAGTAATTTTTTTCATGTGGAATGCATGGATGGTAAATGTCTTAAGTTCTTCTCTGCTAACAGTTTGTTTCTTTTGCTTTCACCATTAATCATCAGTTAGCTGCTGGTTCTTTGGAATCTGGTGGAGCCAGTATGAGAGGAGTATAGAAATCTCTGCTCAGGGGGCTCCTGGCTGGCTCCGTCAGTGGAACCTGCTGCAACTCTTGATCTTGGTTCTTGAGTTCAAGCCCCACATTGGGAGTAGAGATTACTTTAAAAAAAATCTCTGCTCAGGCTGAATGAACCTCAGTGCCCACATACATACTTTCCTGCATATTCTTAGCCACATATATTTTTTTTTTAAGATTTTATTTATTTATTTGACAGAGAGAAAGAGACAGTGAGAGAGGGAACACAAGCAGGGGGAGTGGGAGAGGGAGAAGCAGGCTCCCTGCTGAGGAAGGAGCGCATGAGGGACTGGAGCCCAGGACCCTGTGCAGGTGTATAATTTGTCCATGTTACTATGTGTACTTAAATAATTTGATTCTCTTCCTCCCCTCACAACTTGGAGAAGGGTATTGTTTTTAGTTTTCTTTCTAGATTGTAAATTACTTGAAACTTGAAATAGTATATCAGATTCCTCACAACACTGGTATGTTGGTAGATTAGCATCTCTGTGATGAAGGACAAAACTTGACCTGTCTCATTTGAAATGTTCCTGGCATTACTAGGTGCTGAAGTGCTTGTTAAATGAATTAATTGCCAGGGAATTCTTACTAAGTAGAAATTTATAACAAGCTGTTCAAAGACAACAGCTTACATAAATGACCAGATCTGGCTCATTTTTTAAGTTCTACTAATTTCCTTGGTCTTTTACTTAGTTCTCCTTTTCTAAAGCCTGTGTTCATTTTTGAAAAATTAGAAAGTAAAAATAAACATAAAGAAGAAAAAAAATTATTCATGATGTCACCAACCAAAAATAACATTTTAGCATATATACTTTCTGATGTTGTTTTATGTAAACATACACTTACTTATTTTTCCTTACAAAAATAGGGGTTCATATTTTAAAAACATGTATGCAATACAATCACTGATGTATTTTTTCCTTCTAAAAGTTGAGTTCATGCATTCTGTTTCTCTGTTAAGAACTCTTAAAGCATTGTCTGTACTTGCTGTCTCCCATTCCTTCCCTCCTGTTCTCTCTGTATATATACGTACTGTATATATACTCATGACTCCCAAATGTTACCTCCAAGTCAGACTTCTCCATTTAGATATGGGTATCTCCATTTAGCCCAAAAAGACCACTAGCATGTGAGTAATAACCCAACAGGTGGACAAAGGGTGTGTGATCAAAGCCCTGATTGGCATGCCTTAGCAGTGCATCCACGGGGGGCCCACACTCAGGATGCTTAAGAGAGGTCTGCAAAAAAGCTCATAAGAACCCCTGAATTTAAATGTCAAAACAGCAACCCTCTTGGCTCCCCTCTCTCTCTGGGAGCTTTGTACTATTGCTCAATAAAATTTGCCTTGCTGCCCACCACTCTTTGTCTGGTCTACCTCTTCATTCTTTGAAGCTGCGTGACCAAGAACTGCGGGCACTAAAGGAATAGAAATCCTGCAACAGCAGTTCATTAGGGAGTGCTCTTAGGATCCACAGCTCCCGAAGGGAAGAGAAGGAAGGAGGACAGAGGACAATTTAGGTTGCAGTACAGTCATAACAAAGGCCTCAGCCAACCCAATGCCAAGCTCTGAATCTCGGCCGGCTCATTGTGGTTGTCCCAGATTGGGGCAAGGAGCCATGAGACTAAATGAGATCACCTGATAAGTGAATTATAGATATGAAATCTAAGGACTGAGCTCTAGAGAACTACAATGTTTATACCCCCCATATCAACCAGTCATTAAATAGAGACTGCTCTGGGAAGGGAAGCTAAACTTGACTTTCTTCAGCCCAGGCAGTTCCTGAAGTCTGACGGCTGACTGCTGTCTGCCAGCCACAGCCCCCGCACCCAAAGTGTAAGTCCTTCACTTCTGAAGGGGAAGCTGCGCAGTGTATAATGTGTTTAGTACATCATCTTCAATTCCTCTCTTTCTCATATCCCTTATTTAATCTACCAAGAAAACGTTAGTGTTGCTTTCAGAGTACATCTAGAGTCGGATCACTTTTAAACTAGCTCCGCTCTTGCCATGTTGGTGCATACCACTATCATCTCTTGCCTAGATTATTGTTGTGTCCTCTTAACTGGTCTCCTGCTTCTCTCTTGCACCTTTCTTTCTATTCTCCACATAGCATTTAGAATAATCTTTCAAAATACAGTCAAATGACATTACTCCAGTGCTCTGAGAATAGACTCCTAAATTATTTCTGTTGCTTACAGCCTCTCTCCACCAATCTGGCCCAGTTGCCCCTCTGATACTACTCTCTTTCTTGCTCATGCCTTTCCAGCCACCTTTCAGTGACCCTGCAGTCCTTTTCTGGTCTCCCTTGACCTGCCTGTCTGCTCTCCTGATGTCCTCCCCACTTTGTCAGTTCCTCTTCTTCCTTCTTTATCAGCCAGTCCAGAAGGTAAAAAAGATGTGTGTCATATCAACATTAGTGACTTATCAAGGTTATCCAATGAGAAAATTACTGCAGAGCTTAGTAAAAGTTCAAGCCTTTTGCTTCTACTGATTTATTTTAATTCTGTTATATCTTAGTGTAGAAAAATTAACGTATTTAAAAGTGAAAAAATTGTTAATGCTTTTTAAGTTCACCTTGGTCATAGTTTCTTGTAAAGGATCATTGTTTAGTGCTCCCCCTGCCCTAGTTTTGAGTTGACTTCTAGTAAAATGCATTACTCTTACTGCAGCTATGATGGGATTGAGGTCATGCCACCTCATACATGGAACTAATTATTTCATGCTCTTTCTTTCCTGTACAGAGCTTTTCATCCTACTATAAAGGAGGATTTGAACAGAAAATGAGTAGGCGAGAAGCTAGTCTTATTTTGGGTATAAGGTAGGTGTGCTGCATAAGTATTATTTTGTTCTGTGGCCAAGCTTGTTTTGAAAAAAGGAGAAAATGTTACAGTAAAGTTATCCTTATATTTTAAGTTATGAATAGGAGGTAGAGGAGAGACTACAGGATTTTTACATTTTAAAACCTCAAATCTAAAAGAAATCCTACTCCCCCTAAAAATATCAGGCACGATGTGATACGTCTTTTTTCCTTAACAAGGAACTTTGAATACTAGTTTCACAGCAATTATCAAAATATCCCTTATTGTGACACTGAATTTTTTCTGGATTTAGTTTTATAATTTGATATCTATCATTTTTCTGTTATAATATGGGACCTGTTTCACAATTCTTTTCTATTTCCATAATTTGACATCTAGCATATTTTATTATAATTGTTTCACCTTAGCTTCTGTTTATTGTGTGACTTTAGACAGTGTAGGAGAAAGTTAATGTTGTTGTGTGATTGCCCTGTGATATTTTCTTAACTTTTAGTGTTAAGTGATGTCCCTGCTATAGATTTGCTAGTTGCTATATTCATTTCTTTAAATTATGATCCTTTAGAACTCACTCAAATTTTTGTGGGGGTTAGTTACAGTACGTCATCTACAATAGATCTTCTGATGATTTAATCAACACAAGCAAAATAGGTCATAAAGCCCTATGTTGGTATAGTCTTTTAAATCTCTTGTAGATTAGCAGATTTTTAAGACCAAAACATTTAATTATTTCTTTTGACTTACAAGAAAGACAAAGGATTGGAGAGCAGGGGAAATAGTTCTGTTCAGCTTGGTGCTTTATTAAATAATAAATATCTCACTGGGAATAGGTTTTAGGTAGGGGAAACCAAATTAGGAAGTTGGCTATATTGCTGATTATTATTTGCTTTAATATTATTCAGGATGGCATTGTTATTTTTCTTGAACTTTTATTGGGCCCCCCTACCATCCCATTCATAGTCTTGAAATGTGACTATGAAACTTACTTTAAAACTGAACACAAAGGTTTTTGAGAATATCAGTTAACATCATTCAAGGCAGTCCTGTTGTTGAAACAGATAATTAGGACTTAAGATTTATGGTTATAAAGGTTTATCCTGTTGAACTAGAAGCTGTAGAAAATTTTACAAGGATCATTTGCTGATTAAGAGTATATCCTCTAATAACAGGTGAGTCTGGGTATGAATACTGGTTTTACCACTTACTAGTTGTGTGACCTCAATGTCATCATTTGTAAAATAGAGATAATATCAGTTTCTATTGCCTAGGATTGTTGTGAAGACTAATACATACATAATACATACATTCTTAATATAAACATGGCACTTAGTAACTACTCAACAAATACCAGCTGAGCAAAACAGATCCTTGTCTGGTTCTATCACTGAAGCTTCACGTTGTATGAGCCTGGTCAAGTTATTTTTAGCTCTCCTGCCCTTCAGTTTCTTCAGTTTTGAATAGAATTAATACTATTTAGCCTTGTTGGAATAATATAAAATGATAGGAGGATACCTATATATATATAGGTATATATAAAATAAAAGTACCTACCAAACAACAGGTGCTAAATAAATGTTGGCTCCTCTTTCTTCCCATCGGTATCACCAATGCAGAAGCTAAATATTTGCCCTTGACACATTAAATAGAAAGGTAAGCCTTACTTGCTTCCCTCTAGCCCTTTCTTTCAGTCAGGCAGTGTTGTATTTTGAGAAGATTCCTCAAAATACGAATACATTGTCGTGGCTCCATTCTCTGTGATCAATGAATCTAAACTATTTAGACTATATAACAAGTAGGCAAAGGCAAAATGGAGCTGATTGTATTGATGACCTATTAAAAGATATTCTCTGTGCTACTAGATGATTCTATACATTCTTACATATTTTATGAAGCCTAAAATATTTTACTGAGCTGCCCAGAAAAACTAATATTATACCTGTTACTTTCTGAAATGATGCACATGTGTGATTTTCATACTTTCTGAAAACTGTGAAACTGTGTTAAGCTAAATGTTATTCAAAAGACCAATATTAAAAACCATGAAACCAAAACTGCCCCATTTGCCACAGGATTAGAGAACACCACTCAGTTCCATGTACCCCACTTCCCAGTCCCAGTCAAATGCATTCCAGGGAACACAGCGTGTATTCCTTGATCTAGGAAATGGGATATTTAAAGTTACACTTTCAATTGCATGGTGAAATACTAGAGATACATTTGCTCTTTATTTAATTTTTATACTATGTTTAAGGACTAGGATTCTCCCATCTTGTTTAATCTTTAGAACAACAAATAAATTTATTAAAATGTACTAAGTTCCTAGAGACTTAATATAGCAATGAGAAAAAGAGAATAAACTCTGCAGGCACACGAGAGTACTTCCGTCATCCCCTAAGTTCACCACTAAGAGTCTGATAATTATTAAGGGCAGAATGTTTTGAATGGCCATACTTGTACATATAAACTCTCCTTGCATTTCTTACTTCCTCCAGTCTGTCTAGTTCAGTGATTGACAGACCTCATTGTACATAATGCTTTATGGACTTTCATGTACAAAATCACATGTACTGTTTTTTATGGGCAATGTGAGTGATTATCAAGGATAATCTATCAGGTATAATTATCAAGGATAATATTCAAATTTTGTCCTATGTGCTAAATTAAAGTTTAATATCCAGAGTAAGATGCAACCTACCATATAAACTCCCCACAAAAACACATAGAATGCAGATTTGGATTTTACTAAACTTATATCTTCATTATGTAGTGGTCCACTTTATGAAATGTTTTTTAAAGCTCCTCTTTTTCTACTTTAAAATTTTCTGTAATATAATAATGCCTTATAGTGTTAGTATTTACTAATATAGAGCCATTATTCTTTGAAGGAGTTTGCCTTTTTATAGCCATTTTCTTTTGGAGGGCTTTATAAAATGCATTAAGCCCTATTGCATATTCAATACTAGATACTATATTTTTCTTAAGATTTTATTTGACAGAGA
This sequence comes from Potos flavus, assembly GCA_028534135.1. Taxonomy (NCBI): domain Eukaryota; kingdom Metazoa; phylum Chordata; class Mammalia; order Carnivora; family Procyonidae; genus Potos; species Potos flavus. Next base: position 47,871,075 of record CM052883.1, read on the forward strand.
GAGAGACATCAAGAGAGGGAATACAAGCAGCGGGAGTGGGAGAGGGAGAAACAGGCTTCCCGCTGAGCAGGGAACCCGATGCGGGGCTTGACCCCACATAGCTTCTGCTTTTTAGTATCTACCTAAGGAGACATGTCAGATGTCTACAGAACAACTAGAAAACATAACTAATAAAGGAAAGCAGTGCTACAGAGCACCACAAAAGAGAATGATAAATGTAGATTTACTGCAAGAAACTAAACATACTGGAATTTTAAAAAATAATGTATTTTTCATTTCTTAATAAACAGTTAAACAATAAAGTGTTCATAGCCCTGGTGCAGTGTTTAATGACTTCTTTTTCAAAACTTACTAGTCTTTAGAATCAGACAGTGTCTTGATTGGCTATCTGGGAAGTATCTGCAAACCAAAAAAGTAAGTTTGAAATGGTCTCCCAGAGAACTTTCATAAACAGCCAAAGGGAATATCCTAGTAGTCCTTATGGAAAAAGACTTTTTTATTATTAAAAAATGTTTTTTTAATTTATAATTTTTTCCTTTCATTTTATTGAGATATAATTGACATAACATTGTATATTTAAGATGTATAACATAGTGATTTGATATATGTATAATATGTATAGATTGCAAAACGATTACCACAAAAACTTTAGTTAACATCCTTCACCTCACATTGTTACAGATTTGTTTTTTCTTACGATGAGAACTTTTACGATCTACTCTTTCAGCAACTTTCAAATATAAAATACAGCATTGTTAACTGTAGTCACCCTGCTGTACATTCCATCTCCAGGCTTACTTATAACTGTGGGTTGGACCTTTTGACTACCTTTACCTATTTCCCCCACCCTCCTACTCTTGTCTCTGGCAACCAGCAGTCAGACGTTCTCTGTTTCTGTGAGTGTGGCTTTTTCAGATTTCACATATATATGAGATCATACAGCATTTGTCTTTCTCTCTCTCCCTCTGACTTATTTCACTTAGCGTAATGCTCTCAAGGCCCGTTCATGTTGTCAACAAATAGCAAGATTTTCTTCTTTTTTAGTTGATGGACAGATTGTTTCCATATCGTGGGTATTGTAAATAATGCTGCAGTGAACATGAGGATGCAGATATCTCTTGGAGACAGTGATTTTATTTCCTTCCGATATATACCTAGAAGTGGAATTGCCAGGTCATAGGTAGTTCTGTTTTTAATTTTTTCAGAACTTCCATACTGTTCCACAGTAGCTGTACCAGTTTACACTTCCCCGAACAGTGTGCAAGGGTTCTCTTCGCATCTAACACTTGTTTATCTCGTCTTTTTGATGACTGTCATTCTATAAGCTGTGATGTGATATCTTATTGTGGTTTTGATTTGCATTTCCATGATGATTAGTGATGCTGATCACCTCATGTACCTGTTTGACATTTTATGTTTTTTGGAAAAAGGTCTAGTCAGATCCTCCACTCGTTTTGAAATCAGATCTACCTATGTATCTAGCTATGCTGTACTACTGAATTGTATGAGTTCCTTATTTTAGCAGTAACCTCTTATCAGATATATGATTTGCAAATATCTTCTCCCTATTCCCATAGGTTACTTTTTTCATTTTGTTGATAGTTTTCCTTGCTGTGTAGAAACTTTTTAAAGTTTGATGTAGTCCCACCTGTTTAATTTTGTTTTGTTGCCTTTGCTTTTGATTTCAAATTTAAAAAGTTACTGCATAGATTGATGTCAAGGAGCTTACCCCCTGTATTTTCTTTCTTTCTTTTTTTTTTTTTAAAGATTTTATTTATTTATTTGACAGAGAGAGAGAGAGATCACAAGTAGGCAGAGGGCAGGCAGAGAGAGAGAGAAGCAGGCTCCCCGCTGAGCAGAGAGCCTGATGCGGGCCCGATCCCAGGACCCTGAGATTATGACCTGAGCCGAAAGCAGAGGCCTTAACCCACTGAGCCACCCAGGCGCCCCACCCCCTGTATTTTCTTTAGGAATTTTATGGTTTCAGGTCTTTAGTTCAAGGCTTTAATCCATTTTGAGTTGATTTTCGTGTTTGGTGTAAGATAAGGGTCTGGTTTCATTCCTTTGCATGTGGCTGTCCAGATTTCCCAGTATCATTTATTGAGGAGACTATCTTTTATTTGTTTTATGTTTTTGGCTCCTTTGTTACATGTTAATTGACTATATATGGACGGGTTTATTTCTGGGTTCTCTCTTCTGTTCCATTGATGTATGTGTCTGTTTTTTAACCTAATACCGTGTTATTTTGATTATTATAGCTTTGTAATATAGTTTGAATTTAGGAAGTATGATGCCTCCAGCTTTGTTCTTTCCCAAGGTTGCTTTGACTATTTGGAGTCTTTGTGGTTCCATACAAATTTTAGGATTGTTCCATTTTTGTGAAAAATGCCTTTGGAATTTTGATTGGGATGGCATTGAAAGTATAGATTGCTCTGGGCAGTATAGACATTTTAACAATGTTTATTCTTCCGATCCATGAGCATGGAATGCTTTTCCACCTTTTTGTGTCTTCTTCAATTTCTTTCATGAGTGTTC
>CM052883.1:47874109-47948670 GCA_028534135.1 Potos flavus
CAAGCCTGGTGGTGGGTATTGAGGAGGGCACGTATTGCATGGAGCACTGGGTGTGGTACATAAACAATGAATCTTGTAACACTGAAAAAATAAAAAGTATTTGGGGGAAAAAAAAAATGCCTTTGGAATTTTGATAGGGATTTCATTGTATCTGTAGGTAGCTTTGAATAGTATGGGCATTTTAACAAAATGAATTCTTCCAATTCATGAGTGTGGACATCCTTCTACTTATTAGTGTTTTTAATTTCTTTCATCAGTGTCTTACAGTTTTCAGTGTATAGGTCTTTAACTTCCTTGGTTAAATTTATTTCTAGGTATTTTATTCTTTTTGAGGCAATTGTGAATGGAATTGTTTTCTTACTTTCTCTTTCAGATAGTTGGTTATTAGTGTATAGAGGGGCAACAGATTTTTGTATATTGATTTTGTATCCTGCAACTTTACTGAATTTGTTGATTAGTTCTAACAATTTTCCTTCTTTGTTTCCAATTTGGATGCCCTTCATTTCTTCTTCTTGCCTAATTGCTCTGGCTGTGACTTCTAGTACTATTTTGGAATAAAGTGGTGAGAGCCGACAGCCTTGTGTTATATCTGATTTAAGAAGAAAAACTGAGCTTTTCACCATCGAGTATGATATTTGCTATGCATTTGTCATATGGCCTTAATCATGTTGAAGTATGTTCCCTCTATACTAACTTTGTTGAGAGTTGTCATGAATGGATGCTGAATTTCGTCAAATAGTTTTTCTACATCTTTGGAAATGTCATACGATTTTTATCCTTTATTTTGTTTCACATTTATGGTGTTTGACATTGATTGATTTGTGGATGTTGCACCATCCTTTCATCCCTGGAATAAATCCTACTTGTTTATGATATATGATCCTTTAATGTTTTGTTGAATTTGGTTTGCTAATATTTTGCTGAAGACTTTAGCATCTGTGTTCATCAGGGATATTGGTTTGTAATTTTCTTTTCTTCTAGTGTCCCTGTCTGCGTGTGGTATCGGGATAATGCTTGCCTCATAAAATGAGTTTGGAGATATTTCCTCTTCTATTTTTGGAAAAGTTTGAGAAGAATTGGTATTCTTTAGATGTTTGGTATATTTCAGTGAAGCTCTCTGATCCTGGGCTTTTCTTTGTTGGGAGGTTTTTGATAGCGATTCAATCTCATTGTTTAATAATTGGTTTGTTGAGATTTTCTATTTCTTGTTCATTCAATCTTGGTAGTTTACATGTTTGTAGGATTTATCTGTTTCTTCTACGTTGTCCATTTTGTCAGTGTATAATTGTTGATAGTAGTCTCTTATGATCCTCTGTATTTTTATGGTATCAGTTGTAAAGTCTTTAATTTCTGATTTTATTTGAATCCTCTCTGCTTTTTTCTTGTGAGTCTAGCTAATGGTTTGTCTGTTTTGTTTATCTTTTCAAAACAACAGCTTAGTTTCATTAATACAATAAAAGACAATCTTTTATCGTCTTTTTAGTCTCTGTTTCATTTATTTTTACTCTGGATCTTTGTTATTTCCTTCTTTCAACTAACTTTGTCTTAGTCTAACCTTCTTTTTCCTACTTTCCTGAGGCATAAATAAAGTTGTTTATTTGAACTCTTCTTTTTTCTCAATGTAGACATTTATTATTATAAACTTTAATCTTAGAACTGCTTTTGCTGCATCCCATAAATTTGTTGTTATATTTTCATTTGCATTTGTCTCAAGATGTTTTTTCTCTTTCAATTTTGTCTTTGACTCAAGACATTTTTTTATTCATAGAAGAATATTTTATATGCATATTCAGCAGTTGATAGTGTGTTTTAGCATGCTTGGTGATCTGTTATTTAATCTCAAAAGATTAGAAGTATAAGTAACTGTCAAGGAATAGCTAGCCTTGAACAATGGCAGAATCAAGGGTTCACAGCTGACAGCAACGGAGGCAGTGCTAAAAACAGACAGAGGAACTTAAATGGAAAGCATTTGAGGACTCTTTAAGACAAAGGTGAACAAATCTCTGCAGACTTTAAGAATTTATTTGCTCCTAATTTATACTCAGATTAATACTTTTGAGTCATTCAAGAAGTATTAAATTAGGTTATTTATACTACATTTTTGAAAGTGGGAAATAGGTAATATATTTTCATAAGCATCCTTTATCTTTATAATAATAACTAAAGACTAGTTATTTTTGAGCACTTTCAATGCTAATTCTATGCTAGGTTATGCTAATCCTTTTACTTGCATCATCTTATTTATTCTTAAAATAATCCTGGGAGGTAGTTTAGTTTGTACATTTTACTTATGAGAGAATTTTCACTTAGAGAGTTTAAGTGAACAAGACAGTTTTGCAGCTAATGAATAGTGGAATCAGGATGTTGAACCTATGTCTGAATATCTCTAAAAGTACCTGCTTTTATAGCCAGTACAATGTGGTTCATCCATACAAATTAAATTACTTGAAGCTTTAGAACAACCACTCTGTACTTTAAGTCAGCTGCTATTATCCCAATTTGAGACCCAGAAAAGTTAAGTAACTTTTTAACTAACTAAGTTAAGTAACTTAAATAAGATAATATAGCTATTAATTAGCAGTACCAGAATTTTGTTGTTGTTAAGTGTTAATTTTGTTTCCTTGCCTGGAAAATGTGCTAGTGAGAAACATTTCCAATACTGGATAAATTAGTTTTTACTGAAATAATTTTAAGTTTGTTTAACTTTCTCAATTTTTGTCTATAGCAAGGGCTTCTCCCATAAGTTTCTCACAAGGTAAATAAATTATGAGCTATGAAGAGTTTTGAGATGCTCTGTTGAAACATAATAATTAATAAAAACTAACTCTTTTGGAACACTTGCTACATTCCAGGCACTGTTCTAGCACTTTGATGGTTTTAACTAATTTAATCCCTACAGTCTCTCTATGAGGAATATGTTCTTCCTAGCCCTGTTCTACAATGAGGAAACTGAAGTACAGAGATGTTAAAACTTGACCAAGTTTACCCCATCCTAAGTAGCAATGGAAATGAAATCTGGCAGTCTAGTAGCTCTGGAGTCCAGATACCTGTCTGTTACACTATGTAAACTGCCTTCCCCCCAAAAAACTTGAGGCATATGTTTTCAGACTCAGTATAGTCTAGAGACTAGGCCTCTCCTACCTTGTATGTTGTGTTTTATTTATTTATTTTAGAAAGAGAGGGAGAGGGAGAGAGAATCTTAAGCAGATTACAGTCTAAGCCTGGAGACAAACTTGGGGCTTGATCTCATGACCCTGGGATCCCGACCTGAGCTGAAACCAACAGTGGGTTATTTAATTGACTGCCCCACCCAGGCGCCCCTATTGTTTTATTTTTTAAATTGATTGAAAATAGACTGGCATTACAAACGAAGAAAAATACATGTATCAATTAACAGTTTATTTGGATGAGTAGACTTAAGTGACAAGCTGTAATTTCATATTTATCCACAAGATGGTGAAATTCTCATTAGTTTTTAATTCCTTGAAACCCATATAAACTGTTCATTTATAATCTGCATTCGACACTATTTATTATAAGCACTTTAATTTCTTTTTACAGCCCATCTGCTGGCAAGGCCAAGATTAGAACAGCTCATAGGAGAATTATGATTTTGAATCACCCAGATAAAGGTAAGTAAAATTCCTATTTTTCATAATATGTGGATCTGAATCTGCTCTGAATTCCTTTCAGTTTACTTAAGCTCATTATAAGTGATACGTATAAGTGATATTTATAGAGTTGAAATGGAAGTTTATATGCCACATGTATTGTGATTTTCTTATAAATAAATAACCTTTTGGATTGGAGTTAAGTAGCCCACAGAAGTGGTAGATTCATATTATAGCTTTCAAGAACTTAGTTACTGATTTTTATATATGTGTACCTAGCCCCTGTGTGAGGCTCCTAGCATTTTGACTGGGAAAGAGAAAACATGAGTTGTAAACTCTTGTGTAAACTGATATGAGCTTCGTGAATTATGTTTGTTTAACCTTAAACATAAAAGCATAAGATTTAGAGGATATCTTCTAAATCTCTGTACCGTGTCATAGATAATTCTGAATTTCTTAATTTTATTCTAGAAGGCTCTGAAGCTGAGCCATTTGTTTTTAACTGGCCAGGTTTTTAATGTAAATTTATCTTACAGAAAGACAATTATTATAACTTTAACTACACTACAGCTGCTTGAGAGAGAAAGCCCATATGTTCATTACTGTTTCTTCTCTAAAATAACAGATGGTAGAAAGTTGCACTGTATTTCAGAAGTCAAGGGTGCGGTAGGAGGAGAAGACTGAAGTGTTTTTTGGATTCTTATTTACAGACTTTCAGTTTTCTAATTTTTTTGAAAAAAATTAAAAACAAATTTTAGATTTCCACATGTTGTAACTGACACCAAAGTAGGTAGGGCATTCTTTTTCAGTTTTCTCAATTATATACTATAAAAATTCTTTTCACTAAACATCATCTTTGGCTTTTTTATTTGCTATTCTTTAGTATGAATAAACAAGAGATTAAACTTTGAAAAGAGATTTTGCTTAAAATTTCTAAATAGCTTCAACAGTTACTGAAAGATCCACTCAACTAATTTACTTCACATTGTGCGTTTTCAGAGTAATTGACTCAGAAAGAAATGTGTTTAAAGTGCCTCCTTGAAGCCCTCTGTCTCCTACTAAACATCCTTTGTCCCTTCCAGGTCAAGTGTATGCCCTTCTCTGATTGATTGCAGTAGGATCAGGCACTCGTGTCTTTCAGATGATTGACAAGTTGTTGATTGTGCCTGTTGGCAAGGAAGCAAGTTCTAAAATGTATCTAAGAGAAAATATATTTTTAGATACCTTTAGTAAAACAAGAAAATGTGTGTCCTATAAGCCAGTAGTATTTACAGAATTATTTGATTTACTCTGAGGTTATATATTTATCAGAGGTGGGATTGTTGATTGCCTGTAGTATGCTTACTGTTACCCTGTCTGGCCCTGTGTAGGTAGCGGATGTGAGGGAATGGACCTGGAAGCTGGAGGCTGGTGTTTTTCTCTGGCTTCTGCCTTCTAACTACCAGTATGACCTTGAATACTCCCTTAACTGCTCCAAATGTCAATTTTATCTTCTACAAAATGAAGGGATTTATTTCTAAAGTCCTTTTTGTTAAGTAATATAGTATCTTTATATGCCTATTCAATTAATGAAGAACATGTACCCTATATTTCTATTCAGATCACATTTTTCACTCCGGAAAGATGCTTTTAATAATTTTGGGTTATTTACCCTCTAAGAATGTATTAACAACTGTGGACATTTTGTTCATGTAATTGGTCATTTACCCACAATTTTAAAAACATTTGGAGTTTCAGAGAGTTCATAGATTTCCCAACAACCCATACCCACGTGTAAGCTCACAGTTAAGAACTCCTTCTCTAGGAAAAAGTAGGGTGAATTAAGGAATATTGGCATTACTGGAGGGAAAGTATTCATGGATGATGGAGTTGGGAGATGATAACTCATAAATCCTGAAATGATCTCTTGAGAAGGAAGGTGGTTTTGTTTTGTTTTCTTTCTTTCTTTTTGTTTTGTTTTGTTTTGTTTTTAATGAGAAGAAGGTAACAGATTTTAAGCAAGAATGTCTCATTGTCCTCAGAGAGAGAAAGCTAGAAGTATTTAGGGAAATATGAGAATGGGCAACTCTTAATTTTGTCTCCTCTTTTTCTAATTCCTTATCATATTTGCTTTGGCCAGGTCAGCACTGACCAAGTGTTATATAGGTAGTTGCAGAAACTTAAATCCTCTACTTCATGCTTCTGAAATTCATGAATGAACCCCAAGCTCATCCCCAAGTCAATTTTCTGCTGGTTTTGCTGCCAGCTAGTAAAACAAAGTTAGAACTTCAAATGTGTGGTGACTATATGACTCTAAAATGACTATAATTTATCACACATTTCATTATCAGTTTATGCAAAGTTTGAGTGACACTGATCTGAACAATGCTGCCTGCTAAATCAAGACTGTTTCTGCTCTATCCTGGGGACAATGTCCTGTTAGCTCTCCTTAAAGATTTTTAGTGGTGGGGCGCCTGGGCGGCTCAGTGGGTTAAAGCCTCTGCCTTCAGCTCAGGTCATGATCTCAGGGTCCTGGGATCGAGCCCCACATTGGGATCTCTGCTCAGCAGGGAGCCTGCTTTCCCCTCTCTCTCTGCCTGCCTGTGTGCCTTCTGGTGATCTCTTTCTCTCTGTCAATAAATAAATAAAATCTTAAAAAAAAAAAAAGATTTTTAGTGGTGGAGAGCTTCCTGCTTTACAGGAAGCCCACTGGTAGGCAGCTCTAACTACTAGAAAGTTCTTCCTTATATTTAACTGAAATCTGCCTGCCTGCAGCAGAGATTCTTATTCCTTTTTCATTTATGCCCCCTTTCAATAAACGTACAGTACTCTCACTCTTCTTTTTTTTTTTAAAGATTTTATTTATTTATTTGACAGAGAGAGAGATCACAAGTAGGCAGAGAGGCAGGCAGAGAGAGAGGGGGAAGCAGGCTCCCTGCCAAGCAGAGAGCCCTAAGCGGGGCTCGATCCTAGGACCCTGAGATCGCGACCCGAGCCGAAGGCAGAGGCTTTAACCCACTGAGCCACCCAGGCGCCCCCTCACTCTTCTTTAGTAGTATTTAAATAGGGTGCCTGGATGGCTCTTCGGTTAAGGGTCCTGGGATCGAGTTCTGCATTGGGCTCCCTGCTCAGCAGGGAGTCTGCTTCTCCCTCTCCCCTGCTTGTGTTCTCTCTCTCTCTCATACTCTCTCTCAAATAAATAAAATCTTCAAAAAATAGGATTTAAATAAAAATTAAATATTGGGACTAAAAACAAATCAAAGTGAATGGATTTTCACTAATTACTCTCAGTACTTTAGAAGAAGCTAAATTTGACAAAAAGTCCTGGTAATAATATATTACAATTTATTATGATATATTACACTTAAAAGGTATATTGTAAACATTTACAAAAAGAAAGGCATGATCTATAAGAGTCAAAATGAATTCACTAAGAAAAAAGCATGCCTAATTAGCTTGATTTCCTTTTTTTTTTTATTTCCTTTTTTGATAGATATAACTAGACTATTACTTCTTTCAAAGGTCTCATCTTTTCTTCCCCTTATTTTAACATTTTAATTAGACTTAAGGCTTCGTATTTGAGTTAATAACTTTTTTGGCAAAAGTCTAATTTTGTTTTATCCACATTGATTTTCCTTGATAAATGGTGTGATTTTTAAAAGGTAAAGAACATGGCTTATTCGTTTTTATAATCTCTATTGCTCACACTTAAACTCTTAATTTTTTTTTCATGAGTGAATGAATAAGCAAATGAAAAAAAAGATGGTATACAAAGAAAATATACAGGTAAAATAGAATTGGATTGATAACTAATACATAATGATCATCTGAAAAATTTTAAAGATTTAGTACGCTGATATGAAACGACCTATAACTATTCTTTCATTCATTCAGAAACTATTTATTCAACTTTTCTAATGTGCCAGATGTTGTGGTAAACCTTGGGGCTTTAACTATAAAACAGGACAACTAGATCCTTGTCTTCATAGAGCATGTATGCTGATGGAGGGACAGACAAAAAATAAGTAAACCTATTTCACGTTGTAGTAAGTGTAGTAAAGGGTACAGCAGGCAGAGATATAGAATATGAGAAAGAGGCAGCTTAACATAAAGTGACTGGGAAGACCTCTGTGAGGAGAGACTTAAAGGATGGAAAGAAGGTATCTGTGTGAAGAATGGTTGGAAGATCAGGGAACTAGCATATGCAAAGCCTCTATGGGAGGAAAGAATATACTGTGCTTAAGGCCTTGAGAGAAAACTAGCTTGATAGGGGTGTAATATGTAAGGAGAGAGATAGCCTGAAATGAGGTAGTGTTCACATTTTGAAAACTGCAGGTATACTTTCTGATAATGAAACACAATATGTGCTGTGTAATACTTGAACTTGATTCTAAAGACAGTGGGAAGTTTCTGTCTGTGTTTAAACAGTAGAGTGATGTAATTTAATTTGCTTTTTAAGAGATCACTTTTCTCCTCAATCTCTCCTTACTTCTTTTTATTTTTAAATATACTTCACATTGTAGTATACAGTCAGAAAAGTGGACAAGTCATTAAGTATATATTTACATAAATTTTTACAAACACCTGTATAACCAGCCTCCAGGTCAAGAAATAGAACATCATTACACCTCTGAATCCCCTCCATGAGCCCTCCCAGTCTACTTCATCCCTAAAAGGAACATTGTCTTGATTTATAATATCATAAGTTAGTTTTGTCTGTTTTGAATGTGTGTAGTCATTTGCATCTGGCTGCTTTCAGTCAATATTTATCCTTGTAGAATCATCCATATTATAATGTGGAGTAGTAGTGTGTTCATTCTTATTGATATATAGCAACCCAATCTTTTGGTATCGGTTGTGACTCAGTATGTGATCTATTCTGGAAAATGTTCTATGTGCACCTGAGAAGAATGTGTATTCTGTTGCTTTAGGATGGAATATTCTGAATATATCTGTGATGTCCATCTGGTCCAGTGTGTCGTTCAAAGCCCTTATTTCCTTGTTGACCTTCTGCTTAGATGATCTATCCATTTAAGTGAGGAGGCTGTTAAAGTCCTCTACTATTATTGTATTATTATCGATGTGTTCTTTGATTTTGTTATTATTTGGCTTATATAACTGGCTGCTCCCATGTTAGGGGCATAAATATTTAAAATTGTTAGATCTTCTTATTGGATAGACCCTTTAATTATGATAGAGTGTCCTCCCTCATCTCTTACTACAGTCATTGGCTTAAAATCTAATTTGTCTGATATAAGGATTGCCACCCCAGCTTTCTTTTGATGTCCATTAGCGTGATAAATGATTTTTCACCCCTTCACTTTAAATATGGGGGTGTCTTGGGGGTCTAAAATGAGGCTCTGCCAGACATCATATTGATGGATCTTGCTTTTTTATCCAGTCTAATACCTTGTGTCTTTTGATTAGGGCATTTAGCCCGTTTACATTGAGAGTAACCATTGAGAGAAAGGAATTTAGTGCCAGTGTATTACATGTAAAGTGATTGATACTATATATTGTCTCTGTTCCTTTCTGGTCTATGTTACTTTTGGGCTCTCTCTGCTTAGAGGATCCCTTTTAATATTTCTTGCAGAGCTGGTTTAGTGATCACAAATTCTTTTAGTTTCTGTTTGTCCTGGAAGGTTTTTATCACTTCTATTTTGGATGATGTCCTAGCTGGAAGTATTCTTGGCTGCATATTTTTCTCATTTAGCACCCTGAATATATCATGCCACTCCTTTCTGGCCTGCCAGGTCTCTGTGGGTAGGTCTTTTGCCAATCTAATGTTTCTGCCATTGTAGGTTACAGACCTCTTGCCCGAGCTGCTTTCAGGATTTTCTCTTTGTCTCTGAGATTTGTAAGTTTTACTATTAAATGTCGGGGTGTTGACCTATTTTCATTGATTTTGGGGGGGGGGTTCTCTGTGCCTCCTGGATTTTGATTCCTGTTTCCTTCCCCAGATTAGGAACGTTCTCTGTTACAATTTGCTCTAATATACCTTCTGGCCCTCTCTCTCTTTCTTCTTCTTCTGGGGTCCCAATTATTCGAATATTGTTTCTCTTATCTCTCAAATTCTCCCCTCGTGATCCACTAGTTGTTTATTGCTCTTTTTCTCAGCTTCTTTGTTCTCCATCATTTGGTTTTGTGTATCACTAATTCCTTCTTCTGCCTCATTTATCCTAGCAGTTAGAGCCTCCATTTTTTATTGCATCTCATTAATAACCTTTTTGATTTTGACTTGGTTAGATTTTAGTTCTTTTATTTCTCCAGAAAGGGATTCTCTAGTGTCTTCTATGCTTTTTTTCAAGCCCAGCTAGTATCTTTATAATCATTATTCTGAAATCTAGATCCAACATCTTACTTATGTCCATACTGATTAGATCCCTGATGGTTAGTACTGCCTCTTGTTCTCTTTTTTGAGGTGAATTTTTCCATCTTGTCATTCTGTCCAGAGAAGAATAGATGAACGAAAGAACAAAATACTAAAATGGCAAAAACGACCCCAGAGAAATATACGCTAAAATCAGAAGAGACCTGAAACTGGGGGAGAGGGGGAGGGAGAGAGAGAGAGAGGGAAAAAAAAGAGATAAAGAGAATGTAATCAGACAGGTGAGCAGACTAGAGCAATACAGTGGATTCTGTGTGTAGTTTGGTCTGTTTCTTAGAAAATTAGATTCCAAAATTGTAAAGAAAGAAAAATTTATCTATGTACAAAAATAAAATTAAATACAAGGAAATGTTAAAATATCTCTGTAAAAATGGAAATTAAAAGGCAAGAAAAAACAAAAGAGAAAAAAAAAAACCGAAAAGAGGAAGGGATATAAATATACAGGTGAACAGACAGAGCAATGTCTCACTATCTTCTGAGGGTATTTTGGTCAGTTCGTTAGAAGAAACTGCATCTCAAAATTGTAAAGAAAGAAAAATGTATATATAAAAAATAAAATTAAATATATTGAGAGGATAGAATATAACTATAAAGATGCACTATTTAAAAAGATTTTATTTATTTATTTATTTGTCAGAGAGAGAGAGAGAGAGAGAGAGAGAGCACACAAGCGGGGGGATGGGTGGCAGGCAGAGGGAGAAGCAGGCTCCCTTCTGACCAGGGAGCCTGATGTGGGACTTGATCCCAGGACCCTGGGATCATGACCTGAGCCAAAGGCAGACACTTAACCAACTCAGTCACCCAGGCATCCCTTAAGATGAAAATTTAAAAAAGACTTTAACAAAACAAAACAAAAAGGAAGAAGAAAAAGAAAAGTGAAAAACCCCACAAAACAACAAAAAAAGAGAATATGATCAGACAGGTGAATAGAACAGCACCATACACTAGATTTTGGGTGTATTTTGGTCTGTTAGGAGAAACTGCATCCCAAAATTGTAAAGAAAGAAAAACTTATATATATATAAAAATAAGATTAAATACAATGAAAGGGGTACAGTGTAACTGTAAAAATGAAAATTAAAAAATATTTAAGAAAGGAGTTGATAAAATAAGAAATTCGTTGGAAGGGAAAGAAAAAAAATTTTTTTTAAATTGAAGTTGATGGATTAAAGAATCACGGGGAAAAAGCCACGAGTTCAGGTGCTGTATTCACCTGGCGCTGGAGTTCAGCAGTTCTCATTGATCAGTAAACTTGGTCTTGGCTGGATGTTCCTGCTGATCTGGGGGAGGGGCCTGTTGCAGTGATTCTGAAGTGTTTTTGCCCCAGGCAGAATTGCACTGTGCTTGCCAGGAGGCCAGACTAAGTTAAGTAATCTGCTCCTGTTTGCTCTGTTTGGCTTTTGTTCCCTGAAGATTTTCCGTGCAGCTTTAGAGGTTGAGAATGAGAATGAAAATGACGGCTTCCCAATCTCTGCCCAGAGCTGAAAGCTCCAGGCCACACTCCATGCCCACCAGGTCACAGTGTTTTTATCTCTAGCACACGGCCCCTTTCAAGTCTCCAAACCTTGCAGACTCCCAAGGGAGGAAGAGGGGGATCTTGCTGGTTCTCCTGCTTGTTGGGCCCCTGCTCAGGAGCAGTTGTTTGACTGTGCTGCAGTTTGCGGTTTATGGCAACCCCGAGCTGAGCCTGGGCTCACTCTCTACATCTGGCTTCCCTGTTCTGATGCCTGGGAACTCTGTTGCACTCACACATCCCCAGTCTTCCTGTGACCTGAGGGTCTTGAGACCACATTGTCCCAGCTAGGTTTCTGCCCCCACTTAGCCACCTGAGTGATGTGCCTCACCAGAGCAGACTTCTAAAAGTTACGATTTTATGCTCCCCGTTCTGTTGCTTGCCGGGAGCTGGCTGACGGAAGCTCCCTCCTCCAGGTCTGTCTTCCCATATATCACCTCAGATTCACTTCTCTGCACCTCCTACCTTAAAAAAAGTGATCACTTTTTTTTTTTTTAAGATTTTATTTATTTATTTGACAGAGAGAGAGAAATTACAAGTAGGCAGAGAGGCAGGCAGAGAGAGAGGGGGAAGCAGGCTCCCTACTGAGCAGAGAACCCAATGTGGGACTCGATCCCAGGACCCTGAGCTCATGATCTGAGCCGAAGGCAGAGGCTCTAACCCACTGAGCCACCCAGGTGCCCCAAAAGTGATCACTTTTCTATTCGTAGACTTGAAGCTATTCTTTTCTTCTATCTCCAGTTGAGTCTATAGGTGTTCCGAATGATATGATAGCTATCTAGCTGAATTCCTGGGACCAGACGAAATTAAGGTCTTCTACTCCACCATCTTGAACTCACGCCTATCCTTGCTGATTTCTTATTTACCTGCTATGGTTGTATGTTTGTTTATTTCTCCATTTAGGTTTTGTTTGTTTTGCTTTACTTATTGTGGTGATACGATTATATGATTTGGGGACAGATAATTTAGAATTGTTTTATTTTCCTTGTGGATCGACCCCTCCTCATTTTAAAATGTTCTCCTTCATATCTAGTAATGCTTCTTGCCATAAAGTCTGCTTTACTTGAAACTATAAATTGACCAGCTTTCTTTGGGTTAATGTTTACATGGTATATCTTTTCCAGTCTTTTTCTTCAGTCTTTCTATATCTTTATTTTTGAAGTTTGAAGTTTGTCTTTCCTAGGAAGCATACAGTTGGCTTTTAATTTCTTTAAGACTTATTTATTTGAAAGAGAAAAAGCCATGCGTACACACCCATTTGAGTCAGAGGAGGGGCAGAGGGAGAGAATCCCCAAGCAAACTCTCTGCTGAGCATGGAGCCCAGCATGGGGCTCAGTCCCATGACCCAGGAGATAGTGACCTGAGCCAAAACCAAGAATCAGTCACTCAACTGAATCAGCCATCCAGGTGCCCCTGGGCTTTGTTTTTTTTTTAATGAGGTCTGACAATTTTTGACTTTTAATACAAGTTTTAGTTCTTTTACATTTAATGTACTTAATGAAATTTGAATATATTTATATCATGTTACTGTTTGTTTTCTATTTGACTCACCTATTTTATGTTCCTTCTTCTTTACTTCTTTTGGCACATTCAAAATTTTAAAAGATTGGTGTGTCTTTTTCTTCAGTGACTTCAAAGATATACTTAAAAAAATGAGTAGAGGGGCACCTGGGTGGCTCGGTGGGTTGAGGCCTCTGCTTTCAGCTCAGGTCATGGTCTCAGGGTCCTGGGATCGGGCCCCGCATCGGGCTCTCTGCTCAGCGGGGAGCCTGCTTCTCTCTCTCTCTGCCTGCTTGTGATCTCTCTCTCTGTCGAGTGGATGGATAAAATCTTAAAAAAAAAAAAAAAAAAAATGAGTAGAGTGAAGAGGATGATGCCATAGAAGCTAAAAGAGGAATATATTTCAGGAAACCAGTGATGTGCTGTGCCGAATATTACCGTGAGAGCCATTAAGAATGAAGACAGAGAAGAGGATCCGTAATATTTTTGCAACTTTGGAAGACTTTGATGACCTTATAAAACAGTTTAATTGGTGGTGGGTTGAGGAGTGAAAGGAAGATGAGGAAGTTATGTTAGCTTATATAAACAACTTTCTTTAGAAGTATTGTAAGGAAGATGAGAGAAATGGAGTAGTAGCTGGAAGATAGGGATGTGGCATTAAGGGAAAGAATTTCTTTTGTTTTCTTTGTTTTTTACTTGTAAAATACGCTTTTTGGAAGCTTGTTGAACAGTTTTGAGCAGGTTTTTATGTTGATGGAAATGATCGACTAGAGAGATCAATGATTTAGAAGAGATTAAATTTAAATTCAACAGGGATAAAGGTAATGTTCTTTTAGGTCCCCTAAATCAGTTGTGTAAATACAGGACAGAGACTTGGCAGTGTTTCAGATGTAAAGGAGCCATGGAGGTATATTTGGTCTCAAAGCCTGTAAGATTCAACAGTGTAAAAGTCACTAAAATATGTCAATGGGTTCTTAAGCTGCCTTAAAGGACACACAGTATCAGTGTTATGAGACTGAATGTTAACTATAGTATTTTGTGCTTGTCATTCATTCCTTCATTCACCTGATACTTATTTTCCTGCTGTACTGAGCCTAGGCAGTTAGACCTTGTATAAAATTTTGTATCCCTTTCTAGATCCCAAATTTTGAAGGATCCTGACAAACTAAGTAGTATTCAAAGGAAAGCAAACAGGATGGTGAAGGGCTGAAAGCAATGTCATGTGAATGGTCATTCATTCAACACACATTTATTGAGTATATATTTGCAAGCCAGACATATACTAGACACTGAAAAGAGAGCCAATCTTGCCTTCACAGGTCTTATATTCCACTGGGAGAGACAGTAGATAGGTAATTTGGTAGGTTAAAATTGTCTACAAATTCTTTACAGCACCTCACATCAAGAGATGGTCTGTTTCCTTACCCTTTATATTTAGGCTAGCCTTGTGACTTGATTTGACCAATAGAATATAGTAGAGCTCAAGAAGTATTGCAGCTTCAGCTGTTACCCTCTTAGAACCTGGAGACCAACATATGAAGAAAACCAGGCTCAGCTCCTGAAGGATGAAAGACTAAGAGAGACAGCGGCCTAGCTGTCCCAGCCAAGGTCCCAGTCCATAATTTGGCCCTGGGTATCCTATCTAAGTCCTAACCAACCAGTTACAGCAGACCTGACCCAACTCAGAAGAACCACTCAGCTTAATCCATTGAATATTGAAAATAAAAAACCATTGTCTTTAGCCACTAAGTCTTGGGGTACTTTGTTATGCAGAAAAGGCTAATATAGAAAATGTCCCATGATGGTACGTGCTTTTAAGAAAAATAAAGTAGGGGGAATAGAGATTGGCAGCTGGAGAGAGGCAACTGCCTCCTGTAACTGCAGTATTACTTATAGCATCTTAGAAATTCTGCGTAAGGAGATATTTGAGCAGAGACCTGAGGGAGTAAGTTGTACAAAAATCTGAAGGAAGAATATTTTAGGCAGAAAGAACATCAAGTACAAAGAGCATACTATATGTTTATGAAATTGTAAGGAGATTGCCCAGAGTATAATGAGCAAAAGAAAGAATGACAGGAGGTATGATTAGATAGGATACCCAGGGCTAAATGATGCAGTAGCTTGCAAGCTATACTAAAAATTTTGGCTTTTATTTTTAAGTGTGATAGGAATGTTACTTGATTTACAATAATTAGACTACTTTGGCAGGTATGGAGAAAATAGGGAGTCAAGAGTGGAAGCAAGGAAGTTAGTAGAGAATATTGTAACCTAAGAAAGAATGATACTGGTTTAGACTAGGGTTTTTGTGATGAAAGAGGTAAAGAATGATCTGCTTGATGATTTATTTTGAAAGTGAAGCCAATGAAGTTGATGGATTGGGGGTAAGAAAAAAGTGAGGAAGAATGACTTAGGTTTTTGGCCAAAGCAGTAAAGAACAAGAAACCTTGCTATAATGAGAAACTTAGAGGGTTTCTATGTAACATTTAATATTTAAAATGTTGTACATATGTGTGAAGTCCTTCTTCTATGCCTTTGTGAGGGCAGAAGTATGTTTACTGAGAAAAGACCATGAGCAGTTTGAATATTGGACCTCTCTGTGGAAGATTGTTCTTATAGTTGGAGTTATATTAGTTCTCATTCACAAGTTATCAGTCAGCTAGTAATTATGGAGTACCTTGTGGGAGCTAGGCCCTGTTCTAGGCACTGCAGCCGCAGCAGTTGAAGAAGAGAGGTTCAGACAGAGCAGTGAAGGTAACTTGAGACTGAGAACTGCTGGAGGACAAGTTGTTAGGCATGTCATAGGAGGTGTTCATTTATTGGGTAATGAGGTGTAGAACCCTTTAAGACTCTTCCAACTCTATGTTTCTGTGATTCTCTAATCACCCAATACACTGAATCAAGACTCAAAGTATTCTTCAAATTCTCCTGTCTCTACATGATCTTTTTTTTAAACAGCTATATTGGTATATAATTCATGTACCATATGATTCATCCTTTAAAGTGTACAATTCAGTAGTTTCTGATATATTTACAGATATGTGCAGCCATCACCACCGTCGATTAGACTGTTTTCATCACCTCACAAGGTACCCCATATCCTTTAGCCAAAGCCTCCCTCCCCTATCCCATCCCCTTCTCCCTTCTCCTAATTCTCAGTTCTATTTCATTGATCTGCATGTTTGTCCTTGTTCCAGTACCACACTGTCTTTGATGACTTTTCCTTTGTAATAAGTTTTAATTTTGTGAAATGCAAGTCCTCTTACTATATTCTTCTTTCGTAGGATTGTTTCAGCTATTCTGGGTCCCTTGCAATTCCATATGAATTTTAGAATCAGGTTGTCAGTTTTTACAAAGAAGTTAGCTGGATTCTGATAGAGATTGTGTTGAATCTGTAAGTCCGTTTAGGGAATATTGCATCTTAACAATGTTAAGCTTATTGATCCATGGACATGGGTTGTTTTTCCATTCATTTAGATAATTTAATTTCTTTCAACACTAATTTTATAATTCTAAGTGTATAAGTTTTGCACTTTATAAGTTTATTCCTAAGTGTATTATTCACTTTGATGCTAGCATGAAAATAATTATTTTCTTAATTTCATTTTTATATTATTCATTGAAAATGTATAGGAATATCATTGATTTTTATATATTGATCTTATCACCTGCAACTTTACTGAACTTGTTTATTAGTTCCAGTGCTTTTTTAGTGGTTTCAGGATAAGATCATGTCACCTGTGAATAGAGGTAGTTTTACTTCTTCCTTTCCCATCTGGATGCCTTTATTTCTTTTTCCTACCTAATTGCCCTGAGTAGTCTCCAGTACAATATTGAAATGTTGGGAGAACAGATATCCTTATCTTGTTTCTGATATTAGGGAAAAGCATCCAATCTTTACCCCATCAGTATGATATAACTGGGTTTTTTATAGATGCCCTTTATCAGGTTAGGAAGTTCCCTTCTATTTTTGTTTTTTACTCTGTAGATGTAATGGATCATATTAATTGATTTTCAGTTGTTAAACCAACCTCACATCCCTGGGATAAATTTCAGTTGGTCTGGTGTATCATTTTTTTTATATGTTGCTAGATTCAGTTTGCTTGTATTTTGTTGAGTTATTTAAATCCATACTCATAAGAAATATTAGTCTGTAGTTTTATTGTGATGTCCATGGTTTTAGTGTCAAGATAATGTGGGCCTTATAAAATGAGTTAGGAAGTGTTTCTTCCTCTTCTGTAAACCATCTAGGCTCAGCCTTTGCTTTGTGCATAGTTTTTTGATTACTGATTCAGTCTCTCAAGTTGTTATAGGTCTCTTCAGTTGTCTATTCCTTCTTGAGTTGTTTCAGTAATTTGTGACTTCCAAGGAATTTGTCCATTTTATCTAAATTATCTAATTTGTTGAAATGCAGTTGTTCATAGTATTCTTTCATAGTCTTTTTTATTTCTCTCTAAGGTTTGGTTTCTAATTCTAGTAATTTGTGTTCTGTTTTTCTTGGCCAAACAAGCTTAAGGTTTGTATTGCTGATCAACAAGTTAAAGGATTCTTTTCAGAGAACCAGCTTTCGGGATCGTTGATTTTTCTCTCTTTTTTTTTTTTTCTGTTCTCTCTTTTATTAATTTCTGCTTTAACTTTTACTGTTTCCTTCCTTTTGCTTGCTTTAGGTTTATTCTTCTTTTTAGTATTTTAAGGTTGAAAGTTAGGTCATTGATTTAAGATCTCTCTGTTAACATGGGAATTTACAGCTATAATTGCCATGTTGTAAACACTGGTTTAGTTGTACTCCATGAGTTTTAATATGTTGTGTCTTCATTATCATTTATCTTCAAGTACTTTCTGATTTTCCTTTTGATTTCTTTTTTGATTTGTTGATTGTTCAGGAGTATGTCGTTTAATTCCCACACATTTATTTCTTAAATATGTCCTTGTTTTTATTTCTAACTTTATACCATTGTGTTTGGAAAAAAAGTATTATTTCTGTCCTTTTAATTTATTGAAGTTTGTTTAATGGCCTAGCACAAGGCCTCTTCTGGAGAATGTTCCATCTGCACTTGAGAAGAATGTATATTCTGTTTTTGTTTGGTGAAGTATTCCATAGACGTCTGTTAGATCTAGTTGGTTTAAGTGTTGTGCAGTTCTTTTGTTTTCTTCTTGATCTTTTGTCTAGTTCTATCCGTAATTGAAAGTGGGGCATTAATTTTTATTGTCGAATTGTCTTTTTTCTCTCTTTATGTCTTTTGGTTTCTTTTTTTGTGCTCTCTTGTTAGATGCATATGTGTTTATAATTGCCACATCTTAATGAATTGGCCCTTTTATCATTATTAAATGTCCCTTTTAAAATCTCATTTACATTTTTTGTTTTAAAGCCGATTTTGAGTATATGCACTCTAGTTTTTCTGTGGTTGGTTTTTTTATGATATATCTTTTTGCATCCTTTTACCTTCAATCTGTTTGTCTTTTAATCTGAAGTGTGTCTCTGGCAGGAGCATGTAGTTGGGCCATGTTTTTTAAATCAAATCTGATAACTCTTTTGATCGATTGGATTATTTAATCCATTCACATATATTTTTATTAACATAGTTGTATCTACATCTGATTTAATTTTTGTTTTCTATGTCTCATGTCTTTTTTACTCCTTTATTAATCCTCTTTTACTACTTTCTTTTACATTGAGTGAATGTTTTCTATGTAGCTTTTTAATTTCATTAATTAGTTTTTCATGGTTGAGATTTTTTAAAAGTGATCGGGGTGCCTGGGTGGCTCAGTAGGTTAAGCGTCTGCCTTCAGCTCAGGTTGTGTTCCCAGGATCCTGGGATTGAGCCCCGCATTGGTCTCCCTGCTCAGGAGGGAGTCTGCTTCTCCCTCTCCCTCAGCTCTCCCCCACCCCTCGTTCGTGCTCGCTCTTGTGCGTTCTCTCTGTCTCTCAAATACATAAATAAAAATCTTTAAAAAAAAGTAATTGCTCTAGAGTTTATCGTATATATCTTCATTTATCAGACTCAGCTTCATATTTATACTAGATTCCAGTAATACATAGAAACATTAGTCTTATATAGCTCTATTTCCATTTCACCCTATTTTGGTGTATTGTTATACATATTATATCTACTAATGTTATAAACACAAGAGTACATTGTTAGAATTAGTACTTTGCCATCTGCTGTTTTGTATTTTTTTAAAGATTTTATTTATTTATTTGAGACAGAAAGAGAGAGCACGGGAAGTGGAGGGTCAGAGGGAGAAGCAGACTCCCCGCTGAGCAGGGAACCTGATGTGGGACTTGATCCTGGGACTCCAGGATCATGACCTGAGCCGAAGGCAGTCACTTAACCAACTGAGCCACCCAGGCGCCCCATACCATCTGCTGTTATTTCCTTACTCCATTATAGCTTTGTTCCCACACACCTCTGTACTGTTATTAGCAAATATGTTATGCATGTATTTCTAAATGTTATAGGTCCAATAATACGTTCTGTACATATTATTTTATATAATTGCCTTTCTAATCAATTAAGAAAGAAAAATATGTGTTTATATTGTCTTTTAATTTGAGCAGGATTGAAAGATCCAAAAGTAGATTGTGTCCATTAATATAGGCTTTGTATCCTACATTGTTATACCAGTCAAGATTCAGTGCCAGAAACTGGATGTTCTAAACAGGAGAGCATTAAATACAATGAATTAGTGTTTACAGATTGTTGGAAGGTCTGAAAGAGTAAATCCTAGACTTGGCCTACAAAAACGACCCCCCAGATAATGCTAGAGCTGCTCTGTGAAGGAAGCTACTACCTCGAGGACTGCCATTAGCACTGCAGAAGCACGGTTGCCACCACTATCATACCACGACCCCCCCCTGGTAGCAGCAGGAACAAAGAGGACCAGCAAGAAAGCCTTGCTATCACTCGAGCCTCCCAAATCTCACAAGACTGCCCCTTACTAATAGATCCTAATTTGAATCAAACACTACTTGTAGAGAATATAGGAGTTGTAGTTTTCCAAGTTTTAGGAAGGCAGAATGAGGGTAGAATGAGAGCCACACCAGTTTCTACCATGCACATAAATCGAAAGTCCAGTGTACCTCTAACTTAAAGAGGGTGAGTGATAATTCAACCATATTCTAAATAAATTGTTAGTTCTTTTTTTCTAACTTTGCCATCAGTAAATGTAGTGTTTAATGCAACTTTTAATCTTAAGTGTCTTTGTTTTTTTCTGGCTGCTAAATGAGCATATTATGGCCTTTGATTTAAATATCCAGAGTGCATATCAATCAATTACAGGCTATATTTGAGTTAAATTAGTATTTTAAAATTTTTGAAGATATAAAATGCCCGGCATTACCTTGGTAACTCTAAACATTCAAACATCTTACTAAGATTGACGTTACCTAATTCTAAGATTATTTTCAAAGATAATCATGAAATCAGTTTATTTCTTAACCAAGTACATATGGAAACTTTCATCAACTTCATTTATAATTCTTACTATATATTCAAGGACACTCCATGATATATTCCATAAGTGTTCATAGCAATTCAGATCTTGATACAGAAATGTCAGTAGTATCCTCAAGGGCAAAAAGCTAAATATAGCTTCCTCCAACATTGCCCTTTCTACTACAGCACCATGTTTGTTGATCTGTTTTCCCTGCTTGCTTCTTCCTATATAAAGTTGGTGGTATGATACTAATAAAAGGCTTGGTTATGGTCTGGACGATTTACACACCAATGCTATCTAGATGTGTTTTGGTTTGTTGTAAGCTACTGAGGTCTTATGAGGTTTTCAAAAGCCATAGATGGTTTGTACTCAGGGGAAGAATAAAAAAATAAAAACAAACACAAAGAGACTGGTGAACTGTAATGTGATTGTTAGCTCAAGCGTTAAGCAGTGAAAATGTTAAGGGCTAGAATTTAGAAGGCATATGATGCTTAAATAGCTTTAATGTGACCTTGTGGGGCTAGTATTTTTGTATGTCAGATTCTGTTTGTGATTTATAATGATTCTGAATTTGAAATTTAGCTATTTCCTTCCCTCTTGCTGTTTGCATTAGAAAGAATTCATTGCAAAGAATTCTAAAAAAAGAACCGATATAATTTTATTTTAGGGCACAGTGAATCTAAGACTACTCCATAAGTATTCTATTTAGGATCATTTCAGAGAACAGGGAGCATTTCCTTTAACATGATTTTTATTATCATCATTTATTAGTTCTTTCACCTGTATTAATAAATATGATTTTTAGAACTGGATAGTACATAAGTTGGATTTTCTAATATTTTGTGTGTGTGTGTGGAAATGTAAGGTTTGATGTGACTCTGAAAGGCCCCTTAAATTGCTTTACCTCCTTCAGAAAATACCCTCCTTCATAGTTGAATATTCTTCCCTTTACAGAAAAGTTTTGGAGTGAGACCATTATTTTATTTACCTAGCCATCCACTTAATTTCAAAAAATTCTGTGATCAAATATTTGAATGGCAATGTCTGACCAGTGAAATGTTTGAGTGTTTTTCAAATTATTCCTGATCATAGCTTTCTTTCATTATTTTTCTCAAAGGTTATCTTTGTTGGGTATCTGTAGTGCTTCACTAAACAAATTTAATTTATGCTGTTGTGATTTCTACTTAGCTTATAAAATAATTTGTCAAGAGGATGAATATGTGGGAAAATATCAGAGAATTCTAATTAAGAGTGTTTTTCTTTATTTGAGACTTTAAAAAATATCAATAATGAAGTGTATTTTAATCTATTTATTTTTTCTTTGTCCTCTCAGGTGGATCTCCTTACTTAGCAACCAAAATAAATGAAGCAAAAGACTTACTAGAAGCAACCACCAAACACTGATTGATGCTTAAGAATCATTCTGAAGGAAAAGAAGGGGGAATATAAAATAAAAAAGTCCTGCAAATTAATCTAAACCATGGTGTTCATAATTTTCATACATGTACTGACCACAATCATTTATTCCACTGTTAAGGTATATAGTAATAAAAGATTAACAATCTATCTTTTATTATCTTTTTTTTTCTTTAAGATTTTACTTACTTGAGAGAGAGCGAGCACAAGCAGGGGGAGCAGCAGAGGGAGAGGGAGAAGCGGGCTGCGGGGCTCGATCCCAGGACCCTGAGATCATGACCTGAGCTGAAGGTAGACGTTTTAACTTACTGAGCCACCCAGACACCCCTATCTTTTTATTATCTTTTAAAGGAACACCTTAAAATTCAATGACTGATCTTCTTTCTTTTTTTTTCCTTCCTTTCTCTGTGATAGTTATACATTTTAAGTTTTTTGTTCTGTTAGTCCTAAGTTCTCCTGGCTCCCCACCCTCACTCAGTTATCATCAGTAATGTGGGAATTATGACCAATAAGTAGAAATTTTCTTACTGCTGATACTTATATTCACAATATCTCTTGTTTCCGTAGAGGACTTTAGTACTCTGCTTGTGTAAGGTTTTGAGATCAAACGCTGACTGCTATCCCATGAGAAAAATGATTGGAAACTCAATCAAATTTACTAAGTGGTGTTTTGTAAAGTAGTGGTTAGGACTTGTTAAAGAACTGTGTTCTCTCTGAGACCCTATAACTGAAGCATGAGAACTTGGAGAGCAACTAAAATGATTAAAGATTTGCAAAATGAGCCCTGTGAGGAAAGGTTGAAAAAGAGGTAGGAGAAGGCTGAGGAATTTGTCTTTAATTATAGCCTTCCAGTACTTTATATTTATTCAATTATTCATTCTGCAAATATTTATTGACCGCCTATAATGTATAAGGCTCTGTAGTGGGTCCTCTTGAGAGTTACAGGTGTGAACCAACCATGGATCATGACCCCAAAGAAGTTACATTTAGAGGAAAGATAAATCACACTGTTAGAGAAGTGCAGGTGATATGCTACAGAAGTTCAAAGAAGAAAAGAATATTTTAAACTGAGAGCATAAAGGAGGAGCTTCATAGAATAAGTGGCATGAAAACTGGGCTTTAAATACATTTAATAAGAGCTATACCATATGATTGATGAGTCAGTGTTGTTTTCCCTGAGATCAGTCACAGTTAGCAGAAATAGGATTTATTAGTGTGATTAGAGTACAGGGTTTCTCAAAAGCAATGGATGGACACATGATCTTGAAGGACCAGCCCTATAATTTACACTGTATGAGATTATTATCTCCGATAGCCCCCAGTCATCATCACTTTACTAGATACAGATTCAGATACAGGGTAATAGCATTATTTTCCAGTACTCCTTTACAAATCCTGGGTCATCCCAGGTAAGCTGAACCACTGTATTTCATCGGTCTTAAAATATTTTTTAAATACTGTGGAGGAGCTGCTTGATGTTGCTGGCAAGTGGGTACTGGCTTTGTCTGGGAGGTTCACCAGGGTGGTCAGCCAGGAGGCTGACTTCACAGGGCTTCTCCACAGGGCTGTGGAGAGAAGCATCATCACACTATGGCGGCTGTGTGACGAGAGAAAGTGGAGAGACAGGAAGTGGAAGCTGCAAACTCAAGCTGGGTCTCGGCAGTGGTTCCCATAGGCACCGAGCCTGCCTAGACTTAAAGGGAGAGTCTATAGGGGATCGTGAAAGAACTAGTAGCCGTTTTTAACATGTAGCAGGGCAGGGTTTAGATTTCTTCCCCCAATTACTCAAATCAGTTAAGGCATTGCTTTAAAAATTTTGTTAGGAGCATAGAATTCAAGTAAACTAGAGTAGTTTCAGATGACACAAGTACTACTCTAGGTAGATATTAATTCAGTAGTCATTCTGTAAATGGCATTGTACTTTTGCAATTGGATTTTAAAAGCTACCCACCGTCAACTCCTTAGTATCTGTAAAAAGCTTATTTGAATGGTTACCTATTCTCAGTAAAGATGGCTTTTACATATTTGCTGTCATTGCATATTCTTCTTAATTAAGTTCTTTGTTGATATTGCAGTTTCTGTTTATTCTTACAACTTAGATGCAATCTGAGAAAGCAGGAAAGACCTTTTAAAAATAAAACAGTTCCTTCCCAGATTCCAGAGAAAGTGTAAGTCAAATGGACAGTTAATTAAAGGGAGCACAGAATGCTATTTAGACCGTAGTTGATGGCGCCAATCTCCAGCATAGAGTCAAAAGTGGAGAGCTGTTCAGTAAGGAAAAAACTATGATGATTGCAGAAGACATTGTTTTATTAGTCTTCAGACCATTCCCTTTATTTGGTTTGAAATGCAGTTTAGTAATTCAGTTAATATTAAATACTATGTCAGGCAGTAAAGATATAAAATAAGTACATTCTTAAAATGTGTAATATGCCCAAACTAAATAGAAAAAACAGATTCTTAAATATAGAACTTGATTCTTAAATATAGAGAACTTTTTTTTTTCCTGATACTTTTGAATTAAGAAATACCAAATTTTATTACTAGGCATGCTTGTGATTACCCAGCATGGTCATTAGACATAACGTATTTTATCCAAGGACAGAAATACTTTGGTTGTCATGGAGAATCTTGAATACAAAAAAGAGCCTTTAGTGACGTATCTTCTTCAACACACTTGGCAATCAGCTTAAGGTAGTTTACTGACATTTGTCGGAGGAGATGAATCAGTGAGGCCCTTAATGTCAAAAATACTGAAGTTTCTCTGACTCAACTCACTGAAGATGAGCTATAGAGGCTGCAGCGCAAAGTTAAGTATCTAGGTAGGCCCGATTATTTTGCACATTGGGAACCATACCATCCACAGACACTCAGCTCCTCACCCACAGTCACCTCCTTAAAGGCCTCTGGCTCCAAGGAGGATTTGATGGCAGTGAGGAAATGTCAGCAGTGTGCCTCCCTCCTAACAAGGGCAACCCAGCGAGCATATCCCATTAACACTAGATCAGCATCATCTACTTGTTAAAAGCATTCCATGAATTACGGGTCAAATTTTATTTATGGTAGAGTTAGACACATTAGAAAATTAGAATTTTAATTTATTAGCTGGAAAAGTTGAGAAGTTCTCTGGACTCATTTTTTTAGGTAGAATCTAAGTGATCTGGATCATTGCCCACTAGTGAAATTGCTGGGCATGGTAGACAAAGAAAATGTTCCTTCTAATGATTTTTATGAGCTGAGTAGCTATTGTTCCCAGCTGAGTGCTCTTTTCCTTTTTTTATTGTTGCTGAGCAAAAGAATTTATAAAAAGCTTTTTTTTTATTAAAAACCCTGCTCAATTGAAATGCAAGTTCATTAAGTACTATTCATTTCTCTTCCTGCCATAATAATCCTTTCCCCCTCTGCTCAATTCAATAGTGCCTAGCAGCACTGGTCAACATTTTAAGTCTGAACAGACTATAATATAGATATAGATATGCAATCTCCAACATCAAGAGAGAGTTTTATTTCACATGGGCAGAATATGAACACTCAGACTAGATGTTAGCTATAAATTTCACATAAGTACCTCAACTTAGAAGGGGAAGATGCCCCTAGAAAGTTAAATCAACAGTGGGAAACTTAATTCAGTTTTGACAAGATGAAAATCACATTGAACTACTAGTTCAATATTGACATCTAAGCTGTAGCGCTAAAGACTAAGAAATTAGAATCAATTCCTTATCATAAGTCCAAGAGATTTTATTAATAATAACTAATACTTGTTGAGAACCTTATGCCAAGCATCCTACGTACATTATCTCTTTTAATTTTCACAGTACCCCTAAGAAATAGGTACTATTTATATCACCATTTTACAGATGAAGAAAGAAAGGTAAGGTCAGGAGTTGAGGAACTTTGCCAAAAATTATGTAATTAATAAGGAGTGGGACTAGGATCCAAATCCAGTTTGGCTTGACTCAGAAGCACATACTCTTTACCTTTTCATTATATTGCACTAATTCTAGACATGTGGGAGTCATTGTAAAATGAAGGGGCTTGCATGGCCCTATGCTCATTCTTTGATAACCCTGAACGTTGGGTGATAGGCTGTAAAATGTTTACGGAAGGCTTATGTCATTTGGCACTATGAATGAGGACTGCCTAATGTCTTGAATTCTGCTCTGGGGCTTGTGATGCCTGTCCAGCTGCACACAGTGAAAGTTCACTTGTAGAGTTTAGCAGCTGGGTTTCTCTGACTTCAGTGGGGATCGATGAAACTTGGAAGAGATTTTATGTGAAACTTTCATGGGCCAAAGCTTCCTAGGAACATCTAGAGCAAAGTTCAGAAGACAGCTCGTGAAACTGAAGCAGCAGACATTGGAGAGAAATGAAGAAATTGCTCGATATAATAAAGATGAGAATAAGAAGGCTGAATTTATTGAAAGGAACAGAGAGGTAGTGAAAAAATTAAGGTTAACAAGAGAGACAACTGAACCAAGAAGAGACCACTTACAGCGTTTGAAAGAGAATTGCCAGCGCTCAGTAGAATTTTTCAAAATCACTTTACAATATTCCCAATTGTGACTGGGTTATTTGTTCATGGCATGCTTTTATGCGAAATTCCTGAATTACATTTTGCACAGTTAAAGCCTTGCCTAGTAGAACCCATAGTTCTTAAGTTGCTGATCTAAGAATGTGTCTTAAGATTATCACTTAATTTTCTATGTTCCCAGCTGCTCTAATCAAACGGTGAAAAGGTTTCTAACTTCCAGAGATTTATAACTCTGCATGACTCTAATATTCATAGCAGATTTGTGAGTTCCTTGAATGTCAGATACACCTATATTCACAAATAAGTGCATTCCAAAGCCAACTCCATGATCTTTCCATCTCTCTGCTCTTAGACTCCCAGGGCCTTTGCTCTTTTCTTCTATAAATGTGGATAATCAAGAGTTGACTTTCGAAGAGTTTACGTCTTGGCTTCTATGCCTCTGGAGTGGGATGAAATTATAACGTTTGTCCTGTGGTGGTGGGATGTCAGCCGATATCGGCATCGTTTGCATCTCTCAGGCTGTGCTGGAATGCTGTAGAGCGCAGTGGGGCACAGAGAGCCGCATGTATAGAAATGCAGCCCTCCCTTATCAGCCCCACTCAGATCTGATGGTATGCTTTGTTCCTCAGCTTCTGGGTGCTTAAGTATTCAGTCTGCATTGTATTCTACTCTTTTACACTCTTACACTATATACTTGTTTGGGCTTTTTTCCCCTTGCAAACATTTTTTTAACCCAATATGTAAAAATTATGTACATACTTACATATATACTATTGTGTCTGTTTTGCTTGAAAATTGTAAGGGATAAACTAAGATTACTTCTATCTGTCTCGTTTCCCCAACACAGTTAAAATTAAATCCGCCTTGCTAAAATTGAATTTACACTAAATTTTTTCTGTCGTACAACTCTTGAAGAAAAGACAGTAATCTTATGTGTTATGTAACTTCATTTATACAGTGCACTCTCTTATCGGCACTGCTTTTATTTCTTTTATACCTCTATTTCAGGAGATGCTGGGCTCGGCTGCCTCTTAGGACACAGTATTGATTGGTTCACTTCTAAGGGCAACTATCAGAAACCAAAATTGTAGACACGTGGATTTTCTTAGAAGCCATTGGTGAAACTAGGGTTTTTACCCTTCATACCAAAATAAGCAAGGGGAAAAAATAGAAATCAGCCCAATAATACTTTAAAATTAGTTTTTGTATTTATCTTGTAAGGCAAATACCAAAGAAAGTGCCTATTTCCTTAGTTTCTTTCTTTCTTGCCTCAGGTGTATCCCTAGCCGTTTTTGGCCTTGCAGCACTTTTGACTGCATAAAGAACTCTAAACGTAGGCATTGGTAATCGAAATGCTGACACAACCAAACTGTTACCCCCGGGTTTTACTGCATATGTCTCCACAAATGCCTGGATTCCATGCTTAGCGTAAATGAGGGCTAGGCTACTGTTCTGTCTCCAACTTCTAGCAGGAGGGGCTCGCCCTCTGTTTCTCCTCTCTTGCCCTTCATCATCTGGCCGGCCCCATACCAACACCATGCCGCATAAAGTGGTCACGTCGTAATTCTCTCCCAGGGCCAGTTGGACAGTGGTGGGGACAGTGCACGCCGAACCTGGCCTGAGAGGGTCTCATGTTGTCGTGAGGCACCATCCTGTGATGTGTTTGCAGACCGGGAGAGGAAGGAGGACTGACAG
The DNA here is from genome assembly GCA_028534135.1 of Potos flavus. Lineage (NCBI taxonomy): Eukaryota > Metazoa > Chordata > Mammalia > Carnivora > Procyonidae > Potos > Potos flavus. Next base: position 47,902,180 of record CM052883.1, read on the forward strand.
TGTTGGGCTAACATACCATAAAGGGGGTGTCTATCATAAAATGCCAGCTGGAGTTTTGTTTTGTCAGGAGAGGAATATGTTTTCCACAGCAGTCTGCTGAATTAAGAACAATATACTGAGTCCTACAGTGAACGTGTTCTATTTGACTCTGTTGATAGGATTTATGTATGGAACATCAATTTTCTGTACAGACATAATTGAGTACATATTACCATGATAAGAAAACTGCAAGCATATATATGGTTGTGTAGGCTGTTAAATTTTAAGAAATGTAACGAAGAGGAAAATCAAACAAACCTGAAAACCACGCCGCTGATGAAATTATTAACCTGAAGTTTTTGCTCAAGATAATATGTGAAGTACATAGACTCTATGTAGAAATACAAAGACAAATAAATTATCTTAATGTGTTACGATCTTCCTTTTCGGATTGAATTTTTTAACAGCAAGAATGCGTAACAGGCAGTTCCTCCAGTCTGGTGGATGGCTTGGTGACAGGGGTTCAGCAACAGCTTCTGCCCTCAGGGCTCCGAGTGTCTGGTGTCAGGAGGTCCAAGGGCCTCTTGTCCTCGTGCGTTTTTCCCCCAAAGCCAGGCTGAAAGTTACTCCTGGGGGCAGAAGAAGAACTTGGCTGACCAATCTGTCCCCAGTCTGAAAGAACTATGGAAGAGTCCTACCCGCGTAGTTAGTGGAGATCAGCCGGAGGCCAGGCGTCATTGTTCAGAGCCTCCTCCGTGGCTAGTGGTGGAATTACCATGGCATACTGTGACTGCAGGGGACAATTTGATCAACCAAAAGAGGTTTAAAGATTTTTAGTGTTGGTGTTACAACACAGGTTCTGACGTTCTGGATCCAGTGAGGAAATGCATAGCAGTTGACTGCTTAACTTTAGGTTTTATAGGGGTGCCTGGGTGGCTCAGTGGGTTAAAGCCTTTGCCTTCGGCTCAGGTCATGATCTCAGGGTCCTGGGATCAAGCCTTGCATCGGCTCTCTGCTCAGCAGGGAGCCTGCTTCCCCCCTCTCTCTCTGCCTGCCCCTCTGCCTACTTGTGAACTCTCTCTCTCTGTCAAATAAATAAATAAAATCTTTAAAAAAAAAACACAAAAAACTTTAGGTTTTGTGTCCCCCAAACCCCAATAGCAAGCATTTCTTGTTTGTAAGGCGGCCTAACCTGAGGCCAAGCTTTTGGTGTTTGCTCTGTGGGAGTTAAAAATCCACAATGTGGCAGTCGGAGTTTTTCTTTGTCCTGATAAGCCCATCTGCTTTTGTCCTCTCCTACTCTCGGCTTCTTTTTCACTTTCGCACCAGCCACACCTGCATCAGGCTGGGAGACTCCCCAGCATCAGGGCACTGGGGCGTAATTTCTGCGGCGCCATCCGTGAGCTCTGGGGCCACAGCCCAGCACCCCAACCCGCCTCCCCGTGTTCGCTCCTGGGAATACCATCCACCTACCTTCCCAGAGTGAGACGGTGAGACTAATGACAAAGGAATGGGAAATAATGAAATAATGAGAACTTATAATGAAATATGAGGACACCTTCAACAGAGGTTTGTTCAAGGCATTTTTAATATTTTTGCGAGGAATGGCAACATTGATTTTTTTCATCTGAGAACCATTCTGCATGTGTACAGAGTTGGAATGTTGGAACATTCTCTTGTAGGGGCACCTGGGTGGCTCAGTCGGTTAAGCTGCTGCCTTTGGCTCTGGTCATGATCCCAGGGTCCTGGGATTGAGCCCCGCATTGGGCTCCCTGCTCAGTGGGGAGCCTGCTTCTCCCTCTCCCTCTGCCTGCTGCTCTCCTATTTGTGCTCTCTCTCTCTCTGTCAAATAAATAAAATCTTAAGAAAGAAAGAGAAAGAAAAAGAAAGAAAGGAAGGAAGAAAGGAAAAGAAAGAAAGAAACTTCCTCTTGTAAATGGGCGAAATGCCTCACCCACAGCCTAATAGCACAGACTTTGAAGTCGGTATTTATTTCCAGCTCCACGTATGAATCTCTGCTCCATTTTGTAGGTAGCTGAGAGATAATACTGCATTATTTTAAGTTTTCTACCTGGAGCTAAGTGTATGAGGCAGCCAATGTTGAGCACACACTCCATCATGCAAAGAATGCTCAGTACAGGCTCTGTTCTGCAAACTTGACACACTGATGGATTTGGAATTTTCCTTTACAACCCAGCCAATCAGGTGTCCGACTATACCTTGAAGCCAATTAGTATTTTTCACAGAGCCAGGTGCAAAGCTGCCAGGTAACATCTGTAAGTGACTTGCATTGCTCTAATGGGATCTGCATATGTTCAGCCCTATATGAAGATGTTTTTCACTTGACACAGAGTCATCTTTGGTCTTGTTCTCCACCCACTCCATTAAGCAGACACACCTACACATGTTACCGATTTGATTTGCTTTCCGAGGAGGATGGTGCCTAGAGTTTCTCTTCCTGATGCTAATATTTGTGCAGATGCCTCTTGGGAAACTACCCATCCAAGGTGCTTTCAGAGGGGAGGGGACAGCAAATCTTATGTTATTATCAAGGCGTTCTTCTGATAATCCTGCATGTCTAACCTAAATTATCCAATAAGGATTTATTTGAGGATCTTGTGTTTTCTTTTTTTAACAATATGTTTAAAGATAGCACTATTCCTCAAAGGGAGAACACACCTGAGTTCCTGTAACTTTGGGGACTGAACACTTGGATTCTAATCCCCTAGCTCTGCAGCTCATAAGCTGCGTGACTCTAGGCAGGACGCAGCCTTTTCTGAGCCACTTGAATTAGCTGTTTTCTAAGAGGCAAGCAGTCTGTTGAAGAAGCACTTGTTCCCAAGTCACACAGACCTAAGTGTAAGTGTCTGATCCACCTTCGATTAGCAGAGTGATCTTGTGGCCTCTCTGGTTTTCCTGATCCATAAAATGGGTATAATAATATGTACCTAAGAGGTGATTTCAGGAGTTTAATGATTTCATCCATAGGGATGTGCCTGTTTATCAGTGCCTGTACATGGTAGCTGCTCCACAAATGTTCGTTTTTACTGCTTATCTCTTTGGCTTTACTATTTTTTTCTCTCTCAAGTACCGTACAAATAAAACAACAATTAAAGGATTTTTAAAAGAATGAATAACAAATTACCAATGATTCCAACATCCTAACATCAACCATTTTCTTTTTTCCGGGGCCCCTTCCTGTGCATCTTAATATAGATCTTGGGAACTTATCTTCCAGAAAATGCCTGTGGACAAATACACAGATCTCTAGATTGGAAATCAAGCTATAATATTTTACGGTGACACTGTAATAAAATTGGAATGTTTTTACTAAAACGAATAACTGGGTGCCTGGGTGGCTCAGTGGGTTAAAGCCTCTGCCTTCAGCTCAGGTCATGATCTCAGGGTCCTGGGATCGAGCCCTGCATCGGGCTCTCTGCTCAGCGGGGAGCCTGCTTCTGCCCCTCTTTCTGCCTGCCCCTCTGCCTACTTGTGATCTCCCTCTCTGTGTCAAATAAATAAATAAAATCTTTAAAGAAAAGTAAAAATAAAATGAATAACTGATTATCAATGCTAGTGACTAAAGAAGAATATTTGCTCTTATTTACTTAACAGTTGAAAAATCGATCCAAGAGAATCTAGAGAAAGAACAGTCCTTTGGCCAGCTTTACCGCAAAGCAAGGTATGGCAACTGACAATTATTGAGTACCTGATGTTTGTGCCTGACATTCTTTTATATACATGATGTCTTTACTCCCCAAAACAACCCAGTTAGCCAGGTATTTTTATGCCCATTTCATCAACAGAGGGGGGCGGTTCAAGAGCTTAAACACCTTGCTCAGAATCCCACTTAGGAAGGCGTGGAGTTAGATCTGATCCCAGGTTGACTAATCCCAAAGTCTGTCCTCTTTCCCTTATCCTGCTGCCTCCTAGGGAGTGTTCTCAGCCAAGTACAAAACTCCTCACCCTTAAGATTTTTAGCCTAAGTTCCTAAAAACTTCACTCCTGGCTTAGAGTGGATGCTGGGGATTTTATTAAGTCTCCTCGGGGTGGTCATTCATTCCAACATGATCGCAGTCCAAGGACCTCCCTACCTCTGAAGACATTTGTCACTTGTCATGTTGCGTTCAGGATGCCAGAGGAGGCATCCAGCAAAATGAACGGAGGTCCTTTTGTGACAAATAGACTTACAAAGCTGGAGTTAGAGCTGGAAAAGACTTGCAGATCTGCAGGCCTCCTTCAGGCGCTGTCTGATGGATTTCCAGATCCATGGCATTTTCTAAGCATTTGATCACAGCAAAGAGGATAAACACTGCGAGTTAAAAGGGATACCATCAGGCCTGGGGGCAAAAGAGAATGTTACCTCTTTTATGTCCCCTCCATCGGGAAACGGCAGGCTTCCAAGAACTCAGGCTTTAGAGACAGACTAATGTGGGTTTAAATTCTGGCTCGTACACTTGCTCACTGTGTGGCTTTAGACAAGTTACTTAACTACTACTTCTTTTTTTTTTTTTTTTTTTTTAAGATGTGGGTCTCTATTTTTAAGGAATTATTTCTTTTTAAAATAAAAATGGGTCACAAATTACTGCTTTGCTAGATATAGTAACCATTATATCACTCTTGTTTTATCAACTGGTTCTTATTCATTCATTTATTTATTTATTTAAAAAATTTTAATTCCAGTATAGTTAACATACAGTGTTATATTAGTTTCTGGTGTACAATATATAATGCTTCAACAATTCTATACATTACTCAGTGCTCATCGTGATAAGTTGTTACTTCTATGAGCCCTCAGTTTCCTTATCTGAAAAATGGGGATCATGTCACCACTTCACAGAATTGCCGTGAGGATGAAATAAAGTGATGTGAGTCAAATATTGGACATAGTGCCCGGTGCATAGCCAGCATTTCCTCACTGTGCACGTGACTGATTTCCTCTCATGAAGCCAGGGCTTCTCTACTTTCACTATTCCTTGGGTTCACCTGTGTAGCTTTTACAACTCTTAATGTCCAGGCAGTGTCCCAGACTCTCAGAGTTTCTGGGGCAGGAGCCAGGTGATGGTTTTTTCCAAAGCCCCTCTGGTATGTCCACGCCCAGCCAAGATGGGGCATCCCGGAACCGGGTACAGTGTGATCGACCCAGCAGTGCACAGGGTTGAGCCTGTCTGCACGGGCTCTGCAGGAGCACAGTGGATCAGGCATAGGGGACTGAGGGCCACAGGGCCATGGGGAGGGGGGACTCTCAGCTCTCCCTGGGAGCTGTGGGCAGAGCTGTCCCCAGGGCCCAACCCAAGTTAATCATTCTGGGGCCATTCCTTCCCCGCCCCCGCCCCCAAAGCATTTTTATCCAAGTGAAACCAGCTTAAAATGGAATTTGAGGGCATCTTGGGAAAGAACCATGGCTTAAGCAGACCGCTTAAGGGGAGATGGTATGCAAAGGGGGAGAAGAGACAGCAGAAGGAGATGGTGAGAGCAAGCCCCTACTCTCAGGTCCTGACCACGAAGGCGCTCTGACTTTCAGTGCAAGGTGCCCAGAGTTACCCTCTCCTTCTCCCTCCAGAGTCAAAGACCAATGGACTCATTACTTTGGATGAGGTCTCCCCGAATCGTTGTTGGGAAGTGCAGTGTTGTTAGTCCCGGGACGAGCAATATCACTGGGGAGCCAGTGAGAAATGCAGAATCTCAGACCCCCACCCCTCTGCCAACCTCCTGAACCAGAATCCCTAGTGATGGGGCCTAGGACTATGCAATTAACAAGGTTCCCAAGTGAGTCTGATGCTCATTAAAGATTGAGAACCACTACTACAGTGAAAACAGAACAAGTTTTAGAGGTGAGCAGTGCTTCTAAGTTTGAACCCTGGCTCTTTCACTTAACTGTGTAATCTTGGAAAAGTTAACTTCTCCGAACTTAACCTTAATAACAGACTGCCAAGGGGATTGTGGATGGAATCTGGGGGGGTCTACAGACTGGGATGGGAATGAAAACATTTTCATTCTCGCTAATCTTTAACTGAAATTTAGCGTGCTGTTTAATTATGAATGTCAGCAACAAATTACGGTAGTTTTAGCAACCTACGACTTTGTAATGGAAGTCACCGAAGTTTGCATATCATGTTACAGTTGTAGATATCTCTATATACGTTTGTGTTCATCTTCTTCAAAATTATAGCTTTAGACTTGCTGCAAGGTCTCGATATTTAATGTAGTAATAATGAGGCACTTACTCCATCATAAATGTTTTAAATCTTTATGAAGATTGTGTTTTAAGCTAATTGGTTTTCTTCGTAATTTTATTTATTTATTTTTTAATGCGTGCATTTGAAAACTTTATTCTGAAAAGGAGTTCAGTGCCCCAGGGCACAAAAAAGTTTAAGAAACCCCTTTCCTGCTTGCAAGTTGTGATGATTAAACAAGGGAATCCAGCGTGTCTAACACTTAGCAGAGAAGTAAATAACAGCACCCTGACTGTTCTCCTCAACATCATCATACTTTGTCCTACACCTGGACCATAGGATCCTCCAGTCTTTCCATATGCACTGTGTCTAGTCAACATTCCCTGTAGGCGTCTTTCTGGTTAATTCTGGTTTTATGGAATGAAAATTATTCCTTACTGAGTGTCTGCTCTGTGCCAGAGACCTCTCACTAGCTCTCACTAGCTGGTGATGGGAAAGAAGGCATTCAACCTTCACATGGCTATGTATACTCCTATATCTAGATGTAGGGGAATAGATTAAGGGCTCCTGCATCCTCCTGGTTCAAAAAGACTATAATAGAGGTGGTATCATCTGGCTCACTGAACATTTACAATCTCTTAGTTCTTGTACACTCAACAAACACTTATAGAGGAATACATGGGGAGAAAGTTCCTTGACATTGGTCTTGGTGATGACTTTTTGGATTTGATACCAAAAGCAAAGGCAACAAAAGCAAAATTAACAAGTAGGACTACATAAACTAAAGAGCTTCTGCACAACAAAGGAAACCATCAACAAAATGAAAAGGCAACCTACCAAATTGGAGAAAATATTTGCAAAGCATATATCTGATAAGAGGATAACGTCCCAAATATATTAAAAAACTCATATAACTCAATAGCAAAAAACCAAACAACGTGATTAAAAAATGGGCAGAGGATCTGAATAGACATTCTTCCAAAAAAGGCATACAGATAGCCAAGAGGTTCATCAAGGAAATGCAAATCACATCACATCAAACCCATAAAAACCACAATGAGCCATCAGCTCACACCTGTTATAGAAAGTCTATCCTCAAAAGATAAGAGATAGCAAGTGTTGATGAGGATGTGGAAAAAAGGAAATCCTTGGGCACTGTTGGTGGGAGTGTAAATTAATGCAGCAAGGAAGGAACACAATGTGGAAGCTCATAAAAAAATTGAAAACTGAACTACCATATAATCCAGCAATCCCATTTCTGGATATGTATCCAAAGGAAATGAAGTCAAGATATCGAAGAAATATCTGCACTCCCATGTTCATAGCAGCTTTATTCACAATGATCAAGGTACATACAGAAACAACCTTAGCGTCTGCAACAGATGAATGATTAAGAAGATGTGGTACAGATACATGATGGAATATCATTCAATTACGAGGAAGAGGGAACTCTTGCCATTTGCAACAGCATGAATGGACCTTAGCATTATGCTGAGTGAACTAAGTGAACTAAGTCAGAGAAAGACAAATGCTGTATGATCTTACACATGTAGAATCTGAAAAGGCCAAACTCATAGAAACAGAGAGTAGAATGGTTGCCACCGGCTGGGGCATGGGATAAATGGGGAGATGTTGGTCGAAGGGCATAAACTTTCGGTTGTAAGATGCATAAGTTCTGGGTATCCAACGCACAGCACAGTGATCATAGTTCGCAATACCATATTATACACAGGAAAGTTGCTGAGAGAGTAGATCTTAAATGTTCTTACCACACACAAAAAAATGGTAACTATATGATGTGATAGAAGTGTTAACTAAACCTATTGTAATTATTTTGCAATGATTATGTATAAGAGACCAAATTATCAGCTTGTATATCTTAAATGTATACAACATTACATGTTAATTATATCTCAATAAAGGTGGAACAAAAATAAAATTTAAAGAAATAACAACAACAACAACAAAAACCCGCTAAGTCCAATTGGCTCTATCCATTTATGATTTTGTACTCATGTGCTTTACTTTTGTTTGGTTCTGTTTCATCACAGAGTTCCTGGCCTGGGGTTCAGGGGTTCTGGGCCCCTGAGAGATTTTTATTTCCATTACAGATCCTTTGCAACAATGGTATATCTAGGCTCATGGAAACTGCGCTGGTTTACTGGACACAGACTATTTAGGGAGCACTGAGAAGTCTGGGGTTCGGGAGAAAGGAAATAACATTTATTGAATGCTTGGCACGAGGCATTTTACATTCATTTTAATCTCTAATTATTAGTGCACACAAAGGTATTTACAAAAAAGACTTCTGCCCATTTCACAAATAAGAAAACCAAAGTCTAGAGAGGGTAAATGGCTTTCCTGCATCACCCAGCTAGCAGGAAGGATCAGAGCTGGCATCCGAACTGTAGTGTGTCTGCCTAACACCCAAGACAGTCGAGGCCAGGCTCTTTAAAACCCAGCTGTAACTCCTTATAGAAAGTGCTTCCTACCACCAATGGGCCCCCGCCGCCACGCCAAAACCTCTGTGAGACATTACTCTGTATCCTGCTCGAAGCCCACCAAGATCACCAAGTTGTCAAAGAAAGAAGCCCTGGAGTCTCAGCAGAGTCTTCGAAACATCCCACTTTGATCTTGGTGCGGAGCTTGGGGTCACCCTGGACTCTCTGGGCCTCAGGCGTGTTGGGCATCAAGCTCCACTTGACCTTGCTCTGGATTTCGCTGTACTGCGTCCCTGCCATTTTGCTCTGCTGATGAGAATGTTACATGGGGCAGAGTTGAAAGCTCTCCTGCAGCCCTGGGAGATTGCATCTATTTCTGCTTCCTTATCTGTGTGTTCTTTCATTCTATCAGACAAGGAAATTAAATAGGTCTGGCACCATTTGCTCTTCAGAAAGCTACTTTGGCTGCTAAATCTACCAAAAAGGGTGGATTTATTTGGGTGTTCCTTTCCGAAGTGAGTGAACGGGCCTTTTCAGAGCTGCCTACAATTAGCCAAAAGGCCTGAGCTGCCGTGCCAGGCCCACCTGTCAAAAAGATGGCAGCCAAATGGGGCAGATGGGATCAGAGCAAGGCCTCTTAATTTAGCCTCGGAGTCCTTTCCCACTCTGTTCTGAGTGCCCCTGGAAATAGGAAATCCGTGGAAGGCAAGAACATGAGTCAGAGAAAACCATCCAGGAGCCTGTGCATTAAAAACTCACCTCCAAACCACGACAGTAATTCTTTAGGGGGAAAAAAAAGCTGAAAACCAAAATTAAATATTGGTTTTGCTCATGCTTCCTGGAAGGCTCTCCCTTGCTTTGTCTTCTTTGTGAATAAATGTCTACCTCTCCATCCTTCAAAGGTCATCCCCTCTCAGGAGCTTTCCCCAGCACTGCCTCCTCTCCCCACCTCCCCAGGCAGAGCCCGCCGATGCTTCTTTGTGCATATTGAAACAACCTCTTGGCATAGTTGTGAGTTCATATTATTGTATATTTTTAATTTTGACATGCTCCAAGAGAGAGATAAGGTGGATTGCAAATGTACAATTAAAATGTAACATAAACCACATACTTTAAAGTAGGTGAAAAATCGAGGCATGGGGAAATACAGGTTTAAAACGTAAGAAGTAACAAAGAATGAGGTTTATGCATAGAACCCACATTCTGGGGTCTTCTACTCAGGCTTCAGATGGGCCACAGCTTCAGCCCTAAGCTTTACAGCAGCCAGCCCAGCCCTTTGAGGGGTCGTCAACAATGTCCTCAGCAGCATCCTCGGAATGGACATAGTACATCTCATGGGGCTGTGTTAGGAAACATACTTTAGTGTCCACCTATGGCATCACATCTAAGTGCCCTTCGGGGTAAGCCATTCTGCACCATGGCCCATTCCAGGAGATCTGGCTACACAGTCTTTGATTGGCCTGGCCTGGTTCACAGACAGGCTTTACTGAATCAGAGGAACTGTAGGTCTTGCCGGCCTCCGTGGAGACTTGGAGAAGAGTTATGCAGTGGTCAGGAAGGATATTCATTCTCTTCATTACTGAGCATCGGAGCCCCTTCTTAGCGTTGTGGAATTCCCTGAGCTGATATGGATCCTCTCTACCGTTCTAGAAGCTGAAAGGGGCAGCTCCTTTGCAACTGGGAGGTGGGCAGGTGACCCGGGCAGCACCAACTTGCCCTGGAGTTACATTAACAACGTAGGTACTGGCAGCGGCTGCAGAAGGATGACCTTTTGAGGGTAGCACCAGCACCCATGGTGGCACTCGTGACTGGTGGCACTCATGACTGATGTCAGTACTATCAGTAGTGGAGACTGTGACCTCCCCACTTGATGCAAGCCACTGTCCTGGCTGCAGGACACTGAACCTGGTTCCCGTGCCCTCCTGGTGATTCTGTGCACCTCTCAGTATCCTTGTAATGAGTTTATTTTCTGCTAAAATCAGCCTGCGTTAGTTCCAGTTGCTTGCAAGATTCATGCAGCATTCTGATTCATGCAGCTCTTCTACTCTGCCTCTTGCTATTTGCACACAGAGCAAAGGAAAGTCAAACCACTACAAAAATCAGGTCTGAGTAAGAACATAAGGACACAACCCAGGTCTGCCCACAAAGAGTCCCTAGAAGCGTGGATAGAAGAATTGAACACATGAGGGGAGACTATTCCAGCGCTGGCCCACCTGGAATCTCAAAGCCTAGAATTGTGCTGTCCAATATGGTAGCCAGTGGCCGCACGTGGCTGTTAAAATACGAATTTAGTTAAAATTAAATACAATTAGAGATTTATTTTCTCAGGTGCACTAGCCCCATAACAAGTAATCAATAGCCACCTGCACCTAGTGCCTACCATTTTGCACAGCAAATATACAGAATAGTTTCATCATTGCAGAAAGCTCCATTGCACCATGCTGGCCTAGGACGTTGAGATTCCAGGGAAGCGGTAGGATTACTGCCTTGTTTGGCCACATCCATCTTTCTGGTGGCCAGTGAGGCTAGGTGTACAAAGGCAGTGGGCCGGCAGTTCTGTGCTTCTCCATCCTGGTGGACCTCAAATCCATACCAGCTGGCAGGACCAGGACACACTGGGTGTGCCCTGTGAGAAATGGCGGAGGTGTGGGGAACCCCGATTACCCTCCTGCGTCTTTGTCTTGTTTACGTCCCATATGCTGCTTGTTGTTGGCTGCCTCAGAGGGAAACAAAAGTAAAGGTAACTTTGAATCTAGTCTGCCCATCATTCTCATGGTTCTAGGACCTGGATGGTGCTCTGCAGCCCAGGCAGGGACAGAGGCTGCCTCGTGCAGAGACATGTGTTAGCGGTGGGGGCTCTGTGCTTACCCAGAGCTGGCACAGTGCTCGGCTTACTGGAAGCACCCAGCAAGTGTTCATCGGGTTGACACAGATCTAATGCAGACCCCCAGGCAGGGACCTGGTGTAGGACAGTCAGGTAATTTTCACGCCAAATACCTTTCATTCAGGGGATGAGGGAGACAGTATAATAATGATGACATGATGGTATATGAAAAAAATGGGAATTTAGGGTTTAAGTTTATTATAATTGGAATTATGGAAAAAATAGGTTGCATGTGTGAAGATGTTTGGAGTTATGGGATTTTTTTTTCTTTTAAAATTCCTTAAATATGATATATATCAGGACAGTTAAGAATGTGGTCAGACAGATGTGATCCCTTCTGTGAAATGAGAGCAGTAAGAGTGCCTACTCATTGGGTTGTATGAGGAATAAATGAGATAATGCATGAAAAACATTTAGGACAGTCCTTGGCATGTGATAAATGCTATGTACAAGATGGCAATTACTGTGATTTTGCTCTAGAAATCTGCAAGATAATAAAAGATTGAGGATCCTTGGCATCCCTATCATGTTATGGCTTTAGTCTCCTTTCTGGTGGGACAGGGCTGGGAAGGGGCTGAGCCTGGGGTGGTTTCTGGATCCCATCAGTCCCAACCCTCTGCCCACAGGGCAGCCCTGCTAAGTCTCCATTGCCTGCTCCCTCCACGAAGATGCTGCCAACCTTCTCATACCATTTTACACTTCTTGGTTTAAGCCAGGGAGGTTTGGAGGGATTATTTTTTTAATTACAAGTCTGTCATTTTTGCAAATGATTTTGCCCTTTGTAGCAATTCCACCCCCAAACAAACACACTCTCCAGTTTTCTTTCCGTCGCCCTGTCTCATCCCTTCTGTTCACATCCTGCGGCTATTAATGAGGGCTAGGTCAGCAACCTGGAAGGACCCACAGAGCCACCTCCTCCTCTCTCCCTCTTTCCATCTCTGTGCATATTTGTGTCTTTTCCTGTGCATCTGTTTCTGTTCCTCCTCCCTTGCCTGTCACTCTTCTGTTCTTTGTGTCCCTCGAATCTTCAAAACCCCTTTGGAGGCTGTGGTTTGGAATGCAGGTACTACTAATAAAAACCAAGCCCCCCCCCACCCCCCCAAGCTCCAACACACCCTCAGCAGACATCTATTGGAGGAGCAGGAAGGGGGCTGCCCATCAGAAAATGGATTTCTCAGGTGCCTGGGTGGCTCAGTCGTTAAGTGTCTCCCGTCGGCTCAGATCATGATCCCAGGGTCCTGGGATCGGGCCCCGCATCGGGCTCCCTGTTCAGCGGGGAGCGTGCTTCTCTGCCACTCTCCTGCTTGTGTTCCCTCTCTCACTGTCTCTCTCTCTCTCTCTCTGTCAAATAAACAAATAAAATCTTAAAAAAAAGAAAGAAAATGGATTCTTCCTTCCTAGGCAGGAGATCAAAATGCATCCCCCTTTTTACCGCCCTCTCTCTGAAAGAGAAATTACTGTACAGGGATTCCTGCCTGGAAAAACTTCTGGTTGAGAAAGTCCTATCGCAAAACAAACTTTTAAATATCCGATGTATTGAAACAAAATCTTTGTGGCTGTTTAACTGGTTTAGTCTACTTGTAGACATGCAGAATACTAAAAATAAAATGTTTATAATTATAGCATTGTGCTGTATCTTAACCCTTTCATAATATTTTTTTTGATATATTATCCCACTCTTTGTTTCTCAGGGTAACCTTTTCATAGTAGGAGAGTTCTATTATTTTTTTAAGATTAATTTATATGTTTTTGGGAGAGAGAGGGTGGAGGGACGGGTGGAGGGAGAGGGAGAGACAGAATCTCAAGCAGACTCCCCACTGAGTATGGAGCCTGCCAGCCCAGCAAGGGCCTGAGTCCCACGACCATGAGATCATGACCTGAGCTGAAACCAACAGTCAGACACTTAACCAACTGAGCCACCCAGGGGCCCCGAGGTGGTATTATTGCCTCCACTTTTAAGGGTGGGAACTGAGGTTCAGAGAGACACAATGATTTGCCCACTGTCACAAAGTTTCATTGTCCCAGGGCCCCCGTCCGCTGGGGACCTTGAGGCCCTGACTCCCCTCCATGCCTCCAGCTCTCAGACTCTATGGTTCCCTCCAGAAATTCCAAACAACTCAGACCGAACTTGCCCCAGAGAATCTGTGTGGCTTCGATGCACATGGTGTCCTGTCTAAATCGTGGTCTAGGGCCGCAGGAGCTGGCTGGGACTCCAGGCTGAGCGCCGCTCAGAGATCTAATCACGTTCTCAGTTTCAGTCACTGCATTGAATCTTACAGAGCTGCGAGAGCCAAAGAAGAAACCCCGGCGACAGAAGGAGCTCTCGGAGGGTTTGGTGGAATAAATTACTAAACACTTGGGTTTCTCTAAAAGTGATGAAACTTAATTTCTGGTACGATACTGGGATAAACAAAATGTAATCTACAGCATTGTCCTAGTTCATCCAAATCATATCTTCTTTTTCCATGTAAGTAATTGGAAAAAAAAAATTGCAGAGGCCTGGACCATTATCTTATTTAGATCCGATTTTAACCAGAACGGCAAAAATTTCAAACTGAAGGCAAGTGCATAGTCGCTGTAAATGCAAGTCAGAGTTCAAGGTGAAGTAGCTCCCCGGTATGATGGCAAATGCAAATGTTTAAAGCTACTCAACAATTTTCCCCTTGCAGCTGCCCATTTTATCTCTTGCAAAACTAGTAATGATACAAGCAGTTGATTATGGTTTACAATAGCAATAAACCTCTCACAATTGGTTGTTTCTAAAATAAATAGCCATTCTGTTAAATGTTAAATAACAAGTCATAAACTGCTGAAAACAACCAATTTCTTGTGGATTATTGCCTGAATAAATTTCAGCGGGAACGGCAGATCATTAAGCCGTGAACACCACAGATCAAAACCACTGAAATTAAAAAAAAAAAAAAAAAAAAATCAATCAATCAATCAACTAATCCATGAAGAAGAACTCCTGTTTTCCCAACAAAATCACACCACGTATTATAACATATTCTTTGGATCTTCTCCTTTTGGTGGTCACGGTTAGCTCTATTCTTGCCCAAATCCTTACGCACTCTTTCAGAGATGGGAGAATATCTAGCCTGGTGGTGAAATTGGCCCCCTCCGAGGGCAGACAGTTTCACACAGCTGCATTCTATAGGCACTACGTGTAAAGTCTACAATATTCCAATTGATAAAACACAGACCTGTCCACTAAGTTACACATTTGAGTCAAAGCTCAGTGGCAAATATATTCAAACCGCAGCTCTAATAGAAGCTGTTCTTGCAAGAGGAGCCAACTTCATGAGAGTAATTGACAGAAGATTCCTTGCCATGGCAACCGGGGTTATCTCTCTGGAATAACAACGTTAACCTCTTTCATAACCAGTTTTTCATCCTTAAGTATAAAAAGCAGTTGCCTGCATCTTGCGTGATCTTTTATTTTTATTTTTGAGTGAACAGTTAGCATGTTGATAAAAATAGGACAAGAGGCGGGGGAACCAAACGAATTTCAAATTTCTGCTGGAAAAAGCATGACAATGGGTCTTGTGGGCAGAGCGGTTAAAGGGTAGGAAGGATGATGGCAGAGAGATTTCTGTTCATCCGTCACCTTTAAAATAGCCTCCTGTGGGGCGCCTGAGTGGCTCAGTTGTTAGGTGGCTGCTTTCGGCTCAGGTCATGATCCCAACTGGGATCAAGCCCTGCATCGGGCTCCCTGCTCGGCAGGAAGCCTGCTTCTCCCTCTCCCACTCACCCTGCTCCTGTTCCCTCTCTCACTGTGTCTCTCTCTGTCAAATAAACAAATAAAATCTTCAAAAAAAATAATAAAATAAAATAAAACAGCCTACTGCATCGCATGGATTTGCTTCGGGCTATCTGGGGCTAGGCTGGAGACTTTTTTCAAATTGTATTCCTGCCTCATTCTTTGACCTCATAACCCCTGATACATGTGCACACACGTGCACACACACACACACACACGCCCCTACCTTAGCTGTGTTCAAGTGCCAAATAATAAATGGTCTGTGGAAAATGGTGGAAAAATGCATATTCTATCTGGGAAAATACCCATATTCTATCACCTTTTTGAACGACATTGCTAAATGGATCCCAACCCCTTCTCTTCTTACATCTTGAGTTCTGTGGAAGCCTTAGACGTCAGCACGTTAAAATGTCCCGGCGGCATTTCAGCAGCACCTCGAGTAGATCCCGTGCCGCTGCTCTGGGCCTTGCTTCTACCAGCCGTCTCTGCAAGTGAAAAGCGAGGCACTCCAGCCTCAAGGAACACTTGGATGATGATGAGGAGAGACAGACCATAAACCTGGCTGGGCTGCCGCGGAGTCTCATTCTCCCCATCTCCTATCCCAGCTCAGAATCATTTCCCATGGGAGTCAGCTTAATTGCAATTGCTACCTCGACAGGTTGAGCAATCTTTCTTGAGGCTTGTGTATCATTCAAAGTCACAGTCTTGCAAGCGAAGTCCCCAGTGGTAATCTCGGAGAATTTCCATCCTCTGCTGAGGAAAGCACCTAGGTGGGAAAGATAAAAAGGTGTCACCAGGGCTACCACGAGAGGAATCTGGGAATATGGTATTGAAAAAGAGCAGAACAACGGGGGCCAAAAGAGAGGGAAGGCAGGAGAATCCTTCCAGGCAAAGTTCTGACCTGATTTGGATTTAAGCGAGCCAATGAGCCAAAAAGAATGACAAGAGATTGCAAAAAATGTTCTGTGAAGCAACTTTGTACTAAGTTTGGAAGTAGGAAGAATTTTTTAAGAAATCCATTACATTGGACACAAACACTGAAGATCTCCTCAGATTCCCTTTATGACCACCTTACTTCCGAAGGTGCTGCCCATTCCCACATCCCCCACTGACAGCGTTGTTGCCTTTGCCAAGCCCTGGAATTGCCTGGATGCCAAGCGGAGGCCCTAAGCCTCACAGCCTCACTGCCAAGCACATTCATTCCAAGTTGCTGTCCACCCTGGGAGTTAGATGTAATGCCACAGCCACGGGACATGGGACCTGGTTTCCTGAGTGGCTGCTGAGGGACCAGATGACACCCAGAAGAGCAGAGTGTTGCCTCCCTGGGAGTGAACCTGGGCTCAGGTCACTGGAGATGGAGAGTCTATTCTGTCTCTACCCTGGGGTACGGTTTCTGCTGGCAAACCTACAGCGGTTCCTTGGGCTGAGGGGACACACCGCAGAGCAGCCCGTGTCTTTGGCCACCCACCAAGAAGTGCCTGGGGCTGTACCATCACATCACATTTTCTTGTCTTCCCTGCCTTTCCTCCCCTGTTTTTCTCACCCTCCCCGCTCTAGGATAGCTGTACTATATCCTTGCCTCAGGCTCTGCACGCAGGATGTGGCTGAGAAAACCACCTCTAAGAGTCCTACTCAGGACTCTGGCAATGTTCTCTAAACAGCTTTTAGGCAAATAAATGGGTGGTGAAAAGTATAGCCCTTCTCTCTGAGTGAGTCCGAAGACCGACCCTCCCTTTCATTTGTTAACTGATTCCTGACTCAGCCACCTCCGGAAGCCATAAGTTTCCTAAAGACTGAGGCTTGAGAAAGAGTTGGTTATTTGCTTTTAAGAAATAACGTAATGGGCCTTTCTTATTCATCAGCAAAGGTATTGAACTGGGAGAAAATTAAGCCTCTTTGCATCCAAGGTGTTTGCAATAAGTTTCTTTTAAAACAGAAAAGAAATGTATTTTAATAATCCAAAGAACAGTAGCAACAGCCACAAAACCCCATCATAAATTGCTGGTGTTAGCAGACTGCGCAGACTTAAGGCCTCCTTTAAAATGCACAGAGGTGGCATCGCCTTTCCTGGTTGAGAGGAAAGAACACCGATGCTCCTGCTTTGCCACTCAATGCTCTCCTCACGAAGTCTTGCTAAACCCTGTGGCTCGTGTAAATATTTCATTATTTACGGGTGTGTTGGTTTATTCATGTGTCTGCCCCAGCCGTCCTGTGATCTCTTTTTGTTTTGCTGAGTCTGTGTGTGACTGGTGGGTGGCAGCTGGTGCTAATGAGGCCAAAGTCTGGGTTCAGTCCCCGCAGGGACCAGTTAACGTCACTCTGCTCCACTGCCGGGGGCTGCGCCCAGCCACTCTAACTGGAACCTGTGCGTGTGAGGCTGGGCGAAGGGCATGCCAACAGAAAGGAGGGAGTGGCAGGAGATAGATGGTTCCATTTGCCATCTCCGCCTCTCCTGGAGAAACAGCGATGCCTCCTAGTACCTTTATCCTCTGCAAAGGCCCTCTGGTTTCCTCTAGGGTTACCTGTTAGATCCTGGGAGGTGACATTTGGGAGATGACATCCTCTCGAAGGTGACTGTGGATGTGTTTTTGGAGTGTTCAATTTTCATTTAATCAGCAAGTATTTTATTTGCCAGTTACCTGCCACACATTAAGAACTGTTACACATTCCCTGGCGTGTTTGTTGTTCGCTTACTAGAGTACACTAAAGGCTCTGGTGGGGGAGGCAGGGAGTACAATCTGTGAACATCAGAAAATAAACTAGGTGGAGTTACAGATTTTGTAACGGGTTTTGGGACTAGAGCTACAGCAGTTACCGTGTGGGGGTCGATAAACCATAAATAGAAAAGCTAGTAAAAAAAATCAGCGTGTTACCTGATGATAAGTGCTAAGGAGAAAATTAAAGCAGGAACAGGAATGGAGGCGGCTGGGAAAGATTAGGTGATTATAAAGATGGTGGTCAGCACTGACCTCGTGGAGGAGTAACATTCCGGCGAGGACCTGACAAGGGAGAGATAGCTGTGTGAAAAAGAGAAGGGAGAACATTCCAGTCAGAGGGAACAGCAAAGGTAGAGACCATGAGGGGGTAGCACGCACAGCATGTTTGAAGAAGAGCAAAGAGGCCAGTGTGGCTGAGGCAGAGTGAGCAAAGGGGAAGCGATGGGAGATGCAGCAAGAAGGAAGGGAGGATGAAGTGTCAGGGAGGGTCTACAGGCACTTGTAAGGGTGTTGGCTTCTTTCTGAAGAAATCAGGAAATGGTTCATCAAAGACGTTACTTTGGAGGTGGATCTTAAAGGCTGAGTTGTGTTAATACATTCTCCCATGGAAAGAGGTGTCGCCAGACCTACCATGTAATTTGGGAGGTGACATGTGTGTGCCAGGGTGTATCGTCAGACTTGAAGACTGACTGGAGTTAGCATCTACTCCCTGCCCTACGCCTCACCCACCCTGTCCCTAAATGCACACACGCTACAAGCCTGGGCAACCCGTGTGGTCTTATGGTGGGAAGCTACACAGTCAGTGGGATGACTTTTCCCACCAGCTGGGCAAATGGGGGCTCAGAACAGATGTAGAAGAATAAAAGGATGAGTCATTTCTTTTTTTTTTTTTTTTAAGATTTTATTTATTTATTTGACAGAGAGAGACACAGCAAGAGAGGGAACAGGAGCAGGGGGAGTGGGAAAGGGAGAAGCAGGCTTCCCACCAAGCAGGGAGCCCGATGCAGGGTTCGATCTCAGGACTCTGGGATCGTGACCCGAGCCAACAGCAGACACTTAATGACTGAGCCACCCAGGCGCCCCGGATGAGTTATTTCTTGCCCTGTAGAGTTAGAGTCATCAGTTCCTACCTGACCAAGAAACATGAAAATTACCTCATAAGGCAACTCAAGGCCAAATGAGTGAGGAAGAAAGCAGGTGCTCCCTGAGTTCCAAGCAAGAGAGGGTGATCTCAGGGTGACTTGAGTGGGGGGGGGGCGAGTGTTGATAAGGGGTTCTTGTGGAACACATAGAGGAGGGGGAGATTTCAGCAGGTCGTGAAGCATGGCTAAGATGTGGATCCATGAACAGGAGTGAGAACACTACAAATTTATGTCCCTGTGTGATGGACAGTAGGCTATTTTGGACATATTCAGGGCGAGGAAGACTGCCCTGGCTAGAATGGAATGGCTGTACTGGGAAAGAAAAGAAAGGGGCTGGCAAAGAGTAGGGCAGATATCGGAAGTCCTGGCATGCCAGACGGAGAAGTTTGGACTTGTCCTAAGGGCGATTCTCTGCCTTGGACGGCAGGGTTATAGTGGATGGAACCATGTCTGTTTCCTTTGCGCATGTATATATGTATGTTGTAGCCATGCCAGATATGAAATACAGGAGACCCAGTTAAATTTGGATTTCAGATAAACAACAGATCATTTTTCACCGTAAGTATGTCCCATGAAATATTTAGGACATAAATACAGGACACCCAGGTAAATTTGTATTTCAGATAAACAACGGACAACTTTTTTTTTTAACTATAAGTCAAAAAGGTACCTGGGACCTACTTATACTGAAAAAAAAAAAAAAATCAGTGGTTTATAAGAAGTTCAAATTTAGCTGGACGTTGGGTATTTTTACGTGTTAAGTTTGGCAACCCTGATATGTGGTGCTGAGAAGTGCTGCTTTTGACCCTGTGGGCTCCAGGGCAGAATCCCCTTCTGTTACACGAACTGGCCTGGAGAGCTCTGCCCCCAGGGAGCTCATTTCTCAGCCCCCCTGGGTGCGGGCCCAGCTCTCCGATGACTCTGGTCTGTGAATTACCTATGAGAACTGCTGGGCACCGGGCCGTCTCCCCAGGGGTCAGCTGCAGCTCCCCAGATCTGCCTCTCTGGAGCTGAGCACAGCCATCCTGACTTTGGCCCGCAGAGCAGTGACAGCACAGAGAATCGATAGGCGGCCCCGACATGTGGAATGAGCTGGAATACAACGGGCTACCCTGAGCCAGTATCGATTGCACAGGCAGGCTGTCCATAAACCAAGCAGGCATGCTGAAAGGGGATGGTGTCAGTAACCTTGACTTTCATGGGTATGACTCTTCAGATATCCCTCAAAGTCTGACAGGCTCAAAGGGAGAACCAGCAACTTCTTTCCATTCACCATTGCAATGCCTGGGGGAGTTGCATTATATTCTCTTTTTCTCCCACCTTCTTTTTTAAATACAAAGTTGAGGGTTATAAACCCACCCAGGTCTTCTCTCCTTCAGGATTCTGTCTCTTAAATGTGGTCCCTCATTCAGTGTAGGCACCAAAGCAAAAAATAGAAAAATGAAGAGAAGTTGCTTTGAAAGTCTAGAATGTGCTGAACACTGTCAGTGAGCATTTTGTATGGATTATGATGTTTTGTCCCTTAGGAATTCTAGGAGATAGCCAGTACTCTCCCCATTTCGCAGATTCAGAAATAGAGACTCAGCAAGGCTAAGTGATCTGCTCAGGGCATCCTGTTTGTAGGTCAGAACCTGGGTTCAAGCTCGGGTCAATTTGACTTAACACTACTGCCGTCTCACAGACCCAGCTATGCTGCATACACCACTGGTTCGTTAGGCTAGTTTGTCCTTGAATATTCCTACTTGATAAAAAACTCCTCTGAGGAACTATTTCTGGTTGCTTTTATAAAGGTCAGGTACCTCTCTGCTCTCAGGTGATTTCCTTCTCACCGGTATTGCTAAACAACCCCTCCCCGCCCCGTTGTGCTATGAGGACATTCACCTTTCTGCATCTCCATCTATCCCTGAGGTCCTCAAGGTCAGCATGAGTATTTTTCTATCACGTGTGTCCCTTTCTACCTGCAGGGCCTAGAATATTGCTTGGCATACAGTAGACTCTCAATAAATATCTGCTATTGGATACTATTATTTTTAATTCTCTTTTCCCATGTGTGTAGGGATCTCTAAGGATGCTTCGTGTTGATGTGTTTCATTTGTGACTGCTGGTCTTCTGCATTCTTATCTTTTTTTTTTTTTTTTACAGTGGGTTTTTATATTTGCCTGTCCTCACTGAGAACTCAAGTGACTGGTCAATACCAATACTGATAGAAGGTTCTTTTGTGGCTGAATGATTGGACAAGCATGGTTGCCAGATGGCTATATTTGCAGAAGCCCAAACTAATCTTGGTTGTTCATCTCTGCCATTTGGTGGGAGGGTTTGGAAAGAAGTAAGCCCAATGGGAAACTTAACTTCCTGGACTTGGGATCTTAAGGCCAATGTACATTCAGTCACAGTGATATAGGGACGGAGTATCAAGAGAAGGGGATAGAAAACACCAAGGAAAGAGGATGACGGATTAGTTCTGATCCTTCCTCCTCACAAAAGCTTCATAGGAAAAGTCACCCTAGTTTTGAAAAGAGCACATGTTCGCACAAAGCCTTCTAGGAAGTAGATGGACAAATTTTCTCATGGTTCTGCAGAAGGAAATATGGGTATAAAAGGAAGCATGTGATCTCATGTGTAGGATGGCCCTTCAGGGACGAACAGGCTGTGGGGCTGGTAGTTGTTCATGGACAGGCTGTGACTGAGGGGGTGGTGTGGATCTCGAGCCTGGCCACCGGACACTCAAGCACGAAGGAGGACTATAAATGGAGATCATGGCATTTAAACATTTTCCATCTTTGTGGTCTTCTGCAGGTCTGAGGTCCTTCAAGGGGTTTTATGACTCACAGTGATTGCCCTGTCACATTAATTCATTTCACATCGGCTGGTTTTTTATAGATCCTATCTGGGGCGAAGATGACTGTGACAGAAATCTGGACTTGTTCTTGCTGACGGAGTTAAATTTGGTCTGTGTTTCTTCTGCATAAGAAGAAAGCCTGAACGGCACCGAACAACTGTCTTGAGGGCATGTCCAGAGCTGAGTTTTTCTCGCTCATCGTCAACCTTTTATCGTTTTTGTTACTGTCCATATATTTCAGTGATGTCAGGATTTTTTAAGGCTCCACCTTGGGAGAAGCTCAAGAGATGGTCTGTGTTAGCATTGGTGAGGCTGAGACAGTTTTATGCATATGAGCCTGGCTGTTTATTGATCCCATGGAATAAGAAACCATTTGGAATACCCTGGCTGTGAGAAATACAACCTTTGACCAGCCAAAGCCATTTGTCTGCCTTCCCTGTCGAGGCAAGCACATTTAAACGTCCTCACCTGGGAGGAACTTCTTGGAAAGAATATTTCATGCAAAACGAATACACTTCTTAGACTTGAATTGCAATTTGGATAAGAAAAAAATGAGCTCGTTACTTCTGGGCATACATTCTGTTAGAGGCCATCTTGAGAGCAAGAGAAAAGATGATTCAAGGGGTGCTCCTGTATCATCTATCTTGGAGTAGATTTTGGATATATTTTGCTCCCTATCCTGTATGAGGGGTTCAAGGCTGGGACTTCTGATACTGTTGATTTAATGCTGTTTGTTGCTAGGGAGGAGGTCCCAATAAAGTTCAGAATTTTAAAATAAAGTGCTAAAATATGCTGGGAGGAAATGGAGAACATTTCTCAATTCCTATCTTGAGGGCTTTATGGATATTTACCGAGAAAAAAAAAACCTCCAAAAATAAGTCAGATTTATATTTTGTACATATTTTGAATTTGGGAGAATGTTACATTCCCCTCCAGAGGTTCTGCTTTGTTTTTTAAACTAGTGACTCTGTGAAATGCATTCTCTGAGGAATGTTGAAGAAACGTCCAATCAATATTTTCAGTTTCCTCTGCTTTGGGGGCACCAACCGTGCCCAGAACTTTCTTACAACCTGCTGCTTCCAAATTACTGAGCGTAGAAGGCAGCTGACTGAGTGGTATTTGAGGACTGTACTAGAGAATGGATTTCCACAGCCCGTTGTGAGGTAATACGGGCTGTGGGCCCTGCTAGGGACTTGGTTACATGTCTGTTGCAGCCATGATGGGGGACATCTTTGCCAAAGATGGAGGAGGGCATATGACTAACAGAAACCTTAGATATTTAAACAAAAAAGATACACGCACACACACACACACGCACACACACAGCATCATCATCATCATCACCACATGGATTAGGAGAAGTTGCTCTTCAGAGAATGACCCAGAGGGACAAGACTCTTTTGAATGCACAGGCTCACACTCAGCATATGGGATGTAGGAAGTGGTGTCCGGCCTAGGGCTTCTCTCCTAATGTCATGGGCTTAAAACCAGATTTCAGCACCTTTTTGATTTTTGCTTCTCAGATGCTAATTTGCATATGAATCCCACAGAAGCTTGTTAAAGTGCAGATTTGGGTTCAGTAGGTTTAGGTGAGACCCAAGATTCTTTTTCCCAGCAAGCTCCCAGGTGGTACTCAAGCTGCAGGTCAAGCACCTTCTCCCTTACGTTTAGAAAGAGAAACACAACCTTTCTCTCTGACGTCAATGGGGCTGAGATGGGCATCTCCTCTAGGGTCTGGCTGAACGTTGGCTACTCAAGTTTGCAACACAAGGGAAGAAACCAAGGGGTTGAAACTCGTTTGGAGAGGGATGGGTTTTTCTGAGGTAGAATGGGGGAGGGGCGGACACTGAGGGGAGCTAGAAAGAGGGAGCTGTGTAGGGACCACAGGGAGAGTGAGGGGCAGGAGAGAGGAAGGAAGGTGACCATGGGAAATGCCTATACCACTAGTACCTTTGACAGGCCCAGGTCTAGTCCTTCCTTCCATGATAAGTCAGTGCTCAAATGAAGAACTTCTGTTTCTCCGTCATAGTAATGCTACTGTGAGCTATACCTGACCCTTCAATAAAGACCTTTTTACTAGTTTGGGGCACCTGGATGGCTGAGTTGGTTAAGTGTCCGACTTGATCTCAGCTCAAGCCTTGATCTCAGGGTCATGAGTTTAAGCCCCACATTGGGCTCCATACTGGGCATGGAGCCTACTTAAAAAAAAAAAAAAAAAAAGACCTTTTTACTAGTTCCATCATAATCCTCTTACTACCATATGTGTTTCAGCTGCACACAGTGGGGTACCTCTTAATTTTTACTTATCATTCTCTTTCAATCCCGCTCTTCCCTGCCCTTGGACAATATCTAGGGCAGAATGCATAGCTCTTCTAGTTATTTCCAGGTGATAATGTCCATTCTTATTAGCAGACATTAAAAACTCCAAAACAATCTGATATCAAAATTGTTCTCTCATCTTCTTTTTTTTTTTATCTCTCATCTTCTTTAAGCTGTTCTCCTCTCTCTAGCTCAAGCCAGATTCAGAAACCTGCAGTGAAGGAAGATGTAAACAATTTCCTCCCTTCCCTCCTGCTCTGTTGCTTTGGGTTCCAGCAGGACTGGGGTTGGGGAGAGGAGCAGCAAAGGGAGGTAAGGATATTTTCCACCTGAGCTCTTGGAATCTGCCATTAGGACCCTCTGTGTGGCCTGGGCCTAATTGAGCTGTTCCCTGACAATAATTTTAACAGAAGCATTTACTCAGTAATGATGACGGCACTGTTGTTTTTGTTTTTTTGTTTTTTTTTTTGGTGCTGTGGGGAATGAAGGTCATCAAAATAGCCCACTGTTGTTATTCAGAGTCTGCAAAGTGCTTTTCTCCTTCTTGATCTCATACACTATTCTCCCTCAAGGAAAGCTCTAGTTCCAAGCCTAAAAGTGGGCCTCACTGAGGAGACTGGTAGGCAGGCCTGAGGCATTTCCCTGGGTGACCATGTCCGGATGGTCCTTCACTTCCCAAGAAAGTTCTTTGTCTCACAGTCGCCTGGCCAAGAAGTCTGCTCAGGACAGGTTTCTCCACACAACTTTCCTCAGAATACATAGACAACTGGCAGAGGTTGGAATTGAAAAATTTCAAGTCCCCCCGGTAAGAATTGGTTGGATCATGTCTAAAAAGTATATTTTAGGATTCAGAATAAGATGCCATGGGAAGAGAAAAACGGAAGAGAGAGAAGAGGGGGCCCATGTTCCCTAGTGGGTAGACTTCAGTGGCTCTGAGTGGGTCAGCCCTCTCCTGGCTGGGCGGCCCCAACATCCAAGGGACACATGCCTGACTGGGACCAGTGTCAAGTGTTGAGCCTTTGGCCAGAAAAGCCAGATTATCTTCATGCCACAGTCCTGCCTACAGAGTAAGAGTTAATCCTTAATTTTGCTCTCATTCACAAGAAGGCATCAAGTTTTAAAGGTCCCTCTGATATGGGTTGACTTATGCCCCCCCACACTCAGAAAAGATGGGAGTTGAAGTCCTAAACCCCTAACCTCAGATATGACCTTATGAGGAAATAGGGTCATTACAGATATAATCAGTTCAGCTGAGGTCTGGAGTAGGGTGGGCCCCTAACCCAATATGATTGGGGTTCTTATAAGAAGAGCGCTATGTATACACAGAAACACTCAGAGAAAACCCCCTAGGACCACAAAGGTAGTCGTTGGACTGATGCACCTTACAAGTGGGGAGTCCTGAAGCTTGCTGACAACAAACAGAAACTAGGAAGAGGAAAAGAAGGATCCTCCTGTATAGTCTTCAGAGAAAGCCGAGTCCCTACTGACACCTTAATTTCAGACTTCTAGCCTCCAGAAATGTAAGAGAAAAAAATTTCAGTTGTGTTAAGCTGCCCAGTTTGTTAAGGGGCCCTAGCAAACCAGTAGGACCTCTTTCGGTCCTTAGAGCAGGACGGTAGTCGCGTTGACTTGTGATCTCACTGAGTAGACTAGAAGCTCCTGAGAGTCCCTACAGCCCACTTCCTAACACAGATCACAGTGTTTGCTCGTAAATATTGGCTGAATGAACACATTTTAGGAGTGTAGATCTTAATGGTATATTTAATAAGACTAAAATATAAGAATTAACAAGGGAGAGATGCCTGCCTAGATTGCATTGGTGTATATATTTTATTCATAATAGCATTACATAATCTCACTTACGATTTGCACAAGTGAATTATTATGCTGTAGTTTGAGACCCCCATCCGTGGCTTCTCCCTGCCACGGGAAGGAAACAAAACAGAAGTCTTCATCTCCCCTCTGGGTGTTAAAGATGATTGCTGTCTTAGTCAAATGACAGACCCTGGTCTTTACCCCTCTTAACTTCTCAGCATCTTTTCCGGTTTCTCACTGGAGCTGGAATGGCTGCTGGGGGACTCTTCCTGCCTGTGAGATTTACATTATTGGAGATTTAAAGCAAACACTATTTCAGAACTAGCAGTAACTTCAATAATTGACTGAAGTTAATGCCCCAAGGCAGAATCTCAGATCATCAATTTAACTTACCTGGTTTCTAATCGCTAGGAAGTAGCTGGCATCTGGATGACTTCTGTGTACCTAGGAGGCCATGACAGGAGGAACCCAGTGCCTTGGGAGAGATCTGTGAGGTTTGTCTCACTGGGTCTTTATTTTTTCATGGATTCCTTTTCTGAATAGCACCTTAGCAGATACTCAGTTGACAGGGACAACGGCACGTGTGTCTGTGTGTGTGTGTATGTGTGTGTTTATGCATGGACCAGAGCCAACAGAGGTAAAGGATTGGGAAGGACCCACACTGCAATCTTACAGAGAATGTGGAAGAAAATACATGGGAGGCAAGAGAAAGAAAAATGGAACTAATTAGAGAGGTTCTCAATTCCTTTAATGATTTTGTTTCTTTTTTCACAACTGCTTATTCTTTGTATCTAAAGATTCTACTTCTGTCGGTGATGTCATTTACTTCTTGTTGAAAGGAGATGAGTGGTGATATTCTGGGGGACTTCCTGTTTTGATCTGACAGAGCCCATGCCCTCCAACCTCATCCTTGAATCTATCACCCAGAGGGACATTTTCTTCAATCTGGCTTTAATTCAGTCCAATAAGTATGAGAGATTGCCGACCTTATGCCAGATTCAATGCTTGACAGTTGAATACAAAGATAAGTAAAACACAGCTGTAGATATGAGGTGGTTATAATCTAGAGGGGGGATTAGATGCATTGCATCGATATGGTAGAGTCCCTTCATTTTCTGTTCATAAAGGTGACTTTTGCCAACCCTTGGAGGAGAGTCAAGAAGTTAAGTCATATTGCCTCCCAAATCTGGAGTCTTATCTAGCATCTCCTGGGTCATGAGTCTCTCCTCTGTAGCTGGCTCTAGAGTTTATCCAAGAAGGAACTCACCCCAAGGGCTGGACTGGTCTGTCTCTCCCTGGGCTACCCTATGCTTCATCCTCTACCAGGTCCACTACTTCAGACTACAATGTAGGTACATGAAATTCCTTACTGGATGCTTATTGGTTTGGAGGTTCTACCTAATTCAGAAGTGGTACAAGTTGCCACCTTGGGAATTAAAAGATTGGATCCACTTTATCGTGGGCCCAGCAAGTGCTAAATGACCTTGAGAGTATAGGTCTTCTGGGCAACTCTGGACTATAGCATTGAGGGGCACCTAGGGTCAGATTGTCCTTTCTTATTCCCTTCCCCAGAATCGAAGTTATAAGGCCCCCAGTGAAGGCCAGCTGACCTCCCCATTGAGTCACAGATGAAGGAAAAGGACCTAAGGGGCAGACACCTGGCCCGGGCTCCCAAAAGCAGGCCCGTCTGGTTTGTGACCTTCTCCCTGTGCAGCCCGGGAATACAAGGGACCCCTCAGCCTGAGCACAGATGGGCCAGGAGAGCAAGAGAGGGGCTGAGCCTGTTCCCACCTTTAAGGCCAAGTACCCCTACCCTCTGGTATAGGGGATGTGATCCCAGGAATTTGTTCCTCTGTCAACTCATCAATCAGACCAATTCCTCCTCCTTTGGGAGGAGTGAAGAAAGGGTGAGAAAAGAGGACCAAAATATGCATTCCAATACTTCTTTCCGATCTTGAGGTGGAAATCCCTTTCCTCCATGAAAATATGTATGTGTATTGGGTGTAAGAGGCCGCTGGAATGTTCCTGGAAATGAGACAAGACGAACCACTGCCAGACAAAATCTCTAAAGAGTATCTGCAAATAAGTAGGGAGAATTAGAATTGAAATTCTTGGTAGACATTTCCTTGTGCCACACCTTCCAGACTTGGGCCCATACACGGAGGTTGTCCCCTCACATCACCCCCTCCCCAGCTCCGGTCTTGGATTTCTTCCCTCTGGTCATCCACCCTACAGCTACCTCCCCAGATCTCCGTGCAGGGACCCCACATCTGCACTGGGAAAATGCTATGCCTTTCTGAAGGGTTCCTTCAAGAATTCTGTAACCTAGAGCTTTGCCTCCATGTGCAATGATGTTTCCCACTCGATCATCACAGCTGCTGGACAGGGTGGGCTGAGGACGGCCGAGAGGCCCAGGGGAGCGTGCGGGCAGGCTGACTGCCTTACTGGGTCATCCGTGATGTTGCACCTCACGAGACTAGCACAGACTTTCCTCAGACACCGCGCAGCCTAATCCTAGAATCTACATGGAGAAAAGGGCATGTTTCCAATTTGCCTGCTTTTGGTCCTGTCTCTTAGGAACGGTGGGTGCCTCCCTACCCCACCCTCCCAGGCCCTGGGCCTTCCTGAGGCCGTCAGGAGGGGCTCGTGGGTGCAGGGGAAGACGGGGCACCAGGCCTGGTGCACTGCTCGGAGTAAATTGTCTTGGCTCAAGTCTTCTTCTGATAAAAAGCAGGCTGGAAGCAGGGTCTCTAGTTCACCCCCAAACAGATACGTAGATAAATGAGCTTATTCAGGGAAGAGAGGGCAAGGGCTCCATGGGAAATGCTGAGATACTTTTGAAGGTTTCAAAGATTAAAAAGCTTCAATGCAGGCAGGCAGCCGAGGAGGCACCCTGGAGGTGGCTCTCAGGGAGGGAAGGGCAGACAGAGGAGACTGTGAGAGCAGAGGCCTGGAACTGAGGAAGCAGGCCCACCACGTGTTCAGGAAAAATGAGGCTTACAGTCTGGCTGTGGTGGGGCCGTTAAGTCGGGAGGTGGGAAGATGGGCAAGCACAGCGGGCTGAAAGCCAGGCTGGGGGGTCCAGACTGCATACCAGAGGCATCTGCAGCTATTGAAGGTGTCTGAAGAGAGTGACCGGATCAGAGCAGGCTTCAGGAAGTGAATTCCTCTGGTGTCATCGGGGCTGGGGGAGAGAGAGAGCCAGGAAGAAGGGGGAAGAGCTAGGATGGCCAGGATGAGGAGGAGGATGGCGATGATGAAGGTAAGCCTTATAATGGCATTCACTGCTTCCAGCACCACGGTGAGGGAGTCTGCTGTTCGCCGTTTTACAGATAAGGGAACAAAGGGACAGAGAGGTTAAGTCACTTGATCAGGGTCCCCCAGCTCATAGATGAGAGACCCAGGATACAGCCAGGTGTGCTAATCTGTTTATTCAGGCAAAACACAATGAGGGCCTGAGGGAAAGTGGGGGGCGGTGGAGGCAGCCTGTGATCTCATGGACTCGGAGACCACTGGGTCATGTGTGACGGCAGGAGGGGTTGGGAGAGAATTGGGAGACGAAAAGGTGAAAAGGATCGCCCAACCTCTTGCTGTAGTCTCCGGGAAATAGCAGTACCATCGCCGGGATAGGGGCGCCCGGAGGAGGAGCTGGTTTGCAGAGCAAGACGGACAATGGTATCAGGCACCTGCATCTCCGTTCGGAGCTGCCGCAAGCCTGCGGTAGCCTTTGGACCGCCTCCCTCCTTTCTGCTGTCCTACAACCCGTCTCTACACGCTGAGCTCTACCTAATGTAAAGCAGGTCCCCTTATGCCCTGGTAGATCCCTGCAGTGTCTTCTCGGTGCCCAAATAGAAAGTCCAGGCTCCTGACTCCAGCCGACAAAGCCTCGTGGTCGTGGCTCCGGCCGGTCCGTCTGACACCATCTCACAGCCGGCTCCCCACACGCACGGAGCCCCCCCCAACGCCCAGCGCCGGCTCTTCTGGCCCTGCCTTGCTCCAGGGCACCCCGGCTCCCGCGGACGTGCTCCCCAGGGGAGAGGCCTGCCTGGGTTGCGTCACCCGAGGTGGCGCCTCTAGTCACCATCTGTCGCATCCCCAGGCTTATCGATCACCCCCAGTGTACTCGTGATCTTCTGTGCACGTATGTGTTCGTTCCCTGTGGCTGCGGTTTTGGTGACTTGAAACAACAGAAGTGTATCCTCCCACAGTTAATGCAGGCCGGAAGTCTGAAGTCAGCATCCCTGGGCCAAAATCAAGGTGTCAGTCAGCAGGGCCACTCTCCCTCCGGAGGCTCCTGAGGTGAATCCGCTCTTGCCTCTTCCAGCGGCATTCCTTGGCTTGTGGCTGCGATCCTCCAGCCTCCAAGGCCGGCATCTTCTTTCAGCTCCATGTTCGCATCACCTTCTCTGTACCTCTTTGTCAAAAGCTCCTTCTGCCTCCGTCTTAGAAGAAAACGTGTAATTGCACTGGAGGCCCGCTCTGATCAAGGATCATCTCCCATACCAAGAGCCTTGCCTTAATCACATCTACAAAGCACCTCTTTCCCGGCAAGGTGACATTTCCATGCAAGGTGGCATTTGCGGGCAAAGTGGCACTCACGGGTTCCAGGGATTAGGGCCTGATATCTTTTGGGGACCATTATTCCGCTTCCCGCAATGTCTGTCTCCCTTGATGGCTCAGTGGAGGAAATCCGCTACACCCCAGGCACCTAGAACTGTGCCCACAATAGAGAGATGCTCAGCTGCTATTTACCAAGGGACTAAATAAATTAATATAGGAAAAGGTATTTTATTCTAGAAAGTATTTTTCATTATATGTTCATAACTTAATACCAATGCACCATACTGTTCTAACTTCTATAACAATAAAATAGCTTTGATATGACAGTCATCTTACATAAATGAAAACATGATTTAATGAAATGGCATTTTATGAGCTTTAGGCAAAGCAATGTTTGAATTATCTTGTTTAAATTAAATGGCTCTTTTGTGTTCAGTAGTAAGCATCACTAAGTGTGTCTATCTTGCTAATACAGTGGCATCATTATATTCTAAATTATACAATTTAATTACATGTAACTTGAAATTTAAACTGAAGTATTGTTGAGGTACAAGCGTGACCTTTACATCCACTCCTTACTATTTTTTTTTCAAGTGACGTGACACTCAGAAAAAGTTAAGAAAATCTGATGTTTCCAACCAGCTAAATAAGCTGGAAGAAATGGGCAAACCCAATTTGAACCCTTGCTTTGCCACTTATTGGTTGCGTGGCCCAGGGCAGGATATCTGAGTACTCTGAGTATTGGGTACGCTGAGTATTGGGATTCACAGCGCCCACTCCATAAAATGGAGTTCTCGAGAGGAGCAAGATGAGTTCAGAGAAGCACGTAACGTGTGCCTCTCAGCGGTCAGCCCGTATTCGCTCCCCCTTCATCCTTCTTTTCCCGCAAACAAGCCAGGGGCATGGGTGGGTTTGGGGGGTGGGGAGGGAATCCATTCTAGATCTGTTAACTCCACAAACCCACACATACTATACAGAGACACACTGGTGTAAAATATAGGGCACGAAGCCCTAGCCCTTCCGGTGGGAGCCCTGCTCGTTTGTTTCCCAGTTGCTCAGCGCAGTGAGAAACCACCCCAGCGGCATGGCTGGGGATTGATGCCTCGGCCAGAGGGAGGAGGGACGAGCCCTGAGAAGGGATGGAGTTGAGCCCTTTGCAGAGAGGATGCCCTGCGGGCTGACAGAGGGAAAGGAGGGGTTGTCATCAGAACTGTCCGAGGGACAGGGAGAGAGAAGCGGTCTAGAGCGTAGTGATCCCCAGGTTTCCTTCAAGGGGAAACAGACCACCTATGGGGTGAGTTTTTTGAGAATGTGGAACAAGGGCCAGGTTAGCAATCTAAGGCTGAGCAGGCAGCCGTGCCAGAAGTCACAGAAGATATGTCAAAGCAGAGTGGGGTGTTTCCTCTTTTTTTTTTTTTCTGTACTTCCTTTTATGACGGTCTCACTGTTTGTTTTATAGACTTTGAGATTCAGAGGAGTCCTGAGAGATAATTTGGCTCCACCTCCTTCCCCATGCTGAAATCTTCTTTATGCTATTCTCAGCAGATGGCCGTCCTTTGTGGTGTTGCTTTTGTTATAATTTATTTTCTTTAGTAATTGGTTTTTATAGAATATCATTAACTTAAAGAGTTTATTTTTCAAGTTCCCGTTGGAATGGCTGTCTATTTACTGTGTGTGTGTGTCCCATATCAGATTAGACCCTGGGACTTTCTGCTCCCTGGTGGCTCCAACTATTAGTAGGGGCAGGAAAGGGGACAGGAGGTCTTGACGTCTCAGGCAAGACTCCTGGGTAGGATTTAGGCCAGGGAAGAGGAAGAGAAGGTCAGGGATAATAATAAAAAAAATTTACTAGTTTGAGAAAGGTTTTTCAGACCTTCACTGCCATTGTTGCTGTTTCAAATAATGCCAGTTGAGATTTTCTCCTTATACAAATAACCCAGTCCAAAGAAAAATTTTAAGAGATACATAAAAAGCACACAAAAATCATAAACATTCAAGGATCTTGCAATTCTATGGTTTCTTCCAGTTTCATATTCTCTCTTTTCACATTATATTGCGGAAATTTCCCATATTATTCTATGTTCTTCTGCAATGTAATTCCTAATTATGTAGCATATTCTATTGTACGGCGGTGGAATTATTTACTTAACCAGCCCGAGCTCCTCTCACCTCTTGCCTCTTCCTGCTGGTCAGGGAAGCTGCTTCTGGCATAAGCACTTCTTAATCTGCCTTGACTTTCGGCCAGACACAAAATGCTTGTCCCAGTGTATTTGGAAGGGATGATACAATTACAGTGTGTTTCCTGGGAGTAATCACAGTGGTGCTATGGAGTCCATCTTTGGGCTTTGTGTAGATGATGTGTTAATTATATTCTGTCAAGCCACAAACTTCTATTCCCCAAGCCTCTCTCCGTGTAAGCACAATCGTTTGTGTTTCACGCCGCAAGTGAGACTCAGTCTAAATGGTCCCTTTAAAGCAGGCTGGGCTGCTAACTGTGGGCTCCATTGGCTTGTGCACCGTCCAGGCTCAGGCAGCCTCGGCCTGTACTGGACCAGAATGGGCTGTAGCAGAACCACCAGCCTCACATTCTGTGGCAACTGACCCAGACCCCAGGTTGTGTCGGGGCTCCCACCGCAGGAGCAGGCGGTGCTGCTCACACATCTGCACTTGCACCCCATCTGGCTCTCTGCTGTCTCTAACCCAAATGGGTTAGAGAAGAGGAGGCCACGGGGCCTGAGAGCAGAAGGCGAACCCTTGCAGTGGGAATGCAGGAGAGCCTCCACGACCCTGTTTGGAGAAAGACATAGTCAGGGATGCTGAAGTTACCGAATCTTGGACCTGTCTAGGACAACTGGCTTTTTCGCTTAGGTTATTCAGCCCTGTAAGGAGGGCACACACACACGCACCCATGCACGCATGCATGCACACATGCACGCACCTTTAAAAGAAACCCCTGCAGCCAGTAAGTCTCCATCGGCTGGTTTAATCTCTGAGTTCCCAAATCTCTTTCTCATTTCTTGCTCACTGAACAGCTGTCCAGAAAGCCAGCCCCTGGGACACTGATCTTGATTCTGAAACTTTCACCTCCTCTTCCTGTAGATTCTCACCCTGAATATTGTCACCGTCTTACTTCATCTCACTTCCTCCCTCCTCCTCTGCTAGCTATAATTGCTGATTTTACTGGGGAACCTTGGGTATCAGACTATGAGTTTTCACATGAAAGAACGCCCTTCTTTTCTTCTTGGTGATGCAGTGTGTCCCTTGGGCCTTAAATAGTGTTGCTTGTGCTCTGGGTCTCGTGATGGCATTGGCAGTGATGAGGTCTTACCAGGAGGCTTCAGAAGCGTAGACACAGACGAGCAGGAACAGACGACAGAGTAAGACACAAGTGTAGTGGCCCGGGGTAGCCTTAGATTTTGTCCCACACTCTCTTTCTCCTAGTAATGGACTTGGTCCCCCAGCTGCAGAAATGGGCAAGTGACCGGGACCTCACCAATCATCACCTCCCTTTTCCTGGACACAGTGATGAGTCCAGGCAAGGGCATGAGAGCCATATAGAGTTCATCAGAGTCTGTCCCTGGGATCGATTCACATCGCTGCCATGGTCTGTGCCATGTGGGTAAGGACAGAAAATGAAGCAAAGACAGCCGAAATGAGAAACAGGAGAGAGAAGTAGTGTGGAGGCACCGAGCACTGGTTCTGGTTGCAGGGCCCTGGTCCCCACCACTGCTACTTGAATTACATAAAAATCTTCAGCCTTTTTCTTAACAATGGGAGCCAATTATTTTCTCGTGTTCCATAAGCTAGTTTGGGTTGGCCTCAGACACACATGGCCAAATGGGCCTGACTAATGCACTTTCTGATGCCACCAGGTACCAGTTTGATTTGTGAATACAGATGAGACATCCCTCTAGGGACTTCTGGAAATAACATGAAGACACTTTGAGGAAGACTTGTTTCCTGCAGGCATGCAGGATGAGGCCTCCTGCCATAATAATTTGGATTATAAAAGGGAATTATGATCTTGTTTTGTAGTCATAGGCCGGCGAAGCCAGGAAATATGTAGGTTATACTCTCACAAATTCACACAAATCTCTTACCCAGACTGGCTCCCGGCTGGATCTCCCCCACCTGCCCAGTGCCCAAGTGCATCAGACAAGCTCAGACCCAGGTCTAATACCTAGCCCTGGAGGTCATTTGGGCTCTGGCTGGACACACCGTCTATACTCCATAGAGAGAAGTTTCTGAGAGAGAATTGTGAGGTTTCAATGGTCAGATAAGTAGAGAAGGAGGAGAAAGAGGAAAATGAGGAAAAATAATCGAGGGTAACATCAAGATTTAAGGTTGAAGAGGCAGGTGTTTGGTGATGGCGCTAGCCTAGATAAAAAATTATTGAGGGGAGAGCAGGTATGTAGAAGATATATTCAGAGTTGGACTTAGTGCATAGACAGTGCATGAAAGGCACACGGGTCCACTGTCCCTGCTGTTGTAGCGGATCTTAGAAACATAGATCTAGAACTTAGGAAAGAGCTAGGTGTCACAGGCGTGTAGATGGACTTGAGACCATGAGGACTGAATAAAATGTTTAAGATGCCTGTACTAGTTTCCTAGGGCTGTGGGGACAAATTGTCACAAGCTGGCATAAAAGAGCAGAAATGTATTCTCTTCTTAGAGTCCAGGAGGCTAGATGCCTGAAATCAGGTTGTCACCAGGTCCGCGCTCTAGAGAAGAATCCTTCCTTGCCTCTTTCTACCTTCTGGGAGCTCCTGGCAATTTTTGGTGTTCCGTGGCTTGCAACTGCATCAGTCCAATCTCTGCTTCCATTGTCACGTGGTCTATCTTTGTGGGTCCTGTCCTTTTCTTATAAGGACATTGGTCATGCTGGATATAGGACCCAGCCTAACCCGGCATGACCTCAACTTAGCTAATTGCGTCTGCCAAGACCCTAGTTCCAAATAAGCTCACATTCTGAAGTTCTGAGTGACCATGAATTTGAGGGAGTCACTATTCAATGCAGTACAAAGGTGAAGAAAAAAGGAAAGAAAGCTAAGGGCAGAATCCTGAGAGGCACTAACATTCTGGAGGTTAGAAGGGAAGTGTCAGCAGAGAATGAGAGGAGAGATAGGGGAAGTAAAAATGAGAGAGGGAGGAGGCAAGAAAGCCAGGGGAGTAAAGGGTCTTCTGGAAGTGTAAGGACGAACCCACATCCCCAGCTGTTGAGAGGTCAAGTGTGAGGGGTGCAAACAGGTCACTGCATGTGTGCTGGGAACCTTAGTAGGGTGACCCAGCACCCCCGGTCGCCCTTGGCTGTGGGGAGCGGGGGCTGACTTAGATGCAGGGCATTCAGCACAGTGCCAGGCCCCCCTGAACACTTGATCTCCCTCCCTTAGCATCAGCAGTTACTTGGCACTGAGGGTGGAGAGACGACAGGGTTGAATGAAGTTTAACAGGTTGGGGAGTGAGTGACAGTTAAGAAATGTACTTGCTGCGGGTATGATTGTGGCTCTCATGGTTGTGTTGTATTTTTCTGACAATTTCACTACACTGGGAATTTCATTGGTTAGGATGTGGGCCTGGGTTTTTAGTCCACAGTGAAGTCTTCCGGTAAGGTCATCATGGAACAACCAAATTATTGGAGATCAGAGTGTCCCTCCAATGCAGTGAAAGCCACTCTGACCTTTCTTGTCTGGCAGGATACTCTAGGGCATGCTATTTAAATGAACTCAATTTTGAAAGTTCGCCCATCTCTCCTGAATATGATAGCTATCTTGCTCTGCCTTCAGAGCACTTATCTTCAAAGCATTCAACACTAGGCAAAAGTCTTGATTTTTCCTTAAAAAGAAATCATCAGGATGTCTGACTCCATCCAGACCTTTGAATGTATGATTTCATTATTCATGGCTGGCGCTCCTCTTGTGGCTTTTGATCTGTAGTTTACAGAATATATGCGTAAGGAGGCTCTCTTTTCCATAAACTGATCTCTTTACCCTCTCAGCCCAGAATAACTTTCCATTTATTCCTCTGATAAAGCGTTGATGCCGTGAGCCAGCATATATTAAATCTATCATTATACAAACACAGCACTAGACTTTTATCCAGCCCAGATCAGCAACCAGGTCACTGTCAGTGCTCCTCAAGTGTTTGCTGATGATGAACAGCAAAGGGGACCTGAGGTTTTTCACAACCATCAAATCTGGAGAAGGAATCTCATCTGAGAACAGTTTGCAAAGTCTATCGCCAGTATCTGAGTGGTATTGCTAGCTGGCCAAGGTAGTAAAATAAATAATCTGAGCCTTAACTCACTAATATGCATTTTAAAATACACATCAAAACACCACTTAATAAAATTCTTCAATGGCTTTTCTGCCTCTCTTCTGATGAAGCTCAATCATTAACATGGCTTGCGAGGACCCTGCCTTCTCTTGGGAACTCATAAATACATATATATCTTTTATGGTTCTATATAGCTCTTGTAACACCATGATTTGCTAAGTATAGACATCAGTGTCTTATCCATATTTCTAGATTATAAACTCTTGGAGATAAGGAAGATATTATATCTATTTTACCCTTGAGTACCTCACAATGCCTAATCATGCACTTATAGATAGTAGGTGCTCTATAAAATATATTGAATTAAGTCATATTCAAATGATTTTTGAAAGCATTTTCTTTTCTTGTGTATTTCTGAGAAATGTAAGACTCTTCATCTTCTCCCATCAACAATATTTTTAGTAAACTTAATTTCCGATGTCTCTGTTAATAAGTAATTCAAAAGCAAAGAAGTTTATCTAAATACGTATGTCTGTGCTACTTTTTTTTTTTTAAAGATTTTATTTATTTATTTGAGAGAGAGAATGAGAGAGAGAGAGCATGAGAGGGGAGAAGGTCAGAGGGAGAAGCAGACTCCCCATGGAGCTGGGAGTCCGATGCAGGACTTGATCCTGGGACTCCAGGATCATGACCTGAGCTGAAGGCAGTCATTTAACCAACTGAGCCACCCAGGCGCCCTGTCTGTGCTACTTTTGACCCCATAAAGAATCGATTCCATTCCTTCCATTCAATTGAGTAAGTGTTAATTAAATGCCTGTGATGTCCGAGGCTCATGGTGTGGGAGTACAATGTTTCATTTCAGCAGGATGATTTGGGATTAAAAAAAAAGAAGTATCTCTGAACAATTTTGGGCTCCCGAGTCTGACTTGAGCAGTCACGAAGCGATTCTCCCATGTTTACACTGTAGCTCTTCCCCTTCCCTCCCCTCCTTCCTTCCTTCCACAAGACTTTGTTGACCATCTATTAGATATGGTGGTAACAGCTCTGGATTAGATATTTCGGAAGGAGTGAGACAAAAGAAGAGATCATGCTTGTCCTTGCCCATTTGGAAAGAAAAGTTCAGTAGATAAGGCATCTGACAGAGAGCAAGAGACCTGGGGTTAATTCCCACCCCTGTTCTGTCACTAAGAAGCAAAGTGAACTCAACAAGTCACCCCCACAGCTCGGGACCTCAGTTTGTTATCTGTAAAATTAGGGCAGCAGACTGATACCTAAAGAATAATAGGGATTAGAAAATCATTGAGCCAGATGGCTCTGGCCAGTAACTAGAGCTGGAAGGCAAAATACAGTCTTTTGGTTTAAATTTTTTTTTTTTTTTTTTTTTTTTTTTAATTTTAGAGGGATGAACATAGGTAACCAAACCACTGGAGACACTGGAGATGCTTCTTACTAAGAAGTCTGAGATTAGATCAGTTACACAGAGTCAGTTCCAGGTAACTGAAAACCCAATGACTGAAATCATGAGAACATTTGTTGTTCACCCAACAACAAGGAGGTGGGTGATTCCAGGTGTCAGGGCCTGGATTCCTATCTGTGCCATTTTCTTGCTTTCTCCCTTGTAAAATGGCCACCATAGCTCCAGATAGCAACTCCCCACATGACTGTAGCTACAAGAAGAAAGTAGGGAAGCAGAATAGACCTTGCCCTGTGTACCTCTCCATTTCTTAGAAAGAAAATCACCTTCCCAGAAGCTTTCCCCGCAGACTTCTCTTTTATTTCAGCAGCAAAGGAAGCTGACAAAGAAAATACCCATTGTTGTTTTCAGCTTCTACTTTGGAAGATTGGGCATGTCTGCGGATGGCCTGCCAGAGTGTTTACCAGAATCCATCTCCTTGGCCACTCACCATCTCTAGACATCATTCCTCCCCAATAGCCACTGTGGGTGGAATGCTGTCACCCATTTTCGATGGGAGAACAAATGTGCCAAATCACCCAGTTACTGTAGCTAGCACCAAATCTCGAATCTCCGGGTGGTTGGTAATCTTCTCCATCATGTCTCAATGTAGATTCTTAAAGTGCAACAGCCTGTAACTAAAAAACAATGTAGCCACTTCAAACACAATGATGGAGAAAGAAGAAGATGCCTTCAACAAAATCTTGCATTTGGAAAAGGGCATAATGGGAAACATACAATAGTCCCTGGTTTTTAGCACGTACTCAGTCCTGTTGATCTTTAATGGTAAGAATGAGAGAGGATTCCATTTCTTCGTTAGCCTATCTAGCAACCCATGATACAGAACAAGGAGCTACGACACAAGGCGAGGAAAATAAGACGCAAGGCAAGGAAGGCCTATGTTGATCCAATAACACCTGTGAGAGAAAGTGGTAAAGTAGGATTGGACAGGAAAAGCCTCTGACTTTGCTACAGATCTGATAAAGTCTTTGCTAACTCAACAGAGAGCTTCAGAGCAAAGAAATAGCCAGCCTTGTTTACTCCTGCTGTACTTAGTCATTGACCAGAGGCTTCTCAGAGCGCGGCTTCCGGTGTAAAGCTGAGCAGGAGCCCAAGGGGGCTAAGAGCTGGAGGCTATCAGCTAACTACCCTTACTGTATGTTCTTTCTTGAAGGGAGACCCAAGTGGGGCTCCTCCTTAGCAGCCAAGGATACGGTTGACTGGCTTCGTGTCCTCTCTTTATTAGTGTAATG
The DNA here is from genome assembly GCA_028534135.1 of Potos flavus. NCBI lineage: Eukaryota > Metazoa > Chordata > Mammalia > Carnivora > Procyonidae > Potos > Potos flavus. Next base: position 47,941,791 of record CM052883.1, read on the forward strand.
GTGGCTGCCGTGAAGCAGTTCAAAACAAGAGGGTTGGACAGGGTGGCTGCATTTTTATCAGAACTTTGCTGGCAGGCTTTGCCTGACAAAGAAAACAGAAATGGTAGGAGTTTGAGTGGTTGGGCTGTAATTTTGCCGGTCTTCTCTCTTGCTCTGTCTACACGTCCCTGCTTCTGACTCCAGCAAGTCTCCGAATTGTGGAATTCTCAGTGAATTTAGATTGCTGGTTACCAGCAGAGAGCATCCCAGAAGAGATCTTTTTCTTCCCTTGCTAATGACAGATCTTCTCTAACATACCTTTATCTTCTTGTAGGACCTTGCCAAAAGCCGCAGGAAGTAGCCGACATAACCCGGTATCTTCAATGTTCCTCACCACTTCCCTTCACGCTATAACCTCAGTAGGCATGTGCTTATGTTAAAGGCTGGCTGGCTCCGAGGACCCAGAGGGGGTCCTGCAGGACCAGCCAAGAGGATCCTTGGCTTCACGCAGGATGGAAATCAAACATGAGCCGAGAGGAAGTGAGAGCAGAGTTTATTGAGGACATAGAAAGAGAGTATAGATACAGACAGAGCATCTGAGAGACTTGGAAAGGAAAGTGACTCTCATCTTTGCTCAGAGGCTGGGGTTTTCATTGAGGATGGTAGTCTCGTGTACATGTCCTCTCAGACATCCAGGAACAAAGTCAAGTGTTTGGGTGTTTTCCATAACTCACTTATGCCCTGGAGCCAGGGGTCTTGATGAGTCAGTTGTCTTGAAAAATGTTCATGGCGACCCTGCCCGGTCACTCCTTAGGTGTTGTTATCTACTGTGCGGGAAGACTCCAAAGAAATCGTCAATTCCTTGACCTTTACAAGGAGGACCTACTTTATCTGTCTTATAAGGTGTGTGTAAGGTGGGTGTATAGGTCTTAGCAAGAATGGAAGCAGGAAAAGGAGGGAATAAAGCAGTTTTTCATGGGGTCTCTTTCATTTCCCCGTTGCAGTTTGAATCTCAAGGCATGAAAATCAAGAGTCTGAAACAGATGCCTTGACACCACCTAATAAGTGTTACCAAAATCCCAGCCTCTAATAGAAGGCCACACTGCCCCCTGCACCGCCACTCTGACTCTGTCATTCTGTATTTTCAGATATATTATTTGTGCTGCTCTGTTTATTTCAACTAAATTCAAAAAGAATGTGTTTGGCTATAAGTAACAGAAAAACCTGAAATGCGGGGCCTTAAACAATAAATATGTTTTTATTTACTTAACAAGAAGTCTGGAGATAGGTGGTTGCTGGGTAAGTGTAGCATTTCTATGATGTCAAGACTCCAGATTGTCATCTCATTCAGTTTTTGGCCCCCTCCTCATGCTCACAAGATGGTTGCCACAGCTCCAGGCACTATATCCTCACCTAACCATGTCCCAAAGGCAGAAAGAGGGTCACATAAAAGTGTTCTCCTTGTGTGCCTCCCACCTTCAGTCAAGGAAGAAAAATTCCTTCCAGAGGCCTCCCAACATAGTTCTGTTAGGACTACTTCAGTGGCAAAGGAGGTTTAGAACACGAGTCTCTGGCATTTTTACTCTTTTGAGTGGGAGAAGGGCAAAAGGGAAGGGGGATTTGGAGGATAGCCAGACAACAGTGTTTACCATGGGATCATACCTATTGATCTTAGTCCTTCAACCTCCAATTTGAAAATAGAGATGAACCATCTGTTTTCGCTTCCTGGGGAGTAGCAAGTTATGAATAAATTATGCAGCCAGAGCCCCAGAGAGTCCTTAAAACAAAGTACTGTCAATCCAAGGCCCTCGTTTCATTAAACCCATATTAGTTTCTTTTGCTCATTTGATGGCATCTGATTGTTCCCTAGGATAAGAAGTATTGGCAATATAGGAGAAAAGAGAAAATTACCTCAAATCTACTCTACCACCCCCTCCACTTCTCCCCAATGCTGAATAATCATGGGATCCCCACATCCCCCAGTCGTTTCTGTGTAACAAGCCAGCTAAGGCTACAAGTTCAGGCCAGGGGATTGACATGTCCCAGAAATCTCTGTGCTAGAGTCCTGAGAGGGACATTGGAGAGGCATACATTATCGATGGAGTGAATTTAGCCACCGGAGATGAAGGTGGGTTATTAGCGAGCACTGCGTCATTACGTGTCCCTGAAATGACACCTTTGTAAAGCTGCCCATCCACCTTCCCGCCCACAACCCTATTCTCAGCTCACTCGAAAATCATCTTCCCAATTTTCTTGATCTTTGGATTTTTTTTTTTTAATCTCAGCATTCTTAAAAGGATTTCTCTGGCTTTCTTGAATGAAAATAGCTAAATGTATTTATTTATAGTTTAAAATATCTTTGTGTTGTTTTCTTATTGAGGTGATTTCACAGTGTTATGTATTTAATTTGTGGTTTGATTTGTCTTGCCTTGTAATCTTCTACTTAGAGAACTGGCTCTTCTTATCTGGGACACAGTCTCTAGTCGTCACGATGGCTCTTTTGCCCCAAACAGTCTAAATCTGTTTTATTTCAGGAGGGCAGTGGAGGGTCCAAAGCCAGATGCCCCTGAACTTCCCTCCTGTTCTCAACTCAATTAAGAAAAAATAAAGATAACTCCTTCCAAAAAAAAAAAAAAAAATCCTTTCTTTTTCAGAAGATATTTCCTTTGGCAGTCGGCCTGGCTGATGGCTGCTTATGGACCCTCAAGGCTAAGCTAGAAAGCTGGAGCATGCAAGAGGCCTTCAGGGGCGCCCTGAAGAATCAGATGCAGTCATGTAATCATTACTGTCACTTCTGGCCTGAGTCCTCCCAGTCCACCTAGACTTCCTATGCCAAGGGGCTGGGACCGTGCAGACAAGAGCTGAGGCTCTGCACCCCTGCACTTCTCTCTCATGTGGCCGACCTACCCTCTTGTTTTCTTCTTTCCTCCTCAGCTCCTCCTGGCTTTGTTGACCTGGCTCAACTATATCTCTTGGACACAATGTGTTTCTTGCTCCCTGGTGCTTGGGGGGTGGCCCCACATAGGGACCCCCACCAAGTGACCACTCCAGGCTCCTAGGGACCCATACTGCTCTGGTTGGCCTATCAGCTTCCCCAAGTTCATCATTCCAAACCAAGAAGAGAAGACCACTTCCTGGATCTTGGAACTTGAACTGGCTTCCTCAGGGTTTTACTGGATTTGGTCTATGTCTTTCCTACACCGTGGGCACTTCCTCTGCTCCCTGCTCATACCCTAGCCAGTGCTGTTCTGGCTCCCAGAAATAGAAATGCTGCATGCCCTCATGCCAAGACCATCCCAATGGGCTCTCACCTCCATGGGCTGCTAGGGCTTGTTTGTGAGCCCTGACTTGACACCTGGTTTCCAAGGGTGCCAGTAGACTCACAATACCATCAAAATGGTACAGCCCCGAATCCATTAGTTTGAAACGGTGAGTCCCAAGGAATTTCCAGCTCAGATATCAACTAGGATCCTTATGCCTTTGAGATTCAAATGACATTGGCTTTAAAGCACGGTGAAAAAAAATATGGCACACACTGTTACTATTAGCTCTGCCTCATGAGACGGAAAGACCTTGTGGGTGATGTTACATTTCTTCTAGTAACTATGGCTCCAAATTTCTGCTGCAGCTACAAGAGGCCACTGCCAGGGACTGTTTGGCCATCTCACGCTCTCTGCTTGTCTTCCACACTGCCACTCCTATGCTCCATGCCACCCGGATTTCTTTTGTGCCCAATAACGTCTGATCTATAAGGCTGTGTATGCAGAAACCTTCTTGAAGTGTTAGGGCAGTGAGGGGGATTTGTAATGCAATGCTGCACAGCCTAGATGTAAATATCACACAGCCAGTTCCCAGCCTCCAGCCCTCTCCCCACCTCTTTACTGACTGCCTCTTTCCTTCACTTGGTTTCTCTGTGTGCTTAAGGCAAAGTCCTTGGGTTTTACCTTCTGCACCAAAAAATTCCCAGCTTTTTCTTGATCAAAGATAGTTCTGTTGTCCTAAGAGGAACTCAAGTTGCAGCTTTTTAAATATCAAAAATTCCCCTCTTTATATGTTGATGATGATAACTAATTGTGACAAGCAAAGATTTAAATGGGCTCTAATAACAAAATGGCAACAAACAACTATCATTAGCATGTGTTTTACAGTTTACAAAGCACTTTCGAATTCTTTATTGTCTCATTTGAATACATTTCCTATTCTGTTTATGTCTGGAGGGCTTATGGAGAAGAGCTTCATACCAGAGGAGGAACACACACCAGTACCCATAAACACATGCATCCGTGCACATGGGGGCTCTGCGAGGCTCACATAGAGCTCCACGAGGGGCAAGGCCCCCGATCAACAGACAGACAAAGTCATTGGTGCAGTGTCTATTGATCCCAAGTCTGAGCCTGGAACCCCCTGACACCATGGGCCACCACAAGGAGCTATTACAACTCTGCTCTATTAGCGGCTACACGTATTGAGTTTCCGAAAATTCAGAGAACGGATAGGCTCATCTTCCTCCGAGATTATTGGGTCACTTCTCAGCATGTCTGCAGCCTGAACAAGAGTGAGGCTCTGATGAATCACACTCAGCATCTACAGTTCAAGCAGGAGAAATCTGGAGTTTGAACAAAGATTTAAGTACTTCCAAATACACAGCCTTTCATCTTTAAGGACTAATTCACAGTGTGCATTTTATACATCTTTATAGGATTATGTTGCCATTCCTGGATCCTTATTTCTTAGCAAATGGGGGATGGAGTGACACTTACAAGTGAATGCATTCAGTGGAAGAGCTTGCCTTGACATGTATTTCGTTGGGATAGGCCATAAATATTTTCCACACATGTGTCTGTATCTGCGTGATGCTTCATTTTGGAAAACAACAATAACAACTGCGTCATTAAGCAACAGAGAGGCTAATGTGTCAGCTGGCCCAGTGGGAAAGAAACAAGGATCATCTTGTCAAGTCATAAAATGGATTGCGCTTTGGCACAAGCTGCCTGCCGTTTCTGTGTTCCGCTGCCTGCCGTTTCTGTGTTCCACAGTTCAAGGACTTGAATTTAACGTGTGGCTCTAACGGAAGGTATCACCGTGACCTCAGGCAGCTTACCAGCTTCCTTCTGCCACGGCTTGGGTGGGAAGTTGCTGGAAGCCTACAATGTGGACCAGTCATTGCCCAGGACTTTTCAAAGTGTCCTGAATGGAAATGGAGCACGGTGGTTTGTCAGGCCTGTCCCTAAGGTCTTTGGCACCATCAAAGCTTTTAAACACACATTGAACATTGTAATTGCTGACCACTTCTCAGTTGCCATCATTAGATCATTAGATCAAACACTCCAAGCAGAGACTGCTTATTTATCTCCATATATCCAGCATCTAACACGAAGCCTGGCATAGAGTAATTAATTAATAAGTTTGTTGATTGAATAAATGAATGGCCCTGTGCCAACAGAACAAAGGAAGTACTTTTCTTTTGAACTAATGTTTCTCCTATGACAATGCTCAACTCCCTCAGTTTCCTTTGAGTCACTTCATGGCTCTTGTGTTGCGTGTAGGTAATTAGTATTGAGAACATTTACACTTTATTTACTCTCTCCTGCAACCAGGAAACAATGAATAATCTTACCACAAAATCAAATAAAAGGTCAAAGGGAGGTATGATGGATTGAGAGCGTGGGAGAAGGGTTGCCTAAGCTTGTCCTGAAGCCAGGCTTGATGGAGATGTCTATGTATCTTTAACTGGGGGCGGGTCTCAGAATAAGAGGCCCTTAATGGGTGGGGGTCAAGGGTGCTAAACATCCTGTACCACTTGGGTCAATCCCTCTGATGAATAATTTTCTGCCCAAATGCTACTAATGCCCAAGATGGGAGTCATCTTTTATATTGTAAGTTAATTTCATTTCTGGATATGATGTTTCTTTCCTTCTTCCACCCTTTCCTTCCTTCCCTCCTGCCTTCCCTTCGTCCTTCCAATACTTACTGAACATCTACTATAGGAAATGTATGGTGAGCATTATGACTTGGCCTCAGGGAGCACAATCATGCAAGGGCAGACATGACATGTGCTCAAAAAACAAGAGAACAAGGCAGAAAACCATAACTGGAGAACAAGTAAAGGGAAAGTGTTATAGGAGATTGGAAGAGATGTGCCTGATGTTTTCAATGAAATTGTCTTATAAATCAAGATCTGGTCGTGTTGTATAAAGCTTTACGGTTTACAAAGGTCTCTCCTATCTATTTTCTGGTTTATTAATCCTCACAATAACCCTATAAAAGTACTTGGTTTGCCCTCAGATTTATTCCTCATTGGTTCTCAGCTCTGCTGTGTACGGCCAGGGCACTGACCCTGCGGGCCATGACCTCTCCCTTGTTAGCGGGCTTCCAACTCGGGGTTGGCTACTGGGAAGCACCGGTGGGAGGTGGGGCTTCTCCATTTAAGCAGCGAGTGGCTGTTCCTACTCTGGGGCCCCACCTCCCCCTAGACATGCCTTCTGTATCTGGACTTGGGAATTCTGCGTCCTTGCCCTTTTCTCCTCCTTCTGTTGCAAATCTGTGGTTTACCTTGCTGTCACTTGGGGCTCAGAGCCTCCAGCACCTGAGTAAGCAATTCTTCGCATTAACATCTCTTGGTTCTAAATATTTGAGGGGGGTTTGTGTTTTCCTAATTAGGTTCTAATTAGAAGGAAAGCATTATTTTTTTAATCTTTAGAGATAAGGAGAGAAGAATTAAATGACTTGCCCAAGGTCAGCTAGGTACAGGAGGCAAAGCCCAGGCCTATCTCCCAACTCTAAATTCACTGCCTGGGCTGCCTCCCCTAGACATAATAGCAATGAAAGGTTCATATAAAAAGTTCTCTAAGGTCTTAGGAAAGCCACATCTGATCGATTTTTACTGTGTGCTTTTTTTTTT
>CM052883.1:47949170-47969464 GCA_028534135.1 Potos flavus
TTACGCTCCACCCGTAAGTGAGACCATATGATAATTGACTTTCTCTGCTTGACTTATTTCACTCAACATAATCTCTTCCAGTCCAGTCCATGTTAAAATAAAGGTTGGGTATTCGTCCTTTCTGATGGAGGCATAATATTCATTTGCTCTTGAAGAAGTTAACATATTGGCTAGATTAGGGGAAGGCCACACAAGTGCTTGTGGTCCTTAGCCTGCCATTTGGTGGAATAATGCTTGTTGGTACAGTCACATGGATTAGTAAAATGATGCAAGATAAAAACCAGCCCTCATAGTACTTTATGCTATAATATCATAATGTTGTTCTGATTATCATGATTATCTCACCTCAGAAGAAAAAAAAGTAAAAGTTATATTGAAAATGCTCTGGCTTTAGTAAAGCTTTTAGACATATGTGAATCACACATGTTACTATATGCTGGCTATAAGAATGTTTTCATTCTCAGTGTTACTAAATTAATGACTAAATGTGGGGCACCTGAGTGGCTCAGTCTGTTAAGCATCTGCCTTCAGCTCAGGTCATGATCCCAGAATCCTGGGATCAATCCCAATATTGGGCTCCCTGCTCAGTGGGAAGCCTGCTTCTCCCTCTCCCTCTGCCCCTCTCCTCCTACTCATGTTCTTGTCTGCTCTGCTCTCGCTTTCTCTCTCTCAAATAATTGAGTAAAAAATATTTTAAAAATTAATTACTAAAAGTTACAGCCACTTAATCAATTGATTTAATAATAATGAAGCTCCGTTCTCTGAAAAGGCCTATGAGGAAGGGCCCCAGTCTGTAATAAGGGCCTTAAGAGATATTGGCCAGTGGGGAGCTATCCTGGAGAGATGGACAGGAAGGGGGGCTTGGTAAGAAGGCTCAGTTTGGGGGTACTGGTGGTTCAGAAGGCTCTTTTGGGGTGGGGGCTATTTGCTCAGGTGATGCCATGACTCAACTCCTTTATTTCTCTTATAGAATAAGCAACTGAAAATAGGAATCTAGAAGCGTCATATCACAGTTCAAAAATGGTTACTTACATCACATCAATCAGCTGGCAAATCTATTTTGCCTGGAGGCAGAGGGGGATGAGTAGGAGGAAGGCATTTGATGGTGCTATTTCCTTCTTTGCACATGAAACCAAATAAATAGCCTCTTTTCCTTTTTAAAGTGCATGATATTGAAGGTTAAAGTATCTGTGTCTATCAAGTACTGTGTGATCTCACTTATATGTGGACTCTAAAAACAAATCCCAGCAAACTCATAGAAAAAAATAGATCAGATTTGTGTTTACCAGAATCTGGAATTTGGGGAGGGGGAATCGAAGGAAGGTGGTTAAAAGGCACACACTTCCAGTTATGTGGTAAATAAGTACTGGGGATGTAACGTACAACATGACGACTATAGCTAATGCTGCTGTATGATATATGGAGACGCTACTAAGAGAGTAGATCCTAAGCATTCTCATCACAAGGATATTTTTTTTCTTTTCTTTTTATGGTATCTATATGAGATGCTGGATGTTAATAAAACTTCCCGTGGTAACCATTTCACAAGATACGTAAATCCAGCTGTCATGCTCTACACCTGAAATGTATACAGTAGTGTATGTAAATTATTTCTCAAAAGAAAAAAAAAAAAAAACTGGGAAAAAGTTATCCACTTCTTTGAAGGGTTAGGTTTGGATAAGTTTACATAAATCCCAGGGATTCTCAGTTGTGGATCCTAGGACACCTATGAAAATTGTGGAGTCATTTTTGTTAGACACAGTGGCTGGGGTTGTTTAGTGCATGTCATGGCAGTTGTTAGGAGAGTTCTGTACAAGAAAGAATTTTCCTAGAATCATCCCACCTCCCCCTCTACGTGGAACATGTGGTCATCTTATGATTGTCCTGATAAGACCATACAGGTGAGACTACACTCCTTCTGAAGCTGTGATTGGGATGTCCCCCTAAAAGAGAAGGGCTTCCCAGGTATCAGTTTTTTGGAGAAGAGCTGATTTATCAGGAAAAATTCTCATAGTTCTTTGGGATGAGACACCTTACACACCTGTTCCTCTTAGAACAAATGTGGGACCACCTACAAAAGAGAGTCAATGTGGGATCATATTGTTTTGTTGCCTGGAGGGGCCAAGAATCCACAGCAGAGAGAACTTGTGAATTGGTGGAGTCATCACCAAATTCCTTTGGACTGTGGAGGGAACAAGCTGGCCTATTTCATCTAACTCCACTGGTGAAAGCATCTCTTCCACATTGTTTGGGTTGGTGGAAAGTGAGTCTCTTCGGTGGGCATATTTTAGGGGTTTCAGCAGCCCCTGATGTCTTGGTGGTGGTGGAAGTAATGCAAATGAAAAAGCTCCAAAGAAAGGCAGACCCTAAGGGGAGAAGAGTAAGGCTGCAAGGTTTATTCATCCTTTCCCACTCGGGAAGTCTCCTGTTATTGCCAAACTTGAAAGATGGAGGTTTTATTATTAGGAAATTATGGCTAGATGTTCATCGATACTATTTCCTCTTCCTGGGCACATGGAAAGACTACATTTCCCAGCAGTTAGTTGGAGGCCATGTAACTGATACAGCCCATAGGATGTGGACAGAAGTAATAAAGGCCACTTTTAAATCTGACTCATAAAATCTCCTATGAGAATCTTAGCTCACTCTCTGTGTGCCCTATCCATCATGTGCATGGTATAGAGATGGAAACCAGCCCAGTTCCCTGGGTAGTGCATAGAGGTAAACTGCCTAGGAGAGTTGCCCAACCTACACTAGACTGAAACATGAATAAGACTTAAATTTCTGTTAAGTCACTGATATTGGGGTTTATTTGTTACAACAGCATATCCTAGTTTAGGTACAAAAATGTTGAAAGAGCACTAATCAATGAACTGTTGCCTATTATCTGGAAAAAAGGGGGACAGTGGTATATGACATGGCTCTGGCTTTGCTTTCTACCTGTTAATGATCTGGACGAGGTGGTGCCTGGCTGGCTCAGGCAGTAGAACATGTGGCTCTTGATCTCAGGGTGATGAGTTTGAGTCCCACGTTGGGCATGGAGCCTACCTTAAAAAAAAAAAAAAAAATATCTGGATGAGGACACTGGTAGTATGTTGATGAAATTAGAAACTTTACAAGCAACAGGAAGGGATACCTTGTATACCTGACGGTAACATAGGAATCTAAAAAATAACTAAAAAATTTAGAATAATGGGCCAAAATAAACTTTTTTAGGACCAAATGGAAACCCCTACACTTATATCCAAAAAGTCAATCTTACAAGTATAGAATGGATGACATCTGAAAAATGACTTCAAGTTTTAACATGACAGTTAGGTCAGTATGAGTTAACGTGATGAAAGTATACAACATAATCTTCAGCTACCTTAAAAGGAATACAGAGTCTGAAACTGTAGATATCAGTCTCATTCTATTTTATACTGATCGGATCAATACTACACTCTTCAGTTGCCTCAGATTAAATTTTAGGAATATCCCCAAAGAAAAAAGTCACCATTATGTAGAAGTTTGAATTAATGGTGTGTGGAATGATTGATAAGACTGGACATGTTTACTCTGGAGAAAACTTACAGAGACTCTGTTAACCATCTAAAAAATATACATTTTTGAGATATAATTCATATATCATAAAGCTCACTTTTAAAAATTATATAATTTGGTGATTTTTATATATTTATAACATTTTAAAAATATCACCACTATCTAATTTCACAATATTTGCATCACCCCAGAAGAAAACTCCATATCCATTAGTAGTCACTCCCTATTTCCTCCCCACCATAGTCTCTAGCAATCACCAATCTACGTTTCTATGTATTTGACTATTTTGCACATTTTATATAAGTGGAGTGATATAATTTGTTGTATGATATGTCTAGCTTCTATTAGTAAAATTTTTTCAGAATTCATCCACTGTGTAGGATTTACCAATACTTCATTGCTTTTTATGGCTGAATAATATTCAATTATATGGATATACATTTGCTTTTCCATTCATTAGTTGATGTACATTTAGATTGTGCTCACCTTTTGGTTATTGGAAATAATACTTCAAAGAACATTGACCCACAATTTTTTTTTATGACTATGTTTTCAGTTCTTTTGGGTATATACTTAGAAATGGAAATGCTGGGTCATACGGCAATTCTGTTTAATGTTTTGAGGAACTGCTACACTGTTTTCCAAAGAAGCTGCACTGTTTTACTTTCTAACTAGCAATGATGATAGCTCCAACTTCTCCACAAGCTGACTTATCATTGTCCATTTTTTAACTTATAGCCATTGGTGGGTATGAAGTAATACATACCCATTAGTGGGTATGAAGTAATATCTCACTCTGACTTGATTGCATTTGCCTAATGATTAATGATACTGAGAATCTTTTCATGTGCTTATTGGCCACTTGTATATCTTCTTTGGAGGAATGTCTATTCAGATGCATTCCCATTTTTAAATTGGGTTGTCTTTTTATTGTTGATTCACAATGGGTCTTTCTATGTTCTGGACATTAGGCTCTGATCAGACACATAGTTTGCCAATATTCTGTCCCATCTTGTGAGTTAACTTTGCAATTTCTTGATAGTGTCTTTTTAAAAAAGTTTTCAGTTTTGATGGAGTCCTATGTGTGTGTTTTTTTCTTTGATTGCTTGTGAATAGCAGTGGTGAGATTGGACATCCTTCTCTTGTTCCTAATTATAGGGGGAAAATCTCCTTCACTGTTAAGTATGAGGTTAGCTGTGGGGGGTTTTCCCCTTAGCTTTATTGTAGTATAATTGACAAAAATTGTGTGTATTTAAGGTATACAATGTGATGTTTTCATATACATATACATTGTGAAATGATTACCACAATCAAGCTAATTAACATATCCATCCCCTAACACAGGTGAGAACACAAGATCTACTCTCTGAGCAAAGTTTAAGTATGCAATACAGTACTCTTAACTATAATCACCATGCTGTCTATTAGATCTCCAGAACTTACGCATCTTGCACAACTGAACTTAGTACCCTTTGACTAATATCTCAGCATCTCCCCCATCTCCCAGACCCTGGCAACTGCCATTTTACTCTGCTTTTATCAGTTCAACTTTTAAAAATTTCATATACAAATGAGATCATGCACTGTTGGTCTTTCTGTGTGACTTTATTTCATTTAGCATAATGTCCTTCAGGTTTATTCATGTTGTCATAAATGGCAGGATTTCCTGCTTTTTAATGGCTGAATGGTATTCCATAACAAATAAACCAACAAACCAAACGTTTATTACACACACACGTAAACACACACACAGACCACATGTTCTTTATCCATTAGTCTGTTGACATTAGGTAAGTTTCTCAAACTTGGTTACTGTGAATAATGCTTCAATAAACTTGGGAGTGTATATATATCACTTCAAGGTAGCAATTTCATGTCCTTTGAACATATACCAAAAAGTGGGATTGCTGGATCATATGGAGGTTCTAATTTTAAGCTTTTGAGGAATCTGTTTTCCATAGTGGTTGCACCAACTTACTTTTCTACCACCAGTGTATAAGGGTTCCCTTTCCTCCACATCCTCATCAACACTTATATTTTACTTTTTTGATAATAGTAATTCTAAGAGGTGTGAGGAGATACTGCATTGTGTTTTAATTTGTATTTCCCTGACGATTAGCACCTTGTCATATGCTTGATGGCCATTTATATATCTTCTTTTGAAAAATGTCTATATCCTTTGCCAAGTTTTAAATTGGGTTATTTGGTTGGTTTTGCTATTGTGTTATTTGAATTCCTTAACTATTTTGGATATTAATCCCTTATCGGATATAGGATTTGCTAATACTTTCTCCTGTCCTTTAGGTTGTCTTTTCACTCTGTTGATTGTTTCCTTCAAGGTGCAGAAGTTTTTTGGATTGAAGCAATCCCACTTGTCCATTTTTGCTTTCGGGGTAATAAAAAAAAAAAACAAAAAAAAATCATTGCCCCAACCATTGTCATGAAGCTTTTTCCCTCTGTTTTCTTCTAGTGCTTTTACAGTTTCAGATGTTACAGTTAAGTCTTTATTTTTAATTGATTTTTGTACATAGTATGAGGAAAGGATTCAATTTGGATATCTAGTGGATATCCAGTTTTTCCAACACCATTAATTGAAGGGACTATCGTTTCCCTATTGTGTGTTCTTGTCACCCTTATTGAAGATCAGTGACCATAAAGAGTAGATTTATTTCTGGGCTCTGTGTTGTATTCCATTGGTCTGTATGTCCGTTCTTATATCAGTATCATACTGTTTTGTTTACTATAGGTTTTGTAAATGTTGTAATACATTTTGAAATCAGGAAGTGTGATATCTCTAGCTGTATTCTTCTTGCCTCAAGATTGGTTTGGTTACGGGTCTTTAGTTCCATATGACTTCTAGAATTTTTTTTCTATTTTTGTGAAAAATGCTGTTGGAATTTTGATAGAGATTGCATTAAATCTGTAGATCACTTTGGGTGGTATGGACATTTTAACAATATTAAATCTTCTAATCCATGAACAGGGACTATCTCTCCATTTATTTGTTTCTTCTTTAATTTCTTCTTTTGTAGTTTTCAGTGCATAGATTTCATCTCCTTGATTAAATTTATTTAAGTATTTTATTATTTTTCATATTACTGTGACTGTAATTGTTTTCTTTTTTAGATAATTCATTGTTGATATATAGAAATGCAACTGATTTTTGTATGTTGTATGTTTGTATGTTGATTTTGAATCAAGCCACTTAATTAAATTCATTCATTAGTTCTTAGTGTTTTGGTGGTGTCTTCAGGGTTTCCTATATATAAGATTGTGTTATCTGCAAAGAGAGACAATTTTACTTTTTCGTTCTTACTTGGATGCCTTTTATTTATTTATTTTTCTTGCCTAATTATTCTGGCTAGTACTTCCAGAACTATGTTGAATGGAAGTGATAAGAGTGGACACCCCCGTCTCATTCCTGATTTTAGAGAAAAAGCTTTTAGCTTTTCACTGTTGAGTATGATATTAACTGTGGGCTTATCATATATAACTTTTGTTATATTGAGCTACATTTGTTCTATATCTAAGTTTTTATAGTTTTTATCATGAATAGATGTCGAATTTTGTCAAATGCTGCTTCTGCATCTATTGAGATGATCATATAATTTTTATCTTTCATTTTGTTAATGTATCACACAGATTGATATATGGATGTTGAATCATCCTTGTACTCCTGAAATGAATCCCACTTGATCACACTATATAATCCTTTTGATGTTTTGTTGAATTTGGTTTGCTAGTATTTTGCTGAGGATATCTAGCACTATCTTCATTGGGAATATTGACCCATAATTTTCTTTTCTTGTAATGTCCTTGTCTGGTTTTGAATGCACATGTTGGAAGAGAAGAAAGATCTAAAATCAATCATCTAACATTCCACCTTAGGAAACCAGAAAACGAGGAGAAAATTAAATCCAAAGTAAGTAGAAGAAAAGAAATAAGTATTAGAGCAGAAATCATTGAAATTGAAAACAGGAAATCAATAGAGAAATTCAAGGACACCAAAAGCTGGTTCTTTGAAAGGAATAATAAAATCCATAAGCTCTTGCTAACTAAGAAAAAAAGAGATGGGGCACAAATGACTAATATAAAAAATGAAATAGAGGATATGACTACAGATATCATGGAAATTAAAAGGATAATAAAGGAATAATGTGAACAACTCTGTGTTCACAAATTTGATAGCCTAGATGAAATGGACCAATTCCTTGAAAGACACAATCTGCTAAAACATACACAAGAAGAAATAGACAATTTGAATAGGCCTATATCTATTTAAAAATTTGAATCAATAATTAACCTTTCAAAACAGAAAGCACCAGGCCAAGATGAGTTCACTGGTAAATTCTACCAAACATTTAAGGAAGCATTATACTAATTCTCTATAATCTCTGTCAGGGGATAGAAGCAGAGGGAATACTTCCTAACTCATTCCATGAGGCCAGAATTACATTAAGGCCAAAACTAGACAAAGACATTACAAGAAAACTACAGACCAATCTCTCTTATGAACATAGACCCTTCTGCTTTTGGGTCTCCTATTATGCATATATTGAGTGCTTGATGTGAACCACATTTCTATGAGTCTCTATTCATTTCTTTTTAAAAAGATTTTATTTACTCATTAGAGAGAGAGAGACAGAGAGAGCACAAGCAGGGAGAGAGGCAGAGGGAGAGGGAGATGCAGACTCCCTGCCAAACTGGGAGCCTGACATGGGGCTCGATTCCAGGACCTAGAGATTATGAACGGAGCAGAAGGCAGACACTCAACCATCTCAGCCACCCAGGCACCCCTCTATTCATTTTTTCTGTTCCTTTTTTCTTTCTATTATTCACACTGTATAATCTTCATTGACTTATCTTCAAGTGTGCTGATTCTTTTTTTTTTTTTAAAGATTTTATTTATTTATTTGACAGAGAGATAGAGAGAGAGCACAAGTAAACAGAGTGGCAGGCAGAGGGAGAGAGAGAATCAGGCTCTCTGCTGAGCAGGGAGCTCGATGCAGGGCTCGATCCTAGGACCCTGGGATCATGACCTGAGCCGAAGGCAGCCGCTTAACCAACTGAGCCACCCAGGCGCCCCAAGTGTGCTGATTCTTATTCTGCCTATTCCAATCAGCTGTTGAATCCTGTACTGAAATCTTATTTCAGTTTTTGTGTTTTTCAACTCTAGAATTTTGTTCTTTTTATAATTTTTGTCCTTATCAGTATTCTGTATTTGGTGAGACATCAGCCTCATACTTTTCTTTAATTCTTTAGACATGGTGTCCTTTAGTTCTTTGGACACATTTAAAATACATAATTGTAAAGTGTTTGTTTTTTTTTTTGTTTTTTTTTTTAAGATTTTATTTATTTATTTGACAGAGAGAGAGATCACAAGTAGGCAGAGAGGCAGGCAGAGAGAGAGGGGGAAGCAGGCTCCCTGCTGAGCAGAGAGCCCGATGCGGGGCTCAATCCCAGGACCATGAGATCATGACCTGAGCCAAAGGCAGAGGCTTAACCCACTGAGCCACTCAGGTGCCCCAAGTGTTTTTTTTTCTAATTAAGTGCAACATCTGGGCTTCCCCAGGGACACTTCTTATCGCCCTCTTTTTTTCCCCCTGTTTATGGGTCATATTTCCTTATTTCTGTGCATATCTCATAATTATTTGTTGAAAATTGGATGTTTTAAATAAAATGGTGTGGCAACTCTGAAAATCAATTTTTCCCTCCTACTTGAGATTTAGTTTGTTCTTGTTGCTATTTGTTATTTTTAAAGATTTATTTATTTATTTTAGAGGGGAAGGGACAGAGAGAAAGGGAGAGAGAATCCTCAAGCAGAGTCCCCACTGGCCGTGGAGCCCAATGTGGGGCTTGATCTCAGGACCCTGAGATCATGGCCTGAGCTGAAACCAAGAGTTGGATGCTTAACCAACTGTGCCATCCAAGTGCCCCCTGCTACTTGTTACTGATGTTGTTTGTGTATATATTACCTGACTTCTGAACTAATTTTGTAAAGTCTATATTTTTTTGTTATGCCTGGTCACAAAGTCTGTTCAGTTAGCTTAGTAGTGAGTTAAATGGTGCTGGGGAAGTAGGATGTACATGTTGAAAATAAAACTTGACTCCTACTCACACCTCCCCCTACCCCCCCACACAAATCAATTCCTAGTGGATCATAGATCTAAGCATTAAGAAGATTACATAAAGATTCTAGAATATTGGATAACATCTACATGATCTTAGACAAATATTCTTACAATAGTAAAGAAAGGTACAAACCTACAAAAGTTGATGTCAACTTATTTTACCATATTGAAGAAAAGAAAAATATGGTTATCTCAACAGATGTAGAAACTCAACACTTTTTCAATGAAAAAAACAAAAAAACTCTTTGCTAACAGAATAGAAATAAATAGCATCATAGATCAAGTATACTTACATATGTAGGTCTATCTCTAGACTCCCTATTCTATTTCATTGGTTTATTTGCTTATCCTAGCCCCAATACCACATTCTCTTAATATTTAATATTCAATATTGAGTAGAGTAGGCCTCTAATATTTTTGCTGTTCAAGATTGATTTTTGATAATATTTAGAATCACCTTGTCAATTTACACAGTAAGGATGGTTGAGATTTTGTTTTAGATTGCACTGAATTACTAAATCAGTTTAGGGAAATTGACATCTTAACAATATTGAGGCTCCTAGTATCTGTATGTGGTATATCTCTCCATTCATTTAGCTATTCCTCAATTTCCCTTTGGTAATGATTTCATAGTTTTCTGTGTAGAGGTCTTGCATATCCTTTGTTAGATTATTTTCATAGATATTTTATGCTTTTGGTTGTTATTGCAAGTGAAATCCCTTTTAAAATTTATTTTCCTTTTTCTGGGGGGTGGGGCTGGTATAAAGAAGTATGATTAATTGGTCTATTAGAGTTCTTCAAAGAAACAGAACCAATAGGATATATACAGAGATATATATATGGGGAGGTAAATTTTAGGAATTTGCTCATGCTGTTATGAAGGCCAAGAAGTCCCTTCATCTGCTGTCTGCAAGCTGGAGAACAAGGCAAATGCGTGTTGTAATCAGTTTGAATCTGAAAGCCTGAGAATGGGGAGCCAAAGGTGTAAGTCCTGTGTGAGTACAAAAACCGGAAAACAAGAACTGATGTCTAAGGGTAGGAGAACATGGGTGTCTTAGTTCAGAGAGAGCAAATCTGCCTTTCCTCCACCTTTTTTGTGCTATTCGGGCCTTCAAATGATTGAATGATGCCTGCCTTTATTGGTAATGGAGATCTTTAAGTAATATGCTGATTCAAATGCTAATCTCTTCTGGAAACATCTTCACAGACACACCAAGAAATAATGTTTTACAAGCTATTTTGACATCCCTTAGCCCAGTCGCGTTGACAGGTAAGGTTAACTATCGCAATTGGCATATTTGCCACGAAAACTGGAGCTTATAAATGTGATTTTAATTTTTAATAACATACATTTATACTTTGAACTTTCTACACATACAATCTTGCCTTCTGAAAAAAAAAAGAAAGGAAAAAATGTGAAAAAAAATAGTTTTATTTCTTCTTTTCTAAAACTCATGTATTTCTTTTTCTGGCTTCATTGAACTGGCTAGACCGTGTTTTAAAATATGAATATAAGTGGTGATACCAAGCATCTTTGATTCATCTCAAATCTTAAAGCCAAATCTTTAAACAATTAACCATTAGCTGTGATGGTAACTGTAGGTTTGGATAGATAGATAGATAAAGGATATTTTCTTCTATTCTTTGTTAACCAAAGGATTTCTTTTTTTTTTCCACGAAAGAATGTTATATTTCTGCATCTGTTGAGATGATAATATTTTGTCTTTTTCTGTTAATGTGGTAAAATACATTGATTTTTGTTTTGTTTTTTGGTTGTTTTGTTCTCCCCTCCAGGTCTCAGGTATTTATTTCCATAACCCATTGGGAAAGAGTAATGAGGCCTGTTACATCTTTATAACAAAGAAGGGTGTACCATACTTTAAGCATACCTGTTTAGAGAACTGCAAAAAGTTACAATATATGATGATATCCTAATTTTGAAGTTGACTGTTAAACTACTGGCCTTTTATAATAAAATAGGAGTCCATACTAGAGGTTGCAAACTGGTGCCCTGTGGAGAGAATGTGGCCTGCAGTGGTTTTGTCTGGCCCATGGTAATTTTAAACCATCCCATGCCCCAACATACACAGTTTTTTACTAGAGATACAGAGATTTTACATTTACATCCATGGTTTCTGCCTTCTCTTAAATAGATAGATAGGTAGATAGATAGATAGATAGATAGATAAATAGATATATCTGACAATAATGTGCCTGGATGTAACAATCAGCTGGAGAGTACCCCCTTTTGACAAGGCAAAGCATTTGTTCTTTATTTTATTTATTTATTTATTTATTAAAGGTTTTATTTATTTGTCAGAGAGAGAGAGCAGAACCGAGGGGAACAGCAGGCAGAGCAAGAAGAGGGAGAAGCAGGCTCCCTGCTAAGAAGGGAGCCCAATGCTGGACTCTATCCCAGCACCCTGGGATCGTGACCTGAGCTGAAGGCAGACGCTTAACCTTAAGACTGAGCCACCCAGGCGTCCCGCATTTGTTCTTTAATTTGCTGTTAATGTATGATGACATAACAAATTTCTACTTCTAATTTTTTGTACATATTGCATTCTGGCAGACTGCTGGACATTTCATGAAAATGTCGTTTAGTAAGTAAACAACATAAAAAAAATCTACATTTTACACTGCTCTAAAATGCTGTAATAGATGATACCAAAATGGAAAAGGTAAATTAAAGGGGGTGGGGGGGTTGGCACTTGGACTTTTAAGAGTCAAAAGCAAGCCAAACTACAGAAAATGTTCTATGTAGTTTAGAAAATGTTCTATGTGTACAACACAAGGAAGACCCTGAAGCTAACTTGAATATCAGCAGTGTTTGTAAGGGAAGATAAATCTATGTTTGAGATAATATGAGGTAATTCACTTTTTTCTCAGGTCACACTACACTAGCCACCTCGGCACTGCAGATGTTTCATTGATCTCAGCTGCCCAGCCCATGCAGCCCTCACAACATCCTGAACCCTTAGAGGCCAACTCTTGGGTTGCAATTAGACTAGGATGGCAGGCCATTAAAAAAAAAAAAATTACAGGACGATTATGTTATTTATTTATTAAGATTTTGTTTATTTATTTGACAGAGAGAGAGGGAACACAAGCAGGGGGAGTGGGAGAGAGAGAAGCAGGCTTCTCACAGAGCAAGGAGCCCGATTGGGGGCTCGGGGCTCGATCCCAGGGCGCTGGGATCATGACCTGAGCCGAAGGCAGACGCTTAACGACTGAGCCACCCCGGCGCCCTGATGATTATGTTTTTTTGGGAAGTCATCACCCAATTTACAAATCACATAAATGGGGAGAGCCGCCACTTCCTACGTGTGCCCTTCTCTTCCTGGATTACGTCTTACAGGAGTTTCCAGCCTTTCTGCATCCCTCCACTCCAACATTCCAAGAATTTCAAAGGGCTGGGTAGGGTACGAAGTAAACAACAGATGGCCACCTCCACTTGAGGCCTAACACCCAGCAACGGCCCAGAATCCAGAAGTCGCTTACTGCCAGTGCGGAAGCTTGCTCCCCTGGCTCAGCAACTGGAGGGAGGACACTTGTCGGGGGTTCAGGTGCCACAGAAGGCTGTCTGGTCCTTCAGAATAGTTACAGTGGGCCACTCCTGGAAAGCTGTCCAGTTGGGTCTGTGGCTCTGCAGCAGAATACTGAGGAAATGCTTCTGAAGGCTTCCGGCAGACTGCCACTGTGAAGGCCCACAGGGCAGTGACCTTCAGCACTTCCGGCGTCTGCAGGCAGCCCAGCCCCTGAGTTAAGACACTGAACACCCCGTCATCCGTGCAGTCAGTCACCGTCTCCGCTGGAGAAGTTGGGAGAGACACAGAGCGCCAGGCCTGCTGGCGGGCTATGATTTAGACCTGGAAGTGCCGGGTACTGGCCAATGTGCGAGGCCGGCACTCTGGTCGGCACCTACGTGTCATTAACCAGACGGCAAGTGAGTACTCCGTCGGCAGGTCCTAGAGATGGAGTAGGTCTGGAGCTGCAATGGCGTCAGGGCCTGCATACGGGGTACGCACTCCACGCCGGTGTAACGGAGTGGCCGAAAAGGCCTCACTGTGGAGCCCTCAGCGAGCCCGGTTGCTCCCCACTATCAACTGGTAGTCGGCCAGGCCGAGGCCGCCTGCGCCAAGTTGCCAGGAACTGAGCCCGCAGGTGACCCAGCTCACCGCTGCCCACTACCCACGCAGCGGCCTCAGGTGTGGACATCGGCGCATGCTCGGCGCAGACAGCGCTAGCTGGGGGCCTAGCTCAGTCTCAATTGGAAGGAAGGCCTTCCGGGGCTGCTGCAACACCGGAAGCAGATGGCTCCGGGGTTGGTTCCGCCTCCCGCTCCAGCTCGGCTCCTTTAAAGGAAGGGACAGGAGCTTCTGCCGTAGGAAGTTCAGCTCCTCCTGGTGCACCGGACGAGTTCAGCTTGCAAGGTGAGTACCTCCTCTGTGGCCACCGTGACTGTCTTTTCTGGAAGCTGCCAACATATTGATTTTAAAAAAAAAATTATGCAAATGAACTAATACGCTACTACCGCATCTCATCACTTTCAGAGTTAGAGTAACATCTCGAAAACTAGCAAAAGGCTTGACAAAGCAAGAGTACATTAAGTCCTACATATATATTTTGTTTTTTAGTGACATCTCGTGTCTTAGGTGTAACACTAGAAAATGTATGGTACACTTAGGATATCCTAAGTTCAGAGTACACTCTGTCTTCAAAAGTGACATATTCAGCATTTTAAATTGAAGGAGTTTGGTGAGGTTTGAAAACAGATAAGCATATATTGAACCAAGTGTTTTAAGACGAAATATGTTAATTGTTTACAGCTTTGGTGTGAGAAGGAAGGTGCAAATTCAAGGTACATTTTCCTCTACCTTTAATGTATTTTTTGTACTTGAGTGCAAAAAAGTTTTTTAAACTTTTAAAAAAGTAGCAAAATCAGCCTTATTTGTTTTAAAATATTCTTCAGTGTACAGAAAAGATCATGTAGAAAAAATACTGTAAAAGGATACTGATTTTTAAGAATAGACGAATATGGAGAGCTTCTGTAACATTCTGCACAGCCAGTTTCTTCCACAAATTTTCAGTACCCATGAAGATAAGCATAGGATACTCCTATTCAAATACCCTCTGACCACACACAGTTCTCCAGTAAGAACTAGCATAATGGATGGAAATAAAAATTATTGTCTCATAATATTCATGTCCAGTCCGCTAAACAAAGTTCCAAGATGTAAAGATTCTTAGGGGAAAAAAGATTGAAAAAACCTAACAGCAATGGGAAATGTCGGGAACAGCAATCTAGAAAAATAGTAAATGATTTGGCTTTGAGCACATTGCAGGTGTGCCTGATAGATTCAACTTTGACTATGGGAAAGAGTACCCATTTTCATTAAAACGCTTTCCCCTGTGGGCTCATGAGAGCTTGTTAATCAAAGCTGTATGTCCTTTAAATGACCAATAGTTCCTTAAGCCGTGAGCGCTTCACCTGGAAATAGTTGAGCTGCTGATCATGCACCTGGGAGCAAGGTTTTTATTCAAATTGGTTATTTTATACTTTATTAGTACATTGATTTTTGAACGTTAAAACATTATTTTCTTTCTTAAACGTAAATTATTCATGGTGTGTTATCCTTTCTGCATATTGTTAGATTTGATTTGCTAAAATTTTGTGTAGGATTTTTGCTTTTATGTAAATGAGATGGACCTCTAATTTTCCTTTATTGTAAATATCCTTGGCAGATTTTGATCAGTGTTATGTTTTCCTCATAAAATGAGTTGGAAAGTATTCCCTTTTAATGCTCTACAGAATTGGTTAGATAGAATTTATTCCTTAAATATTTGATGGAAGTGACTGGTGAATTCTGGATCTAGGATTTTCATTGAGAGAAGACATTTGATTATGGATTTATTCCTTTAATAGGTAAGGAAATATTTGAAGTTTCTATTTGGTTTTAGTAAGTTGAGCTTCCGTTAGAGTCTATTTCATCTAAAATTTTAAATTAGCCTAAAGTTATTTATAGTAAGCTATTATGACTGTTATAATTTTTCTAATGTAGGACCTATAATGAGGTCTCCTGTTTAATTTCTAATTTTTGTTGTTTGTGTTTCTCTCTCTCTCTCTCTCTCTCACACACACACACACACACACACACACACACACTCCCCCCCCCCCCCCCCACATGTCTTGCTCTGGGTTCATCTTTAACAGGCTGGCCAACTACAGCCTTGGGCCAAATATAACCTTGTGCCTGTTTTTGTACATAAAGTTTTATTGTGACACAACCACACCTATTCACTTATTATCTATGGCTGCTTTCCCACCACAGTGCCGTATAAAAAGAGATCATAATGCTTGCAAAGACTGAGAAAAGAATCATCTGGCCCTTTACAGAAGAGATTTTCTTAACTCTGATCATTGCTATTAGTCTACCGAAAGAACTAACTTTTGTCTTTCTCCTTTATATGTATGTTTATTTCAGTAACGTATTTTCTTTTATTATTTTCCTTCATTTGCCTTTTTTATAACTTCTTGAGTGTTTGTTCAGATAAATTGATTTTCAGTCTTCCTTTACTATTAAATGACAAATTTCCCTCTACCCAGAGCTTAAACTGCAATCCACAAACTTTGATATGTTTCCAATACCATTTAGTTCCATTTTCTAATTTCTAATTTTTTCTAATTTCCATTGTAATTTCTTATTTAATCAGTGGGTTATTAAGAATTGGATTTCCTAATTCCCAAACATATTTTCCAGTTATTTTTTTGTTAATCATCTCTAGATTAATTTCACAGTGGTCTGGCAAAATAGTCTGTATGGTTTTATTTGAAATTTTTGAGACCCTTTTTTTTTTTTTCGAGATCCTTTCTATGGCTCAGCATATCGTAAGTTTTGGTAAATAGTATGTGTGTACTTAGGGGAAAAAAGTGCCTTCTGAAATTGTTATGTGCAGTGTTCTAAACATGTCAATTGGGCCAAATTTTGTAATCCTCTTGTTTATATCTCTGTCCTTACTGATTTGTCTGCTTATTCTTCAGTTATTGAGAAAGGTATTTTGCAATCTCTCCATTATGACTGAATTTTTTTTGAAGATTTTTTATTTTTAAGTAATCTCTACAACCCCCATGGGTCTTGAACTCACAACTCTTGAGATTAAGAGTTGCATGCTCTACCAACTGAGCCCGCCAGGCACCCCTATGACTGAATTTTGTACATGTCCTTTTACTTCTGTCATTTTTGCTTTATATATAATTTGCATACAAATACAGATTAGGTACATAAATTTTTAGGATTGTATATTGTCCTGGTGAATTGACCATTTTAAGTTTGAAACATCCTTGTTTGTTTCTGGTGGTGCCTCTTGCCTCAGTCTGATGTGCAGCAAGCTATCACAGCTTTCTTTGTTTAGCATTCAAATGGTCTTTACTTTCAATATTTAAATGGTCTTATAGTTAATAACTGCGTTTTATAAGCAGCATATGGCTGGGTTTGATACTTTATAAATTTTTGTATTTTAATTGAGTATTTAGTATAGATGTACTGTATTTACTGGTGTGTGTCAGTGAAAGCTATTTTCTCACCTGCTGTTTCTTTTTCTAACCTTTATTGACTCCTTTGAATTATTGATGATAATTCAGATTTTCCATAGTATTTACATATTCTATTCTTTTAGTGATTGTATGTATGGCATATTAAAAAGTAAAATAAATTAATGCCTTTACCCCTCCTCAGATAATATAAGGACTTTAACATACTTTAAAACCACTTATCCTCTCTACTAACTTATATGATATTGTTATGTTTTGATTCTATATAAATTTGAAATCCTAAAAGATGTTATTTCATAGAAACAGTATTCTTTTGCATTTATCCATATATTCACTAATTTATGTTACTTACACTAGTCATTGTTACTTTTGGCATCTCTTTTCTTCATTGAGCCCAAGAACACTTTTCAATATTGCCTGTAGAGTGAATCTGCTGTGATGAATTCTCTCAATTTCGTTTGATTAAAAATGTCTTTATCTTTTATTTTAATAAGGAGAATTTCTTTTATAATTTCTTCTTGATTTTGGTTTCAGAAGTTTTAGTGTGATATATCTAGGTATGGCTTCCTTCCATATCTTTCTATGGTTAATGGAACTCTGTGAATGTGTTGGGGATCAAGAATTCTGTCCCCTCAGTGGTTCTTCTAGCTGGACTAAGAATCAAATTGACATGAGACAGATAAACAAGAGAAAAATTTAATAGCATACCTATGGGGAATCCACACAAACATAGAAATTCCAAAGAGAGTCAGACAAAATGAGGAATATATGTCATTCCGAATTAAGGAGAAGGAAGTAGGAGTTTGGAACTTCAGAGGAAAGGAATGTAATTCACAGGGTGATAAAAAGAAGAGATGTTTGGCAGTTAGCTGTTTGCCCTGACATAGAGATGGATCACTCAGATAAAATTTATCTTTGTGGTAACTGTTATTCTGGAAAGACCCTTCACTTTAGATTGTTCTATGTAGTTAAGGGAGAGGCAGAAGTTTCTCTTGAGCCCCCAGGGTCTCAGTTGCCTTCAGCTTAAAATAATATGCATGCCAAAGTGGCACCTTCTGGGGGGACCTGTCCCAAATCCCTTCAAATTTGTGGCATAATACTTGTCTTTTTGTCTGTTTTGAAGGAACGTTTGTGGTAATTATTTTTCCATTTTGGACATTCAAGATCATTATTTTTTCCTATTATTACTTTTGCTCTGTTTTCTCCCTCTGAAACTCCAATTATAGGCATGTTAGACTTTTCACCAAATTCCATATAATTCTTTAGATATCTTTCTGTATCTTCCATGTTTTTACCCCTTTTTGTCCAGTCAATACATTTTATTCTGTTTTTTTTTTTTTTTTTTTTTTAATTTTCTTTCTTACCATGGTAAGTGTAGTCTTTAATCCCATCCCCTATTTCACCCACAACCCCCACCTCCCCTCTGGTAACCGTCAGTTTGCTCTCTATAGTTAAGAGTCTGTGGTTTGCCTCTCTCCCTTCCTTTGCTCATTTGTTTTGTTTCTTAAATTCCACATATGAGTGAGAACATATGGTATTTGTCTTTCTCTGACTGGTTTATTTCACTTAGCATTATACTTTCTAGCTCTATTCATGTTGTTTCAACTGGAACGATTTCATTCTATTTTATGGCTGAATAATATTTCATTGTGTATATATACGCCATTTTTAAAAATCCATTCATCAATTAATGGATATTTGGACTGCTTCCGTAATTTAGCAGTTGTAAATAATACTGGTATAAACATAGGGGTGCATGTATCCTTTTGAATTATTGGGGTTTTTTTCTTTGTTTTTTTTGGGGTAAATACAAGTAGCGTAGGGCAGTTCTTTTTTTAACATTTTTGGGGATGCTCCATACTGTTTTCCACAATGGCTGCACGAATTTGTATTTCCATCAGCAGTGGAAGAGGATTCCTTTTTCTCCACATCTTCACCAGTACTTGTTTCTTGTTTTTATTTGTTTATCTTGTTATTTGTTTTAGTCTTGTTTTTAATTTTAGCCATTCTGACAGGTGAGAGGTGATATCACAGTGTAGTTTTGATTTGCATTTCCCTGATGATCAGTGATGTTGAGCATCTTTTCATGTATCTATTGGCCATCTGGATGTCTTCCTTGGAAAAATGTCTGCTCATGTCTTCTGCCAATGTTTTAATTGGATTATTTCTTTTTGGATATTAAGTTGTATCAGTTCTTTATAAATTTTAGATACTAACCCTTTATCAGAGATGTCATTTGCAAATATCTTCTCCCATTTAGTAGGCTGTCTTTTTTTTCTTGATTGTTTGCTTTGCTTTGTAGAAGCTTATTTTCAGTCCTAGGGGTTTATTTTTGCTTTTATTTCCCTTGCCTCAGGAGATATATCTAGAAAGAAGTTGCTATAGCTGATGTTGGAGAAATTACTGCCTGTTCTCTCTCCTAGGATTTTTATAGTTTCAGGTCTCACATTTAGGTCCTTAATCCATTCTGAATGGATTTGAATGGTGTATGGTATAAGCCAGGGGGTCCAGGTTCATTCTTTTGCATGTAGCTGTCCATTTCTCCCAGCACCGTTTGCTGAAAAGGTTGTCTCTTTCCCACTACATTTTCTTTCCTCCTAAACATAGGTTTATTTGTGGGCTTTCTATTCTATTCCATTGATCTGGGTGCCTGTTTTTGTGCCAGTACCATTACTGTTTTGATTACTACAGCTTTGTAGTATAACCTGCAATCTGGAATTGTGATACCTCCAACTTTTTCTTTTTCAAGATTGTTTTGGCTATTTGGGGTCTTCTGTGATGCCATATAAATTTTAGGATTGCTTGTTCTAGTTCTGTGAAAAATGTTGGTATTTTGATAGGGATTGCATTAAATCTGTAGATTGCTTTGGGTAGTATGGATATTTTAACAATCTTTGTTCTTCCAACCCATGAGCATGGAATGTGTTTCTATTTCTCTGCATCATCTTATCTTTTTTTTTTTTTTTAGATTATTTATTTATTTATTTGACAGAGAGATCACAAGTAGGCAGAGAGAGAGGGGGAAGCAGGCTCCCTGCTGAGCAGAGAGCCCAATGCGGGGCTCGATC
>CM052883.1:47969964-47987891 GCA_028534135.1 Potos flavus
TCTCTCTCTCTCTCTCTCTCTGTCAAATAAATAAATAAAATCTTAAAAAAAAAAAAAGTATTTTTTCCCATATAAGTATTGCTACCCTGGCTTTTTTTCCACTATCATTTGTATGATAAATGCTTTTACATCCCTTTACTTTCAATCTTCCATGTGTCTTTAGGTCTGAAATGAGTCTTTTGTAGGCAGCAAGCATATTGGTAGGTCTTGTCTTTTTATCCATTCCGGTACCCAGTGTCTTTTGATTCAAGTGTTTAGTCCATTAACATTCAAAGTAACTATTGGTAGGTATGTACTTATATTCTGTTGTTTATTTTATGGTTGTTTTGTAGTTCTTTTCTGTTCCTTTCTTCTTCTGCTCTTCCCTCTCATGCTTTGCTTGCTTTCTTTGGTGATGTACTTGGATTCTTTTCTCTTTATTTTTTGCATGTATATTACTGGGTTTTGATTTATGGTTACCATTAGGTTTGTATATAACATCTTATGTATATAGCAGTCTATATTAAGTGGGTCATTTAAGTTTGAACCCGTTCTTTACTCCTTTCCTCCCCACCACACATTTTAGGTATAAGTGTCATACTTTAACATCCTTTTATTTTGTGAATTCCTTGACAATTTTTTACAGAAATATTTATTTTTACTGTTTTTGTGTTCCTAACTTTTACTCCTACCTTCTTCCCATTCAAAAAGTTTGCTTTAATAATTCTTATAGGGCTGGTTTAATGGTCATGAATTCCTTTAAGTTTTGTTTGGGAAACTTCTTATCTCTCCTTCTGATCTGAAAGAGCTTGCCGGATAGACTATTCCTGGCTGCAGGGTTTTTCCTTTTAACACTTTGAATATATCCTGCCTCTTTTTTCTGGCCTGCTGAAAAATCAGTTGATAGGCTTATAGGGTTTCCCTTGCATGTAACTATTTTCTTTAGCTGCTTTTAGAAGTCTTTCTTCACTACTACTTTTTGGCATTTTAATGGTTGTGTACCTCTTTGGGCTGATTTTGTTGGGAGCTCTTTGTGCCTCCTGGATCTGTATTTCTGTTTCCTTCCCCAGATTTGGAAAGTTTTCTGATATTTCTTCAAATAAATTTTCTGCTCCTTTTTCTCTGTGTTCTCCTACTGGGATCTCTATAGTGTGCATGTTATTACACTCGATGGTGTCACAGGGAGCTCTAAGTCTGTTTTCATTCTTTATTATTTCCTTTTTCTCCCCTCTTCAGCTTGATTTGTTTTTCATTATCTGTCCTCCAGGTCACTGATCTGTTCTTCTGCTTCCTCTAATCTGTTTATTCCATTTAGTGTGTTTTTAATTTCAGTTACTGAGTTCCTCATCTCTGATTGTTTTCTCTCTCTTTGGTAAAGATCTCACTGAGGTCCTCCACTCTTTTCTCAAGTCCAGTGAGTATCTTTATGACCATTACTTTAAATTCTCTATGGGGCATATTACTTATCTGTTTTGCTTATGACTGTTTGATTTTGTTCTGTTCTTTCATTTGGGACATATTCCTCAGTCTTCTCATTTTGTCTAACTCTGTGTCTCCTGTGTAATAGAAAAGTGAGCTAAATCTCCTGCTCTTGAAAGCAGTGGCCTTATGAAGAAGAGGCTCTGTAGTGCCCTGTGGTGCAATGTTCCCTGTTGACCAGAACCTGGGGCTTCAGGAGTGTCTCCTGTATGTGTCCTCTGACCTTACGGTTGTGGCTGAGCCATATGCTGTCTTCAGTCAGGTTGTCTTTAGTGGATCTCTTTGTTGTGGGCAGGGTTTGGTTCCTGTGTTAGTGGGTCAGTCTGGGGCTGCATTGGGCTTTAGTTGAGTCGGACCAGGTATTTGGATGCTCTAGTTGGAGCTTCAGGGCACTTTCCCTGTGTTGTCCCCTGAGAAATTTTCCTTGGTGGGTGGGGTCGCAGTCACACCAGGTATCTGCCCTCAGCCTACTGCTGGGTCCGCTGTTGAACTGGTGTGTGTGGTTATCTTCTCTCCCTGGGGCAGGAGTCACTGTGGAGTGGTGCTTGCCCCTGTTAGGGCTGCTTACACAGTATCAGGAATGTGGTGCCACTTTGGATGGGCTCTGGCCAAGGTCATATTAGAGGGGGCAGGTCTGGAGGGGAATGTGGGAGCACGTGGTGTTAGCAAGGTTTGTGCAGGTCTACTGTGAGAGGGGACCCTGAGCTGCTTTAGAAAACTGCTGCTGCAAGGCTGGAGTGGGCGCCTCCATGGAACAGTGCAGGTATGGGGTACACTGTGTTGACAAGTTCTGCTGGGTCTGTTGGAGGAGACCCAGAGCTGAAGCCTGGCTGGAGGAGCTGGGTCTGCAGAATGCAGGGGCAGGGTGTGCTGTTACTCAGTTAGGTGGAGGCTGTTGGTGCTGTGCTGGGTGCTGCAGTTGTCTAGATATACAGGCTGGGGGGTGGGGGAAGGAAATGGAGCCTGCCAGCTTTTTTGTTTTTGGAGAAGTCTCCCAATTATCCCTGTCCCTCTAGCACATACTTAGATTCATAAATAATACCATAATCATTTTTAAGTCACTTTTATAACCCCCAAAGAAACCCTGTGCTCCCTAGCTGTCATCTCCTAATCTCCCATCTTGCCTACCCCCAGGCAACCACTAGTCTACTTTTTGCCTCTATAGATTTGCCCCTTCTGGACTTTTCATATAAATGGACTCTAACAATATGCAATCTTTTGTGGCTGGTTTATTTCACTTAGCATAATGTTTTCAGGATTCATCCATGTTGTTCCATGTATCAGTACTTCTTTTTATTTCTGAATAATACATTGTGTAAATGTACCAAATTTTATTTATTATGCATCTGTTGATAGATGTTTGGATTGTTTTATGTTGTTCATTTATTGAGTTTCAAATTTCACTTATTATATTTTTCACTTATAGGATATTAATTTGATACCTTTTTAATGAGTTTTCTAGTTTTAACTTTTGTTTCATGAATATATCGATCTATGATATCTACAGTTTCTGGATTTTTTTGTTGTTGCTCTTTTTTATGGTCTGTCTCATTTTTTCCTTTCTAGTCTTCTTATATACTTAGTCATATTTTTATTAAATGTCAGACATTTTGTATGAAAAATGGTATAGATGATTTGTGGCTCTGGATTATGCTGTTTTCCTTCAGAGAGGATTTATTTTGCTTCTGTAAGGCATTTAGGCTAGGGAACTGATCACCTTAATCCAATCAAGCTGGATTTGTGAGGTATGGTCTATTTCTGGTTCACCCTTAAACCTTGGGCCTTTTAGGCTTCCAATCCTGAAAGCCTAGGATGTTTACCAGAGTCTCTCCTCCTTAATTATTTCCAAGTTTCAACCCCTCGGCTTGAGACTGCTGAAGCTCTCTTCTGTTTCTCAGGCTCATAGCTGACACTTTCACTTTCAATATCAGTAATAGCTGTAACTATAAAAATGACCCTAACTTTACATTTAAAAATTTTTCTTCTCTTCCATATCTTTTCCCTGCAGATTTCATTTTCTTGGTAGGTCTCATGTCTTCTTTGTTTTTTTCCTTTTTTTTTTTAAGATTTTATTTATTTATTTGACACAGAGAGAGAGAGAGACCACAAGCAGGCAGAGAGAGAGGGGGAAGCAGGCTCCCTGCTGAGCAGAGAGCCCAATGCGGCGCTTGATCCCAGGACCCTGAGATCATGACCTGAGCCGAAGGCAGAGGCTTAACCCACTGAGCACTGAGGTGCCCCTTTGTTTTTTTCCTTAAAGATTGATTGATTGATTCATTCATTCATGTATTCATTCATGCATTCATTCATTCATGAGATACAGAGAAAGAGCAGAGGGAGGGGCAGAGGGAGAAGGAGATAAGCAGACTCCCCGCTGAGTGCAGAGCCCAACAGGGAGCTCGATCCTATCCCGAGATCATGACCTGATCCAAAATCAAGAGCTGCACACTCAACCAACTGAGCCACCCAGGCGCCCCAGGTTTCATGTTTTTAAAAAGATTTCTTTTAATATATTTTATCTAGCTTTTCTGGTTATCCTCAGGTAGAAGGTTTTTATAGTCTTGTCAGCTAATTGTGGAAGCAGAAGTCTACCCACAGATTTTTTAAGAATCTGTTCTCTCATGGATCTGGTGAAGCAAACATTCCTACACATGGCTGATTAGAATGTAATTTAGTGTATCTTTCTAAAGTGTAGTGTGTCAATTAATCCATGGTCTTAAATTATACTCTTTCACCGGCAATTTCAATTTTGTGAACAAATCAAATTATTAGAGATGTAGAAAAAAGATTTGTATATAAGGATATTCAGTACAACATTTAATAGAGAAAATTGGTTGTAAACTATACAGTGATAAGGACAATAATTATGGTACATCTATAAGATAAAATAATATGTGATGATTCAAAATCATGTTTTGAAAAGTATTTACTGACATGGGAAAATAAAAAGTAAAGGAGAAACAATATTTTACTTTTCAAATGGCATGATTTCAATTTTTAAAAAGGGCATATCTTCAGAGATAAAATGCTAGAAAGATGAAAAGCAGTTTTTAATGTGCTTAACTCTGGGAAGATTAAGGTTGGTTTTTTTTAATGGATTTTTTCCCATGTTTGAGATATAATTGACATATAGCACTGTGTAAATTTAAGGTGTTATAGCATAATGACTTTTGTATGTTGTCAATTGGTTACCACAGTAAATGTAGTTAATACCCATTATCTCATATAGATATAAAAAAAGAAAAAATTTTTCTTGTGATTAATAACTCTTAGCATCTACTCTCTTAACTTTCAAATACACCACATAGCCTCTTAACTATAGTCATCATGTACATTACATCTGAAGGGTTGTTTATTTTTTCTTTATACATTTTTGTGTTTTCAAAAGTTTTTTTTTGTTTTTTTTGTTTTTTTTAAGATTTTATTTGTCAGAGAGAGAGCACGTGAGTGAGTAAGCACAAGCAGGGGGAACAGCAGACAGAAGAAGCAGGCTCCCTGCTGAGCAAGGAGCCAGATGTAGGACTCCATCCCAGGACCCTGGGGTCATGGCCTGAGCCGAAGGCAGACCCTTAACTGACTGAGCCACCCAGGTGTCCTCAAAAGTTTTTTGTGTGGAGTATATACTATTTTTATAATCAAGAAAAGTCACAAAAAATAATCCTAAAGCTCATCTTTAATAGATTATCTAAACTTTCTTTATCACAAATTCTTTAGAAGCTAGATTCTTTATAGTTTAGAGATTTAGTTCTGGTATTTGATACTAAGAAATTAAGACAAAGACACTTGGAGGCATCCACCTAGGAGGTTGGTGGAGAGGGGACACTGAGCATCTTTATGATGTTCCAGGGAGCAGTGTGCTTCCTGGCTCTAGTTGTCTTTTCAGTAGTTGGCAGTAGTTTCCCGTTGTCTTTTCAGCAGTTGGCACAGAGTTCTAGTGATTGAATCGGTTCTTTACAGAAGTAGAATAGATTTGTCTTTTTCATTATGAAAGGAATGAATCCAGCCAGATTCTGTTAAATATTTTGTTTTAAAAGTACCTGATGGCACTCAAAGGAAAAATGCAAAAGTATAAAAAAAAATAAAAGCATCTGAGTAATATTATGGGAATTCTCTTCTTGAAAGCTCTGATAAGAACCAGTTTTTCCTCGTTACTTATAGAGTGGGTCATTTGTGGAGGGTCTTCAGAGAGGAAGTCTGAAGAGGGCTAAAGAGGGACGATTTCATTACTTGACTGATTTGTACAGCATCTCCATATGGGATTATATATTTCACATTCTTGAATTATATGATGCCTTAGTTCATTTCGGCTGCTATACAAAAATACCATAGACTGGGTCCCTTGAACAACAGACATTTATTTCTCACAGTTCTGGAGACTAGAAAGTCTAAGATCAAGGTGCTGACAGATACCGTGTCTGGTGAGAATCGCTTCTTGGTTCATCGATGGCTGTCTTCTTGCTACAACCTCATGAGGTAGAAGGGGCAAGAGAACTGTTGGGGGTTGGCTTCATAAGGGCATTAATCCCATTCATGAGGGCTCCACCTTCCAAAGGCCTTACCTTCAAATTGGGGGGTTAGGATTTCAACAAAGGAATTTGGGGTCTGGGGCACAAACAGTCGGTAGCATCTGGCTTCTGCTATCTTTCAGATGTTGATGAACTACCCCCATCACCCCTCTTTTTTCTCTAGCTTAGTTTCAGAAAACTGCAGAACTTATTTTGTTTATTGCTTCAGATATGGATGGTTTGGGAACTTTCCAAAGTTTTTCAGTGATCATTTTGGCAAAAATTTTCCTGATATCCCAGGACCCTGAATTCTGCCCTAATTAATGAAATGGTCTGTTTTCTTATTTAAATTTGGCTTGTAAGGGTGAGGCCTTTTTGATGTAGCTAGGGGGTCTGCTACCCTGAACTGTCACTCAAAAGCATATTTCAGTTTTATTTTAAAGCTTTTTTTATGTGTATTCCCCCAAAGCACCTTAGCTGAAAATCAAATTTTAGTTTAGAGCTTTATACAGACCAATGTCTCTTTCTTGCTCCTGTATTCCAATAAAATTGTGTATTTCATTTTAACCTCAATCTGCCTGTGTTTAAAATATAAAGGTAAGGTTAAGGGCTTTCACTGCTGGCAACCCTCCCTGGACATCTCAACTGCTAGATAAAATCTTTTATAGAGACCTTTTTATTGGCTCCACAGTTCAATCCTGCCATATATGCCAGTTTATCCTATTAATCCGTAGCTGCAAAAATACCAGAATCATTTATGAACTAAAATTTGTTTTAGCTCTTTTTTTTTTTTTTTTTTTTTATGAGCCTTTTTCATGTTATTTCTATCAGCTTGGTTGCTGGGACTGCTCTTTCTCTCTTCCCTCTCCCACCAACTACCACCTTTGTCCCTGGGTGGGGGAAGAGAGTGTCAGACTATAAGAGGCTATAGGACTGTCTACCTGTTGTAGCTGGCTCTCTCCTGTTAGACCCCTTGGTGTCTCTTGATACCTCTTGGTGGAAAAGGAGAGTGAGGCCTGCGAGGAAGGAGAGTGCCTCCTGGCTATTTCTGGTGGGCCTCCAGTGATGCTCCTTTGTTGTCAGAGAGTCTCCTGTCTTTTCCAGGGAGGAATATCCTGGGAGGCCTTCTCTTGCTAGGTTGGAGATCGGGGGTTCTGTGGGAACCCCCAGAGGAAGGGTGGCCTCCCTCTCTTGGGTAGGGGGAATGCCAGATGCCTCACCACTGTGTTGTGCCTCAGGTCCTGGGTTCTCAAATCAGCGGGCCGCCTCCTTACTACATTTTGCTCTCCTTGGTGAGTCTTGTACGATTTTCAGGTTTTATACTTGTGCTTAGTAGAGAGGTGTCAGGAGAATGTGTATATACCATCTTATCCAAACTGACTTTTTTTTTTTTAAAGATTTATTTTAGAGAGAGAGCAGGGGGAGGGTCAGAAGGAGAGAGAAACCTGAAGCAGACTCCCCACTGAGCACGGACATTATGCTTATGTGCATGTATGTGACCAAGTGCTATGAAGACAGAGGAGGTAGGGATTAAGAGCAATTCCAGAGTGGAGAAAGCATTTTATACACAGTGGTCAGCAGTGACCTGATGGGAGCCATTTGAGCAGTTACAGAGGGAGCCACACATACGTGGGGGAAGAGGGGGAAGAGCGCTGCAGGCAGAGGGGATTCTAGGTGTGCCGGTGCTGGGGGGGGCGGGGTTGGTAAGCCTAAGGACTGACGTTACTAGAGAGGAATGAGCAAGGATCAAACAAAAAGGAAATGAGGTCAGTGAAGTATCAGGGGCTAGATCATGGAGGGCCCTAGAGACCACTGAAGAATTTTGCCGAGTGAGATGGAAAACATTGGAGGGATTTGTTTACTTATTTATTTAATTGTAATTTTTAAAAGATTTTATTTATTTGGCAGAGAGAGACACAGTGAGAGAGGGAACATAAGCAGGGGGAGTGGAAGAGGGAGAAGCATGCTCCCCCATGGAGCAAAGAGCTCAATGCAGGGCTTGATCCTAGGACCCTGGGATCATGTCCTGAGCCAAAGGCAGACACTTAACATCTGAGCCACCCGGGCACCCCCATTTGGAGGGATTTAAACAGAGGAGTTACCATCTGACTCGGATTTCTGTGGCAGAGGAGCCAGAGGGGAGAGGAGAGCACTTAGTGAGCCAGTAGACTGACAGGTGAGGAGGGTTTGCTGGGAGGCAGTGATGGAGACACTGGGAAGCTGCTAGATTGTGGATTTATTAGAAGGTGGTGTTGACAAGATTTGTGGAAGAGTTAGATATGGAATGTGAAGGAAAGAGAAGAGTCGAGAAAAATGCATGCCTCTACATGAACTTAAGGCTTAAATTCTCTCCCAGGAGACACCTCATGCTATCAGTTCTGTTCCATCAGTTCTCCAGGTGCCCCACCACACATTCTGGAAGCCCAGTGGTTGTGATGTCCAGGCTTAACTTCAGATCCTTGCTTTGGGAAATGAAATTCTGGACACAGCCAAGTTTGTATTGGGATGCAAAAACCCAGGAGAGGCAGAATCTTCTAAGCAGTAAATATCCCTGACCTAGCAACCAGCCTATATGTATCCTTGTTCAACGTGAAAAGGCAGAAAATATGGCATTGGTTCCCGAGCCCCTAATTCCAACCGACTTAGGCATTTTTGCCCAGCTCATGAGTATGATGTTAAATCTCGGTATGAAACCTGGAACCCAGTTCTAAGACATCCTAAGTCCCAGTTAAAGAACTGGTCCAAACAATTATTTCCCGGGTTCTGTAGCATTTCAACCCAGTCACTGCTTTTGTATATGAGCGGAGAACAAGTCCTGGAGTTTTCTGGATATGAAAATCACATAAGGTCTCTGCATGTTGGGAGCCATTTTATAAATAAGTACGAATAAAAGAAAATCTTTTAGGGGTGCCTGGGTGGCTCAGTCGGTTAAGCATCTGCCTTTGGCTCAGGTCATGATGCCAGGGTCCTGGGATGGAGCTCCATGTGGGCTCCCTGCTCAGCAGGAAGTCTGCTTTGCGCTCTCCCACTCGCGCTCTCCCACTCGCGCTCTCCCACTCGCGCTCTCCCACTCGCGCTCTCCCACTCGCGCTCTCCCACTCGCGCTCTCCCACTCGCGCTCTCCCACTCGCGCTCTCCCACTCGCGCTCTCCCACTCTCTCTGATAGATAGATAGATAAATAAAATCTTAAAAAAAAATTGCAGAGTTTTAATGAGTAACTGAGAAGGGTAGTTCTGAAGACTGAGTAATGACTATCTTTAGACCCAATACCCATTGGATACCTGTCTGATCCTTGGAAATCAGGAAGATCCATTTCCCTGAACTGTAAATTGTGGGTGCCAAAGAACACTGCTGTGGGGCCATTGAATAGAGAGAACTGTTTCTTCCCTTTTGCCATGTATTAGTTTCATATTTTTTGGTAATATACTGCTAAAATGTAGCAGCTTAAAACAACATTCATTTATAATCTCAGAGTTCTGTAGGTCAGATGTCCAGGCAGGCATGGCTGGGTTCTATGCTTAGGGTCTCACAAGGCTGAAGTCAAGGCATCTGGCCAGTCTGGGCTCTTACCTGGACTCTGGGGAAGAATCTTTTTCCAGGTTCATTCAGGTTGATGACAGAATTCAGTTCCTTGTGGTTGAAGGTCTGAGGTCCTTGTTATCTGTCTGGCTGTTAGTGAGGGGCCACTTTTAGTTTCCAGAGAGTACCTGCATTTCTCCCCCTATTGCCCCTCCATCTTCAAGCCAGCAACAGTATATCAAATCCTTCTTGTGCTTCATCTCTCTCTGACTTCTCCCCTGTGCCATGAGCTGGAGAAAACTGTTTGCTTTTAAAGGGTTCAGTAGGTTAAATTAGGCTTAACTGGATAATCTTTCCTTTGCCATATAAGGTAACAATCACAGGCGTGACAGTTCATCATGTCTGCAGATTCCACACACACTCAAAAGGGAAGGGACACAAAGGTAATGGTCATGGTGGGTCATCCTTAAAATTCTATCTAATACGCTCATTTCAGCGCACATCTCAGCGTAGCTTAGTACTGAGAAGTGTTACCTGACAGAGGAGCAGTGGTACCCACTGCACTTCTAGGACAAATAGTGGGACTGGTGGGGACTGTTTAGCCTTGACAAAGTGTGGTGGGAAATGGGATACTCTGGCAGACCAGTGACACTAGCAGGAACAGACCTACCCTGTAGAGACCTATGGAAAGACGTGAGATGTGAAGACTTTCCAAGGGGCAGGTGATCCTGCAGCAGCAGAGGGGGCCACAAACTAATCAAGTATGAGTTATCACTGTTTGGGTGACTATGTTTATGTGCATAGGATAGTGAGGTTTGGGAAACTTTTCCCCTGGTCAGAGCAGATGGTAGTACCTTAATCTGATGAGGTCTTGAAGATCTCATGTTTGATCTTCTATGGCCTTCTTTTAATTTCAAGATCATAACCTGGTAAGTAGCTAAGCCAGAATTCAACTATTATAGGCTGTCAAACTCAAAAGCGAATGAACCCTGTTAAGCACTCTGTCAGGGATGGGAAACGTGTGGCACATTTGCTGTAACTCACTACTCTCGTGTCCTGTCATGGGCTGACCACACAGACCTGCCTGCTGAGACCTGCTCAGTCTCAGAATCATCAAGGGTCTGCTCCCAATCACCACTGGCATTTAAATAGAATTGAAATCCAGGGCAGAACTCTCTCCCATCTCTGGACAATACTGTACCTGAAATTCTAGCAATCTCAGAAAGATTTCTGCCTATTTCTTATGCTGGCTGCAAAATTGCATATTGTAAATGTTAGAGCAACCCCTCGTCTCCCTCTATTGTGTGCCATTAGCTGAATCTGACTAGAGAAAGGGAAGTGAAAAGAATTGAAATAACCTTTTATTTTTTTAAAGGCTATTACTCAAACTTATATGAATTCTGGGATTCTCCTCTCCTAGCATTCCTCTTTTCTAATGAATGGGAAAGGAATTAAAATGATGTACATGGCAGGAGTATAGACCCAAAAAGGATATAATAAAGCCATTTGTGCTTTTTAACCTTCTTAGAAGAAATGGACGATGTTAACATCAAGAGGTTGCGCTCTGTTCCCACAGAGAAGCAGGGCAGCCTTGGGAGAGCTGTCAGGAAGCTCAGGCTAATGGAAGATACTGGGAGCTATGTAATCTGTTGCCAAGAGAAGCGAAGGGGTCTCTTGGGTGGGGCGGCCTCTCTGGAGCTGGGAAGTAGAGAGGGCTACTGGAGCCTTGTCATCCTGTGGTTTGGAACTCAGGAGTTCACTTCTTTATGTTGGCATCTCTAGAATGGACCTACACAATGCAGCCAGCTCACAGGTATTTCTTTCCAATATTTCTATATTTAGATAACTGAGACAAAGAGAAAAACCATGACTCAGTCTAAAACACAGTAAACAGAGGTTACCTTTAACCTGGCCTTCCAGAGCCCAATGACTTAACCCCTACGTCTTTCCTGGTACGTCTCATGATCTGGGTGGGAGCCCTCTGGCTACAAGGCTTTCTGCGTGGCTGTTCTCCCTTCCTGGTCTGCTCTCTCCTAGCTCCTCTTCCTGTTCTCCTATCTCAGATACCCCAGTTACACGCCTGCCTAGAGCCCTGTACTTGGGCTCAGTTACACTTGTGGTTACTGTGTAATACCGCTCACTGAATCATTAGTTAATTGTGTCATTCTTTGTGTAATGGGACTGTAAGTTCCTGGAGGGCAGGATTTACCTTTCTCCATCACTGCAATATCTGTGGAGTCTGACTCAGGCTGGGACTTAGTAAGTATGTGTTGAGTAAATGCTTGAAAGAACCAAAAAATGAGCACATGACCTTCGGGGCACTAGCTGTGATGAAAGCATGCAGCAGGTGGGTTTTATTTTTAGCACACCTTCTCCTTTTCTTGGTGTCTCTGTTCCTGCAAACATCTATGGATTCTGGGCTCATGTGCATGGGCTTAGCTCTCAGTTGGCTGTTAGGTATTTCCTCAGTTAAGGAACTGAACTGACAACGTCTAGGGCTATTTTAAGGTGTTTTTGGAGAATCTTAAAAAACGTTTCTAAGTTCCAGCTGCTTGGGAGATTCTAAATTGGTAATCTAGCTGCTGATCTAGGAAATGTCATGTGCTATAAGGAGATTCTCCACAGACTGTTAAAGGGCTCTCCCAAATCAGGCCATACATAGCAGATGGGCTGTAGGTGAGAGAGAATGTTTTTTGTGGTGGTGTAAGTGGAGGGGGTTGGATCAGATCAACTGTTGTTTGTTTTTAACAGAAAGCTAGGATACTCAAAAATGCCTGACGAGACAGCTGGCATTTTAATGAAGTCTCTAGCAACTGTACATCTCAGTAATATGTGCCTTACAGGCAGGGGTTCTGTTGGGATTTTCTTTTATTCTGTGCTCTCCTCAGCTGGCAGTAGGCCACTTGGGATAGGAAGCTGGTCACCCAGATTTGTTTCCAAGCCTCAACCACAGTGCTTCACAAGTCAGTCCTTAAGATAGGTCTGTTGATTTAAACTGGTTTCTCCATCACTACCAAGCCTTGACTGGCCATGGAGAAACAAGTATAAAGCCACTGGCCCCCTTTCTCTGTTTGTCTATCCCTCTGTCTTACTCATTCTTGGGATCATCCCTTCATCTTCCTTTCCCTTCTTTCTCTGCCTTTCTTTCTCTTACCTTCTTTTTTCATCCTTCCCTCTCCATTTCATTCTCTGTTTCTAAGCTTGGTTTCTCTCTGCATGAGTGTCTTAACCCTCTTTGTCTTTCTCTCGGCTTCCTTCCTTCTTTCTGCCATTAAAGGTTTGTAGGTTGTTAACTGCACAAGGACACCTTGCCAAAAAGAGAAATGAAGGTGGAAATGCATCCTATACTCTGCTTACTGAGGCAGAAAAACTGGCATGGGGCTTTGTCAGCCCAGAGGAGGCATCTTGTTCTAATTTACACAAAAGCATTTTTGGGGGGCTAACAGCAGCTCTTTCCTCCCTTAGAATATCCCCAGGGAAAAGCGGTCATTTTGTATTTTTCTTTGACCCAGGCTTCCTCCGAATCTCAATAGGAACCTACATTGCCCTCTTTTTCCCGCCTGCTGACCAAACCTGGGCAGGCTGGACTTGCATTTGTATCACAAACATATTAAAAAGTGTCCCTGCGCTATTTTAGTGCTTTCATCTTTTTTTCTGCTGATCCTTTATTTTCGTTGGGATGCGAGTTGAAGAGCTAACCTTTCAATCATTGGCTTTAGATGTTTAACTCTCATTTTCTCTTCTCAGTTGTCTGTACAGCTAAACCCTTTTACATTCCTGTTGGTTCATTGGTAGTGGTGGTGTTTCTTTAACAGTGGAGTTCATCCCATAATCTCTGACCAGAGACACAAGGATGGGATACCTCTGATTCTGCAATCTGCCAAACAATTAGAAAACCATGGACTTAGTTCAAGTTCTGTGAATGCTCTTGAGATTGAGGTCCATTTCTAATTTTCCTTTGTATCTGTAGTGCCTGGCACATTGCTTGGCACATAATAGGCATTCAAGACTCCTGAATGCCTGAATCAAGAAGTGCATAAGTATATCTTCCTCTAACCACAGGCCACCTAGGAGATTGACCCTGGCACTAAAGGTAGCTATTATGAATCCACATCAAGGTGGGTATATTGACCCTCACATTTAGTTGACCCGGGCTATAGTGAGATAATAACCTGTGGTGAGATGCAAGCAACAGGAACATACTGAGGTTAAGTCAGTTAAGAAGTAGAAAGTACACAGGAAAAGGCAGAGAGACTGGAAACCAGCTCATTAGCCATGGAGCAAGGCCTCATGCCAGGTTACTCAGTTAGGAGAGCGGGAGAGATTGTTCGTTGATCTGCTTCATCACTGTGGTGACAGCAAGTTTGGCCTGCCTCTGCTGTCCCATTGACTGACTTCTTGTTCTCCTCCAATTTCACAGCGTCTGCTTGGTGCCTGGTCTTGGGATATCTCTCAGCTTCTTGAGTCCTTCCTTTCTGATGGCTCTCTCTGTAGATCTCACTGTCCAGCTTTTCAAGAAGGGCTCCAACTGGATTGGCTGGCCACATCCAGCAGAGGCCCCAGCACAGTGTGCAGAGAGCTTGTCCTAGGCTGCATCAGAGACAGTGCCCCCTATATGGCAAGCCCCTCAGACAGGGACTATGGGGGGTAGGTATTCAGGGCTTCCCAGAAGTGGTCAGAGTGCATGGCCTACGTGCTTCATTGGGATTGCTGTTGTCTCTTGAGTGTCAAACCAGAATGTTTTTTAAGGTTACAGTCATAAACTATTCAACACTGACCCGTTTAGTGCAGCTTATTCCAGGGATACTTTTATGGTACCATATACAAATCCCGTATGGTCCGGAACCTTGTGTGTAGTCAGTAAAAGGACAGTGGAACAGGTAAACCAGTAGAGGGAACATCGTGGATGCTGTCAGCCAGCTGGCACTTGTAGGACCTAGCTTTCCTTGGTTTATGGTCACTTTTACTGGGATGTGATTTTTCTTTCTCTCACTGACTCACTGTGCCTGACAAAAGGTGCTAAAGGTGCCTCAAAAGTGCCAAGGAGGTGAGTACCACATTGGAGTGTTTTACAGAAATCTGAGCCTCCTTCAAGAAAATAGCTCAGAAAACAGAATGTGGCCATTTGGGACTGGCAGAAATGCTTCGATGTGATGAAAGAAGGACATCATAAAACTCACTGAAGCCTGAGAGGACTAACTAAAGAATATGTGGAATTGGAAGAAATGGTGTTTGGAAGACTTGTCAAACCTCGGGAGATTTGATGAGAACAGTCACCAGCCCTTTAAGCACTATGCTGTAATGACCGCGTACATCACGGATTCAGTCGGTGCTTCCATTTGGGGGAATGCATTATCTCAACCGCTGCCCCATGCTCTTTCCCAAGAAATGAGCACAAGACAATAACCGGGAGAAGAGCCTGATCTCTCTCCCATCCTCACACAACTGCACTCACTGGCATTTTCTCTGCCAATGTGAGGGATGCACAGGGCTACATCTGTTCTCTTGTTACACAGTGAGTGTCACAAGCAATCCAAATACTGTTTCCGTTTTGGAGACTTGGCAGCTTGCCCAAGCCTCCTGCCTGGGATTGGGTTGGGGGGGATTATGGAGAGGCTGCCCAGGTCATTGTCCTTGTCCCCCTCGATCTCTCCTTTTAAGTGGCAGACTCAGTCACTGGCGCCATCAATCTAGCACATTTCATAAACAATAAATTCATTTTAAAAACCTGCCACTGAGCAGCCATCTGTCTCCATTTTTGTCAATCTGCTATTATAACAATGCTACTGTACTGTGAGGTCGTCTTTCACTAAAGACTCGTTCATCTGAAGGCGAACATGTTAAGCATGGAGACAAGAGCTATGGGCCAACTGACAGCATTTCCACCCACTAGCATTTCATCATTGGAGCCTGGAATTTAAATCCTGCTTTTGACCTAAGGTGATGATATTGATGGTTTCTATATTTTGCTGTGCTTGATTTATATTCTTTAAGATCACGAAGTGTTCCAGCAACCTGATTTATTACTTATTAGGTAGGAAGAAGGCAGACAAATGTTATTACCAGTTGAATATTGCTGGTGGATAAACTGAGGCATAGGGTAGTTAAGTGTCCAAAGTCAGATAGCAGAGGAAGAGAAATGGGAATATATTTTGGAACTCTGTCTCAAACAACCGAATCATCTCCTTTTATGTTTTTTTTTTTTTCCTTGTACCACTTAAGCATTTCACTAAAACACTACACATGGACATTTTGCTCCCCAGAGGCCAGTCTGAACATAGCAAAGAGATTTGGAACTGGCTCTGAGCTGAGTTGTAAGAAGAAGCTGACACCTGGATCCCAAGCCAGTTTTTAATACATAACATCCTACAATGTATTTTTGCAGCACTCAGGACCTTTCTCCACCAATCATTTTTATTAGGGAGAAAACATATTAAACAAAACCAAAAAAACCTCAACAACATAAAACCTCTGAAACCAAGCCAGGGGTGCAGACAGCACTAGAAGGGATTGTAGGCAGTGGAAATCTCTCTTGCAAAGGAAGCTCGTTAACTTGTGCTCAGTCCCCACATGCCTGTCTCTAGATGGAACATTTGCAGGAGCTCAGCATGTATTTTCATCTGCTTACCATCAGTGAACACCGTTAAAAGCTGTGTGGGATGATAGAAGAGTTTTAGGTGGGAAGAAGGTTTTCAGAGCTCTTTAAAACCGCATTATTTCCATGACTGTGCCACACCTTATCTGTTAACAGGGAGATTTACCTTAAACAAGTGAGATCTAATCTGCAAACCTGGATTTCAAGGAAGGAAGCCATGCTGTTTTGCTCCTTCCTGCAGCATCTGTGGGCTGTCACTGCCCAGGGGCATCATTCCCCTCGGCCTTCCTTTTCTTAATCATTCCCCTTGGCCTTCCTTTTCTTAATGTGCTTCAGGCTTTCAGCACATTCCTTCTAGTCTTTGTGCTAATCCTCTTTGTGCCTTTCTGGCTGCTTATTCTTGTTTTTGATGCATTGAGCACAGCGCCTCCTTCCTGCTGGAATTGAAAGGGCCAGCTTCCCTTTGAGCATTCAGTGGATGCTAAGAACAACATCGCTGCCTTATTCTTGTTTCATGGGGTGATGATGGTTAATTTTAAGTGTCAGCTTGAATAGGTTGTTGTGCCCTGTCTAGCGCACTAGAGTTTGGTGAAACGCTAGTGTGATTATTGCTGTGAAGGTATTTATTTAG
This sequence comes from Potos flavus, assembly GCA_028534135.1. Taxonomy (NCBI): domain Eukaryota; kingdom Metazoa; phylum Chordata; class Mammalia; order Carnivora; family Procyonidae; genus Potos; species Potos flavus. The sequence goes on from CM052883.1 coordinate 47,986,674, forward strand.
ATGTATTAATGTTTAAATTGGATTTTCAGTAAAAGCAGATTATTCTCCACCCAGTCTGAAGGCCGCAAGGGCAAAGATAGGTTTCCCAAAGAAAAAGAAATTTGCGTCAAGACTCCAACATAGAAGTTCTGCCTGAGTTTCCAGCCCTGCTGGTCTGCCCTGCAGTTTTCAGTGACAAGGCTGCAAGCAACATCATCCTGAATTTCCAGCCCATTGACATGCCCTACAAATTTTGACTTCTCTAGCCTCCATTATTGCATGAACCATAACTTAAACTAAATCTGCTTCCCGCTTCCTCTTTTCCTCTCTCTCCTCATATATATCTCCTATCTATTGGTTCTGTTACTTTGGACAACTCTGGACCACTGTACTTGGTTAATACCAAACTCTCTCATTTCTTTCCGTCCAAAGAACTAGCAGGTAATTAAAGCATTCTGGAACTTGTCCAGTCCTGCTTCATAGTATCTGTGTGATCTTGCTCAAGGCAAAAACATCTCTGTCCATCCCTTTACTCAACCATTAAATAGGAATAAAGAGCCTTTCTGCATTACCCCCAGAGCAGGGTCCATACAGAGTTGTTCTGAGTTTTCATCGAGACTTCTCTGGAACCTCTGATGTCCTACAAGTGAAGGAGGGGATCTCCTTAAATTTCTCACAGCAGGAATCCACTTAGATGGCACCAACCTTGACTTCCAAATGGATCGGTGCATCTATAAAGGGAAAATGGCATCGACACCGTAAATGTGAAGACAGTCTAGGAGAAGCTCTGCCCGCAGCTCGTGCCATTGTTGCCACTGAAAACCCGGTAGTGTCGTGTCACGTCCTTCAGGAATACTGGCCAGCGGTCTGTGCTGAAGTTTGCTGCTGTCCCTGGAGCCACTCCTGCTGCTGGCTGCTTCATTCCTGGAACCTTCCATAACTGGATCCAGGCAGCCTTCCAGAGCCGGGAATTCTGGTGGCTCCTGCTCCCAGCATTCACCACCAACCTCTCCAGAGGCATCTCATGTTAACCTGCCTACACTCGCTGTGTGTGACAGACTGTCCTCCGCCGATGTGGACACGGCCATCTTGCGCAACCTCAGGGAGCCAACCTGAGGGGTCTGAGGAGGCGGACGCTGGCTGGGAAGTTCTGCGCATGTGCGGTCCTGGCTCCCATGAGCTCTCGCGGGAGGTCACGCAAGATCTCTCCTTCAGCAGAGATCCTGGGGAGACTGACAA
>CM052883.1:47988391-48023276 GCA_028534135.1 Potos flavus
CTCTATCCAGACCACTCAGACTTTCTCTATATCAGCAATAAAACTGTTTGGCTTTACCGTTCATATGTCTGCTGTGTTTAATTTTCTTCAAGAACTTTACTTTTGCATTCACAACTTGGCTATGTGGCACAAGAGACCTAGCTTTCGGCTTGTCTTGGCTTTCGACATGCCTTCCTCACTAAGTGTAATCCTTTCTGGCTTTTGATTTAAAATGAGGGACATGCAAGTCTTCCTTTCACTTGAACACTTAGAGGCCTTTGTAGGGTTATTAGTTTAGCCAAATTTCAATATTCTTGCATCTCAGGGAATAGGGAGGGAGATGGGGGAATGGCCAGTTGCTGAAGCAGTCAGAACACACATAACATTTATCCTTTAAGTTTGCCATCTTATATGGATGCAGCTTGTGGCGCCCCAAAACAATTACAAGAGTAACACCAAAGATCACTGATAACAAACATAATAATGAAAAGTCGGAAATAGTGTGAGAATTACGAAAATGTGACACAAACATGAATGAGCAAATGCTGTTGGAAGAATAGTGCCAACAGACTTGCTTGACACAGGGTTGCCACAAACCTTGAATTTGTAAAACACACAGTATCTGGGAAGCGCAGTAAAGTGAAATGCAATAACATGAGGTGTGCCTGTAGTTTATTCAGATACTAATGACAGACTGAATATTTGTGTTAACCTTTTACCATTTTGATATAAAGTGAATCAAGCTGTAAAATTTTAGGCATCTCTAAAATCTCTTTGTTTTCTAAGTTTATGAGAAGAAACTGAGTTATGGTAAAATAGTTCGTATGCTTTCAGGATAAAACATCTCTTACTCAGTGCAACAAAGAGAGCAGCCATTTTTAGTAAAAGGATTTTTTAAAAATCTCCAAGTAAAACATCCCCAACCCTTACCCAGAAAAAACCCATATCACATTTGTCACTTGGAGATTTGTTTAAACAGTCTTGTTTTCTACACAATTACTACCAGCTTTTTCTGCTTTTGTCTTTTCATTTTCATCACCCTTGATGAAAAGCTTATCCAGATGGAAACACGCTTCTCTATACTTTCAAATGTTGGTTTTGATGTGGTATTTAATAAAAGTATTTAAGTATTTTTAAACATAGTTGACTTTCCCTTGCTGCAATAGGTAAAGGATACCTAAGCCAGCAAGAAGAGTCCTCACACGATGGCATATTATTTAGTCTCAAGAAAGGAATGAGGCTCCAACACGTGCTACAACGTGGGTGAGCACCAAAGACACGGTGCTGTGAGAGAAGTGAGACAGAGAAGGACAAATACCCTGTTTCCATTTCTACTCCGCAGAGCTGGAATAGGCAAATTCAGAGAGACACAAAGTAGAATTGAGATTGCCAGGGGCTGGAAGGAAGGGTGAAGGGAGTTATTTTTAATGGGTACCTTAAAGTTTTTTGATAGGGACGATGATGAAAAGTTATAGTGGTGACTGGCAGCATAACTTTGGAAATGTATTTAATGTCACCGAATTGTACAATTACAAATGGTTTAAATGATAAATATTAAGTCTAGTTTTTCATTGTCTCAAACATTTTGAAAAAGAAGGTAAGAATTCTGCCAAGATCTTACAACTGAGGACCAGAAAGTTCTAGCTTCTGTTACTGGACCTGATGTCTGAATATGTTCTGGTTCAGCAAATTCGGAAAGTTCCTGTGTGGGCTTCTTCTTTCATTCATTTGCTTCATTCCGTTGATAACTACTTATTTAAAAATAAAAAGTCACGGTATGTCATTTAGACTGAGGACTGGAAAGGTGAGTAAGGGAGCCCGTGGGACTGGGAGAAGAGCCATGTTCACATACGAATAAAATACTGTAGAAAGACTGCAGTAGAAATACAATGAATAGTGGTGGGAACATTGGAGAGGAGTTTCCTGAGGGGATCAAGGCTTCGTAGAAGAGTCAATAATTTATCTGGGTTTGAACTTTGTGGAAGGAATTGGTTGCTTTTTGTATTTCGGTAATATGTAGTACACGATCACTCATAGTTTTATGGCTTGGAATCTTGGATCTAAGATATTTGGCTTTTCAAAGATATCAGGCTTTTCAAATATTTTGTGACTTTTTCCCCTAGCAGCATACTGGTTTCTGGAGGAGGCATGAAAACATGTTGGTTGGTTCTCTGTTCTGTTTTCTTAAAATTATAAACAAAACAACTTTAAGAACTAATTCAAAGTAAATGAGACACGTTCAGATCCCTCAAAGAGCTTGTAATCTAATAGGGAGATAAGGTAAAGACAGCCAGGTGGTAAGGGACTTAAACAGTCAATGTGGGACGGCTGTGCAGAGGCTGGAGAAGGGACTTCGTGGGGGATGGAGCAAAGCATCATGGCGGGGAAGGGGGAGAGTCTTTGCACTTTCCCCGTAAGGCTTTGTAGAACTGTGGTAACTAGATGTGAAGGTCATTTTATTTGGATAGAAAGATATGAGCAAAAGCAGAAAGGCAGCAAATACTTAGTCCTATCCAGGGAAGCAGCAAAAAAGCAAGCCTGAAAGGTCCATTGGGCCAGGTTACAAGGATCTCCAAACTTTCGATGTTCTGCATATTCTGGGAGTCCAGGAACCATGATTTGTTACTAGTAGATTTGGAAGAGAAAGGCTAGAGTCTTCACACCCTTTCTCATGTACATGAGATGGCAGAGAAAAAGGAGAGCAAAAGCAGTGATCCAGAAGCAATGGATGGGCACTGGGCTCCTGGGAGGGGTGGGAATACATTGAACTAGAAACATGACATAGTGAGAACGTGCTGGGAGTCAGTCAGCCGTGGGTTCAAATCCCGTAATCAACATTTACTGTGTAGACTTGGCCAAATTACTCAGAACTGCTGAGCCTCGTTCTTCTTGTGTGACAAATGGTGGCAATAGTGTCTTTATGTAGGATTGTCCTGAGGATTCAAGAGAATGGGGTGACACACATGTGTAGACTCCACATGGCCCCAGGTGATCCCTAGGGTACCTTCTGAATCTGAATGTCTGTGAAATAATTTAAAAGTTTTTCCTGCAAATATAAGTTATTCACATAATTGAAGTTAAAATATATAACTTATATATTTCTAAAAAATCAATATAATGAATTTCAAATATCGATTAAAAACCACAGCCAAAATAGATTCCCTGGTGCAGAACTATTCTCTGGGAATTACTCAGATATTTTGGAAGCTGTGTTAACCATTTCAGTCCTGTACGTTATCATTTCAGCCTCAGAACGATGTGTTTAGGAAATTGTGTTCTCTCAGCAGATCTAATCTAAGGTCCGTCTAATTCCTTTTCCTGATCAGAGCTCTGAGTTTGGGTTTTACTCTGTGAAGTGTATCCTTCTGCAAAGGTGACTACGGGCAATACTTAAAAGTGTGGATGCACATTTGAAAACCTCTCCTGTGCTTTCCATTAGAAATAGTCTAGATTGTGGTACCTTGTGTCCCTACTAGACTTCGTCTTTAACTAGCCAGTTTATGGAAATCTTTTTCTTCTAATTATTCTTCAGGCGAACCTCTTAGGTTTTCAGTTTGATGATATTATTTGTATATGAGGTCATCTTTCTGACAGTTGTATCCTTATTTGTGTCTCCTGACCTAGAGATAAGTATGTCAGGATGATGATGGTGGTGGGAATCGATAGATGGTATTGGAAAGGCCTCTAGTGTTTCAGTATTTAATACGACATTGACATTTCGTTTGAATCCCATAGCACCCTGTTCTATCTTTGCACTCACATTATATAGAAACCTTTGGGAAAATGTCTTTTTCCTGTTGAACTCTGAGCTCATTAAGGACAGGGTCTTTTCTTATTCATCTCCATATTTGCAGGATTAGCACTGAGTCTGAACAAAATATGCAGATATTTATGGGAAGCATGACTAAGTACCTTAATTTATCAGGGCTCAATAAAAAGATCCTGAAGACAATAATTTCCTATGTAATAGGAAATTATGAACATATTCTCACAATTTTGAAGAAGATTCACTACTGAGCAGTCTTTCTAAAAAAAATGTTTCGTTTAAAATTAGTATCTTGAACACTTGTCTTTTTTGTGATTCTTATGTAAGAAAGCAGGAAGGAGATACAGTTTAAAGCTCTATCCTACTTGTAATTAAATAGTGAAAGCCCAAATTCTGACTAAATTGTTGGCTTAAGTGTGAATTCTTTAATTCCTTTTCTAACTTGTATGTTTTCCAGCAAACATACAAATAAGTAAATCCAGGAATTAATATTAACTAATTGGCTATTTTGTACTTGCCTCTGAAGACAAAAAATAAAGGTAATATTTATATTGATTGTATTTGGATCGAGGTGTTGGTATTTTAAAATGATATATACTCTAATGCTGTGTAATCCTCTTGTCTTGGTAGTCCCACTTTAGTTTTTATAGATTTCTGTTTGAAATAATGTTTTGTCTCAATGTCATTCATGTAGACAATCATTTAAAAATGATGAGATGGGATATGAGATGGGACTGAATAATGTGAAAAAGACTTCTTAAGGTAAAGTAAGGTATATCAAAGAATAATTTGCAAAACCTTTATGGCAGAAGTCATATTTATTGAAAAAAATTAATATCTTTGCTATAAAATTTGTAACAGGAATATTTACTGAATGTTTATTTTGATGCATAAACCTGAATATTACATACCAAGTACAAGACAGCAGCACTAGCTTTTCCTTTATTTACATTTTATGAAAATCGTTACGCAGTCCATGTTAAAAGAACTTATGATGGAGAATTGTTACATTAGAAAAATAATATCTTGATAAAGCATTCTCAAGGAGTCCAAGGAGTCCAATCACATTTTCTGCCTCTTCAATAAGGCAAAAGTCCCTGGAATAGCATATAACTTAATTTACAAAATACAATAAATGTTCAGACACATATTCAAGTTTTCTTTTGGTATGATTTTTCCTCACTGTAAAATTACTTTTTATTTTTGTTTTTATTTTTTTTACTAAAACAGAAAGACTTTCAGGAAAATGTCATTGAATGATTTCAGCTATACATTACATATACAACTCTGCAGCCTAGCGACAACCATTGCTACACCGTCATTAACTTTAAATATTTTGCTGGGTGAGCTATTCTCAAACGTAGCATATTTTACGATTTTGCCATCATGATGACTGTGGAATCGCTGGTTTTCATAGGAAACAGATCTGTCACAGTATGAAGCTTTGTTTTAGGGAACTGGTACACAAGCACATTTCCACTCACAGCAGAACGCCACAGATGTAACTGAAGTCAGGCCCTGACGGCTCCGCAGGGGCCCCAGGCCGAACCAGCCTCAGCCTCCAGTGCTCACGCTGCACAGCCCTGGCCCCGTCAGGCACCTTCGCTAACGGGAGACTTGTAGGCTCTTCACTGTTAGGTCGTTTTAATCCCTTCAAAGGCACACAGCTTCCACCTTTTTTCCAACGTTGCTCCCACGCCTGTGAATTCCTGTTTAAACATGCGTGGCAGCCTCATCAGAAGCATTTCGATTTCGTTTGCAGATATCTGTTAGAAAGGAAGAAAAGTCACTTTTGGACACAAGACTCCTCTGAGAGGAGGCAAGGGGTTGGGTAAGGATGCACTTGCCCAGGGAGATAAATGATATGACTTGGCTGTCAAGTAACGTGCTTAGGAGAGCAGCGCCGGTCAGGCACTGGACATGGCCGTCCTGGTCCCGAGCAGCTGGCAGGGCTGGGCAGGAGACGGAGGGTGCGAGTGCCAGGCTCACCATTCCTGGGCGTGGCTAGCCTACTGGGTGGTGCCACTCGCCAAAGCACTCCCCGCCCTGATGCAGGAGATGAGAATGGCATTTAAGAGGGCTGAGAACAAGTTCCTCACCACTCCTGGTGCCCTGTCCTCTTCAACAAAGGGCAGCGCTTTTAGCTAACTCAGTGAGGGACAAAGGGCATCTAGGTAGATTTCCGGCCACCCTAACTTCTCTAATTTTCAGAGACCAGAAGACCATAAAGGTTTAGAAAGAAATGAAAACCCAGAACCTCTGAACACGGAAGTCTCAACATCCATTCTTAAAGTCCAGGTAGTTTTTAAAAAAAAATTTTAAAATTTTATTTATTTAAGTAATCTCTACACCCCATATGGGGCTTGAACTCAGGACCCTGAGATCAAGAGTTGCATGCTCTTCCTACTGAACCAGGCAGGTGCCCTTCCAGGTAGTTTATTTCTTCTTTTAAATTAAAAAAAATTAAAGATTTTATGTACTTATTTGAGAGAGAAAGATAGCAAGAGAGAGCACTGTGCAGGGGAAGAAAGGGAGAAGCAGGCTGTCTGCTGATCAGAGATCCCAGTGCAGGACTTGATCCCAGGACCCTGGGATCATGACCCCAGCCAAAGGCAGATGTTCAACTGAGCCACCCAGGGACCCCTCCCCCCCAGGTAGATTTTTAATGCAGTTTTTTTCTTCCACCAATTTTTATACCACTAATTCATTTTACCCTAAATAAAGGACAAATCAACCATAATCCTTCTGATCTAACATAGTCATTGTTCTCACCTTCCTGTCTTTGTTTCCCAGCCCATGTGCTTGCATGGGGATCTTATACAGCAAGGTGGCTAAGACCCTGGAACCAGGGGGGCTGTTTTTTTTTTTGAATTTTTGAAATTTTTTTTTTTGAATTTTTGTTTGAATCCTATATCTACTATTGTTATGAGTTAAATGACTCCAACCAAGATAATTAGTCTAAGCCTCAGCAAATAGGAGTAACAATGTGTAATGAGGATGTATGAAGACTACGGGCTTAGCATAAATTTGGCACATAGAAATGTTTAATGAATCAGACCTATTATTATTTTTCATGGTACAATAACTGGATAGATATCATTTTAGAGTCTACATTTTCCATTTAACATTTAAATGTTAAACTTATTTAACATTTATTTTACTTATTTATTTATTATTTAACATTTATTTTAAAGAGAGACCAAGTAGCCCAGGAAGTCAAATCAGTTCATTTAACATCCACAGGAAAAAGATTTCACATGATATATTCAATATTCCTAGGCCTATAACCAAAAAATCCCCACAAAACCCTTTCAAGGCAGTCCTGAAAGTTGAAGTAAATTGCACTCTAAAATTTTTGTGTGAATTATTTTGAAATCTGAATGCATTTTCCCACAAAGCCATGTTAAAGGGATTATTAGATTGCCAGGTCAGCCCACAAGAGCCTATTACACAGATGATTGAAAGGTTTCATGTGATTTTGAAACCTTTCATTTCGGTGAGCACTTTGCAGAATGCCTTCACCAGCGTCCTCATTCCATTGTCACAACACTCCTATGACATACATAGGGCAAAAATGTTAGGCTCTATTTTCATTTTATAGCCAAGAAAATGGAGTGAACTACAGAGGGTTAAGTGCTTTTACAAAGAGAGAACTGGGAAAGAACCCGCCCCTTGTGCCTGGGAACAAGGCGTTGCTGTGCTTTACGTGCTCTGCGTGATTTCAGCAAGCTGTGGGTGAAGAACCGGGAATGTGGTGCTTTTTTTCGAAATATCAATCGCCTGGGGTTCCTGTTTAAAAAACTCAGATTCCTTAGCCTCTTCCCTGGAGACTCTGATTCAGCTGATCTCGGGTGTAGTTCATAGACTCTATTTTTGATAATCACCCCAGGTAATTTTTTTTTTAATTTTTTTTAATTTTTAAAAAATTTTTTAATTAACGCATGATGTATTATTTGCCCCAGGGTACGTGTCTGTGGATCCTCAGACTTCACCCCAGGTAATTCTTAAGATCAGGTATATTTGGGTTAAGAATGGGATTTTAAATCAGACAGGTTTGGATTTTAATCTGGGTTAGGCCAACCTCTGTAACCATGGGCAGGTCATTTAACAGCTGTAATTCTCAGTTGCTTCATGTGTAGAATAGAAGGAATCTCCTAATCGTGAGGATTATACATAAAATGTACCATGGTGCCTGGCATGAGATGCTTTCTCTCTATACATACCAGGCAATGCTGACAGAATAGGACACTGTTACCGACTTCTTTGTGATAGGTGGGTCAAGCCCAGTGCTCCTAAGCCAAAGCAAACACAGAGAAGGGTGTGGTCAAACCCAGCTTTCACTTGGTCCAGAAGGCAGTTTTCTGAGGCCAAGTTATCCTCTTAACTTCCTTTCTTTCCTTTGGAGGAGGATGGCGCAGGTTGTCTGCGGCAGGCTCCGGTCTCCCCTCAATTCAGGGATACCCCTGCGAGGAGCCGTCCTTCCCCAGATCAGGCAGAGCCACAGAGAAGCTGCCAGACCCATTCCAGGTTTGTTTTCGGGATAACCATCAGCTCCCTTGGAAAAGTGGGGAAAGGAGCTTTGTGGTGTTCATTAGGAAGGAGAGAAAAAGCTAAATTCTTGAGGGTAAAATAAAGGTTTGATGTAAAGATAACTCCTATCTATGTAGGCCAGCTGGGGTCAGGCAGGCAGTGCCCCCCAGCAGCCCTGTAGCTGATTGGGAAAAGTGAGACAACTCGTAAGTCCTCGGCCAGACTTGAAAACACTTCTGTTAATTCTCACTATGCTCTCATAAGACAGGGAGTGATTTACAAATGAGGAAACTGAGGTCCAGACAGATTAGGTACCTTATGCAGGGTAACCCGGGCACTGAGTGTGGAGCTGGACTACAGATCCAGACTCCTTGGCCTTGTTCTAGAACACTGATGGCAGCTGCCGCAGGGGGCAGGGGGCTGTGGAGTGAGCACTGGAAACAGTCCTCTTGGTCACTGTCTCCCTCTTGGGGGAACGGGCCCACGGGGAAGGGGTCTGTGTCCTGGAGGGCAGGTCTGTGATGAGTAAGACTTCAGAGTGTTAGCAACATCAGTAACAAGAAACTGAGAATTCCCAGCTCGAGCAGCTCAGACACACTCCGGTGCTAACGCTTGGATGCCCCCACAGAAAGCCTTCACCAAAACAGCCCGCAAATGGGGAAATCTTGTTTTCCACGATGTCTTTTGACCCGAGGCTAGGCTCGAACCACAGAGGAAGCTGGAGTAGCCTGCTGGAGGAGAGAGGTAGCCCCCCCCCCTTCCCGAGTCCTCCCTGGGGGCCAGGCACAGAGCTTGCGCTTAAGGCGCATTCTCTCGACACTCTTTAAACCAGCGAACAAACTCCTCACTTGCTGGAAGAAAGGGATGTTGAGGGAAAACGTTTGGAATCCAGTCATGGAATGACCATTAACCAGCTTCAGCATCTTGTCTAAATCACTTAATCTCTTTGGGTGTTCCCTCATTTGTAAGATAAGAGAACTGGGAAGAAACTCCCTGGATGTTCTAAGGGCCTGGATTTGAGTGCTGGCCCGTCATCCGTTAGCACCGGTCTTTGGGTAAGCTATTTAAAAATTCCTCGGACTGCTAGGTTGTGGCAGAGCTCTTAAACTGGGAGAATGGGCTAGATCTCCTGTGCACTTTAAACCACAAATAGCAACCAATACTCAGCAGTCCTTGCTGTGCGCCGCGTACTGTCCTGAGGGCTTCTCATGTAGTCAGTCATTTAGTACACATGGTAATCCATAAAATCCATTTTACAGAGGGCAAAACTGAGGCACAAAGATGTTAAATAAGTCACCCAAGTTCCCACAAACAAATAGTAGTAAAATGGATTTGAAATCTTTATGATTACTTAGTTTGGATGACCAATTAGCCATTCCTTGGATTTTGACAGAGCCGGAAATTAGCATAATGGAAATGAGTGTCCTCAAAAGCAGTTAATGCTAAGTGGCCGTTGGTAGTGCAAGGTAACCGCCTGAATGTGGACAGGGATGTGTCACAAGTATAGAAGAGACCACCTCAAATGAACTCCTATCTGAAATCTCCATTTAATAAGGCTCGAAGATGAATTCCAGAGCATTTCCTTAAAGTTGTTTTGTATCTCATGCCAGAAGAAAGATCAAGGAGAAACTGCTTTCAAGTTAGTTTGATGGTTTTTAAAACTTCCTCTACCCTGATAAAATAACTTGGATGATATATCACATTTTGGGATTTTTCAAGACAGAGAATTTAATTTGTCCTTTTTTTTTTTTAACCGTATGGTCAAAGAGTTTTTACTTTACAAATATTTTCATTTAATTCTGTTTTCTCTTCCTCCTAAATAATTTGTCAGCTCTTGTAATATTGCCTTGGCAATATCCTTTATCTTCCTACCGATAATTTCTTGGTTTTGAGAACTGAAAGAGTCCGGGAGTCCTCACATAAAACAAAGCAGCCAGACCTCACTGGTTAAGCTCTGAGTGAGATGTACCCATTCTGTCATCAGCTGTGTGGGGTGCCCATCCCCAAATCCGTTCTGAGGTCAGGGCTTCCCTCTAAGCGCCTGTCTGTCCTGGGTGGAGGCCATTGGGGGCCAGGGAAGGGGGTGCTCGCCCAGCGGGTGAGTGGAGGGGCTAGGACGGGGCGCAGGGCTTTCGATGCCAAAGCCAGTCCTGGTTTGAGGGTTCAGATACATGTGGTTAAGAGACTTCCGTGTGGCACTGCCATCTGGGTTAGAGACCTGTGCCGTGCCTGTGGGGATGATGGTCACAGAAGTGATGCTTTTATCACCCGCTTCCTCCGCTGGCTGTTGTCCCAAGAAATTGGTGGTCTGTGTGTTTTCAGTCTTTGATGTTGTCAGTGGATCCCTGGCCACCTCTGTTTTGCTTAAAAATTTCTAATTCTGACATCCGTTCTTTTAGAAAGGATTAATTTGTTCTAATTAAGGGGAAAAAAAAAAGACGAGAAGGAATAAAGGCTCCGTGTAACCAAGGGGCTTGTGTGCTGGTAACACTGCAGAGGTAATTTCTAAGATCTGCTTGATTTATTTTCTGATTTGCTGACTCCAGCCCAAGCCTACTGCCTCCTTGCCAGGCCTCTAAGCATGTGTATAAATTGACACAAGCAGACATAAATCAATTTTATTATGGGGATGGTTGGCTCCATGTCCTATATCAGTCAGGCAAGAGAAGCTGAGTGATAAGGGGTTCTGGTTTGAGGCACTGAAAAGACCTGGCATAGGCTTTGTCAAGGCTGGAGAGTCAGAAAAGCCAATTGCAAAACCAAACTTCCTTCCATAGGATAAATTATTGGCTTTTAGTGCGCATTTACATCTTGTTCATTCTTCATATCCCTGGGCAATGCATGGCATCAGCACACAGACTCCTTGCAGTAAACTTCTGCAGAGAGAAATGTGGAATATGGATGAAGAAAGAAGGGAAGAGGAGGGAGGGAGGAATAAGGAAAGAAGGTAAATATAAGTGAGGAATTAGGAAGACAGAAGGAAAGAACTAGAAAGAGGAGGAACAGGGAGGGAAGGAGGAAAAGAAAGGAAGAAGATAAATAGAAGGAAAGAAAAAGAAGGATCTGGATGGAAAATGAGAGGAGAGAAGGGAGGGGAGAAGGGGGGCGATGGGGCAACAGCACCCCAGAGGGAGGTGTGAGAGTGAGCGCACACTCAGGGATGCCTCCTGGTAAATATGGCTCACACGGACTTCACCCTTTTCCAACTTCTGTCCCAGTAAAGATCTGCCTGCCCAGTATAGCACTTCATTAGTTCACATCTGATTATCCAGTTATTTCATAAATATTCTGGCATTTCCTCAGACTACAAACTTTTTGAGAGCAGTGTTTTTTTTCTTAGATTGCTTTTGTGCTCTGGCCATCCCCTGTTCGTCCCTGATCCCCAGGACAGTGCTGGGTTCATGAAAAGCAGTGAATTATCCCAGTGTTCACTGTGTCCCTGGTAACCTTGTGAGTTTCTCTTGCTGTGCGTGAGCAACTTCCTTTTTATTCTTTACGTAGCCAAGAACTGTCACCTCCAATGCTTCATTTACATGTGCTTTCCAGAGGTGTTGTCATATCTAAAAAACACACTCATTATAGCCTAAGCAAGAGAAAACTCATTAATGTATACGATGACAGGTGGCGATTTAGGAGAACACGGGAATATACATAATACTGAAGATTTTTCGAGGGGGGGGGACCTTACAAACACCACTGAGAACATTCCATCTACCCTAACTGCCTAACTATAGGAAGGAACGCTCTCCAGTTATGGCAATTCGAATCACCTTGGAACTGACCAGATATTTTAATTCTGTGTTTCTAGAGGTCTGCTCTTAGTACAGACATGCAGATGGCTTGCACCTCTGCTGGGAGATGTACGCCCGTCAACGAACAGCGGTATCCTGTCAAAATGGCAGGTCTTTGCAAGTCCTCCAGTACCAGTGGCCATATTATGTGAGTCTGGTTTTCAGAACCAAATCTTCTACGTGGTGGGCCTGGGGAGGAGGCTATACATATGTGGAGGGGGCAGCCAGACACATTTAGGAGAACTTAAGTCCTGAAGAATACGTAAATTGGGGGAAGAGCAGAAGAATCCCTCCTCTTGACTGTAGGACAGGATGTACTCATCTGCTAAAGCTTAACTCAACATGACTCTCTTGCTGCTTCGGGTCAGGGAGTGGGCTTGAAGGGGTCTGGGCTGACCTGGGGAGTTCTCTGTATTGATCGGAAACCATTTCAGGATAGTGCTGCCTTTTTTGAACAGCTTACCTGCCTGCACTCAGGGCACAGTTTTTAACTCGGCAAAGTTTTAGGAAGCCATCTCCCCCACCACCTTTCTCCTCCCTTCCTCTGAGTGAAACTTTGTGATGTGGTCATACGGTCACATTCTGCTACAGGAGGGCTAAGTGAATGCGAGTGGATGGTTTAGAAGAGGCCGAGAAGAGAAAAATATGCAAATATCATTATCAAGAGCAGGAATAATATTTAACTGGCAAATGGCCTATTACTGGGCTCTACAGTTTTAGAAGCCATGTGCAATTCACATGCCCAGCATAATTTAAATTAATTCCTGGCTCTCCTTCCATTTCTAATCATTCTTATAATCATATGTGGCCTTTGGGGAAATCCTAATAAAATCAGCTCCATTACAGCCGGGATTGATTGAGCCTGCTTTCCTTGCTCTCATCAGCACTGGAGTAGGCAGAATCTAAATGTTATTTTACAGTTGTCGTAATGGTGATGTTGTCCAGTGATGCCAAACTGTGCTGTTCTAATCGGAGTTTTAAAAAAAACCCGTCCTACTAGAATCCGCGAACCCTCCGCGTTGTGGAGGCCAAACTGAATCCATTGCGTTCGTGCACCATTAACCAAAATTTGGTGGGGGCCTGGTGACCCCCAACTCCTTCTGATTAACCAGAGGCCGGCGCACCAGGCTGTCGCACGGGAGAGCGTCCGAGTCCGTGGGCTGGCGCAGGCTCCAGGAGTCTGAGCCTTCTGGCAGCTGATGCAAGGACAAGGCCCCGTGGGTACTTAAAGGGCAAACCTCTCATTATTTTGTTTTCTCCTTAAAGCCCTGAGGATATGGAATTCCAGTTTAGAGCAATAATTTGGTCTCCGGATTAGAAAGTCTAAATATCCCTTCAGCCTCACTGGGATAGAAAGAATATTTGTTCTAATTACTGGCAACTAGGAGTTTTAGAGCACTTTTTCTATATAGTTTTTACTTCAGGCATGAGGAAACAATTTGACAGCTCTACTTAGCATTTCATTCAGGAGATGGAGGGCTGTGTGGGGAAGACCCCGTGTATTTCCTCTGTGAAGGAAATACTTTCTTCATTATCTTCTAAAATAAAAGTGGAATTCCCTTTAACTGAATCCCTTCCAGAAAGGCTGATCATCTAATGGCCAGAGACCAGCTGTGTGAATTCTCTCAGAGACTACTGAGGGAGACCACACAAATTTTGCCTGAACAAATGGATGATGGACACTCTGTCCTGAGGGTAAGACTAGAACAAGATAATTCATTATTTCTCTCCCCCACCAGGTGATTTTACACCCCTCCCCTCAACACTATTCTTTCTCTCTCTCTATCTCTCTCTCTCTCTCATATATATATACTAAAACAACTGCTTCCCAACAAAGGCTTCCCACTTGGGATTTCCAGGAAGGGAAGCAAAGCAATGTCAACAATACAAGGGAAGGATAATAGCAACAAAAGGAATAATTTCTTGAGGACTTATTCTATGCCAAGCCACAGTGGTGAAAGCAGTTATTTCATTTAATCTTTCAGGCCAAGGGAGGGTTGATATTAAGAATGAAATTGGTGAGGGTAAGAAGCAAAGAAGCCCTTCAAGAAAGCTTAATTTCAACAAAGTAACATTGTATAGTTGACCCTCATTTTATCTGAGTTAACATAAGCATTTTCTATCCCTCCCTGTCCATGAGACAGAAGGCCACAAAGAAGACAAGAACGTGTGTGAACTTCCAGAATCTTATAATCTCCCCAATCCCCTTCACTCTGTTTTGGTTTACCCTATTACCAGCTGTGAGAGAAGAAAAGGGCATGAATCTCTTAGACTGAAAAATACTTTTTGTTCCAGATGATTCTCTCAGAGGGGAAGGATAAGACCCATTAGAAAGGTTAAGCAGTTGTGGAATCATGAATTGGTAAGATCATTTAACTCCAATTGAGAGCACAGTGTAGTCATTTAATTGATACTGGCCATTGAAGATTTAGAATGGCTTGTATGTGTGTAGTCAGGGTCACAACTGCGGGCCGGGGTCCTGGTCCTACACGTCCTGTGCACTTTGCTGCACTCTGTGCAAGGGCTTATTTCCATTTTCCCTCCCAGCAGGACATTTAACAAGCGACTCAGTGGCCACCTTCAATTCTCTGCTTCTGTGTCCATCCCCTTCCAAGGCTTTCCCCAGCAATGCTGCTTAATGACTCGACTTTATTTCAACAGGGGCCCCTGATACCTAAATTGATACACACATTGAGCTCTTTGTGTCCTTTCTCTTTTAGAACACAACTACTGCAGTGGGTTAGGAGCATAGCTAATTTGCAGATGAGGCCAACTGAGCCTCAGGGAGATGAAGAGTGATGTCCCGACTCTGCGTGTCCACCTTTGGGGGGCACCGCTGAGAATAACTTTGCGGTCATTTTTTCCATTTAGAGAATAATGCTGAAAAACCACCATTAATGCCGTTTTCTTGAGAGTCACATCAGATCTTTATGTTATTTGAGGTGATTTTCCCTCTGTCGGGGGGAGTCCTTATCACAGAATCCTGTGAGAATATGGTCTCAGGATAATGCCCCATTAGCCACCCTGACCTGATTCTCCCTTTTCTTTCTCCCTGTTTCGGGAACTTTCAGGCCAACCTGTAATTTTCAGTCCCTCATATGCTTTTCAGAGTAATTTGGCATCTGCTGAAAGTCATTGTCATTTTAGATAACTGCTCTTCTTTCTATAAAGACAAAAGCAAGTGAAAAGAAGACAGCTATCTGCCCCAAGCGGAGGTCCTTGTGGAGAAGTACTGATGACTCTCCAGACGCTGTTAAACCCCCGACGCGGCTCCCGTGGGGTCCACCTGCAGCCCGCAATCAACATGCTAAATCGTAGCAGCGCAAGCCCCCTGGAGAAAGAGAATTTACCTTGGAGTCCAGCTGCTGCATGTATGACCAAAGGTACTCTATATTGGCTCCAAAAGGATGGACGTGAAGAAACGTTGATATGATGCCTGAATTAAAGAGACAAACATTGAACATTACTGAAAGGTAAATAAGAGTCTGAGTCAAATAATGTCATCTAACCCCAGTGATGGTTTCATCAGGCTGAGTTATGGTCTCACTATTTTTAACAGCACTCAACTAGCACTCAGTAACGGCCCGTTCTGAAGACAGTCCTAGTAACTGTGGCAAACAGAACACTCTAGCTCCTGGCATGATAGTTAGAAAAGCTAGACTCGGGGATAATATATAGATGAATAAAGGTATTGCTAAACAAGGACTCTTGGAAGCATTTCAACTACCAATTTTTTGCTTGATTTACCAATATAAAATTGTAGTCATTGGGAGGATAAAATTCTCTCTTCTTCCCCTCGGTGGACTCTGCAGTATGAAAATGGCTCATACAGCTGTGTCAGATCGCACGGCTTCCAATTTCACTGATAATTACAGCTGCTAGTTATGAAAAGTATGTAATCCGTATTTCCCCTAACTGCCACTGAAGGAAGCCCAGATCCTTTCTGAAACCTTTATTTCCCCCTGGTTGTTGCTACTGTTTAAACAGAGCCAGCTCACTCTCTCCTCGCTGCTGTAATTTACAGGATCGTTTTAAAAGGCCCAGGAATGGATGGTTTGGCTGGAGTCTGATTATAAATCAGAAGTCTTTTCCATTGGGAAAATCAACTGTCAACATTGTACTGACACATGAAAAGCGGGGTATTGGGTGTCGGCGCTGAAGTAAAAGCATTCCTTTTCTATGCTCCCTGCTCCCATGTCCAAAATCAAGACTCCATAGAGTGTATGCTGCTGTTGGTTAGGAAACTGTTCAGACTGAACAGTTTTTTTTAGTTCTAAGTAGGCTTCGAGATGAATCTGAGGATTCATCAGAGATTAATCTGATCTCTGATCAGATTAATCTGAGGATAAGCCCTCACATTGTTTATTGGGCAACTTCGATGCTTGAGAGCCAAGGTCAAAAGAAAGACCCACACTTGTCTGACATGCAGGCAGGACGAGCCCCCGAGGAGACGTCGTTCTTGCGTGAGGTCATCCTGGGAATTGCAGGGGGACCGTGGATTGATCTGGGATAGGGTCTCGTGGCCTCCTGATCTCCTGTGCGATGCTTGGGATGCTCTGGGTTGAGTGTCAGTGTTTCAAGAAAAGCTCCCGTCTGAAGATAGAGAACCAAAGGGTCTGGCCCGTGCTCTCAAAGACCTGTCCTCAGAACACTGCTTCTATGAGGTCTATACTGGTTCACAGAGAAACGAGGAAGATGGAAATAATTCATTATTTCTCCATAATGCCAAAACCTCAGTTTTCAGAGACTGACCCCATTTTTCTTGAGATATAAAGAACTACCATTTTATTCTGAGGTTATGTTCTTCCTTTTTTTCCTAAAATGCCCTTTGATGAAATAATGGCCATGGTAAAAGGTACTAATGGTAGTTTTAATATCTTTAAGTGGTGAATAGCTATTTTAATATACTTAAGTGGAACTGTTTTGTTACCCTCCTACCACTTTATTTGTTAATTTATATTTTAATTTTACAGACCTGGCAACTACTTTCCTGTGTTTCTGAAATTCTCAAATCCGGTGAGGTGGCACTGTAAGTGATTCCGTTACTAACGAGTTAAAATACAGAAGCTCATGAGGGACTCACTTAAAAAATAAGTTAGAAGTATTAAACAATAACACGTATTTGCATTTATTAAGTGAGAGAGGGGGCAGAATTTTTAAGGGGAAAGTCCTATTGCAAGAGGGTGAATGGGGTTCTCCCTGCTGTCCCAGGCTGAGGGCAAGTGGCCTTCTGTCTACTGGTTTCCACAAGGAGCCTCCAACAAATGGTAGGCGGACCCTTCCCCCCACATCCATTAGAGGACAAGGGGGAAGAATGAGTAGTCACTGCTGGCTTAGTGAGAAGGCGAGGCTGTGCCTTTCTTCTCCTGGCACACAGGTTCTCCCAGGCAGGGAGGGGATGCTCTAAGAGGGTGGCTCCGAGAGCCAGGAGGAGTGCTGCAAGATGGGCAGTAGTCCCTTCCTTGGTGGGGCAGCAGGCTGACTGATCAGCCTTTGGGTGACAAGGATGTGTGTTTCCCCCATGCGGTCAGAGGACATTTTAGAAGGTAGAGAGGTTTGAGCAGTCTTAATGAGTAAACTACCCCAACGGTACCAGCAAATAGAGACATTTTTCATATTAAAATCTCTACTGAACAGAGACTCCTCCTGAACAGAGGCTGACCCACAGCCTCTCCTATAAATATCCATGGGAGTGTGTTGTGAAGTTAAATGTCTTCCGTAGAATAAACAGAATGAGTCAGAAGAGGGTTGGGGTGAGGAGTATGGGGAAGAGGTAGATAACTTTTGGACTGGGAGATGAAGTACTGAACGAGGAAATTTAGAAATACCAGTAATGGGAGGACCTGGAGTGGCTGCTTTTGTTGCCCTCCGTGATACTGACGTCCCTCTGCGTCTGTGCTCCCGCGGGGCTACTCTCTGAGCCTTAGGCCCATCGTTGGGTCGGTACCCCCAGGGAACTCTGCCCTTACACAGTCTGTGCGTGTTCTGGTTTGGTATTGGGAATATAGTATGCATTTACAATAAATGTATATTGAATGAATTTATCCTCTAGAAGTAAGACTGACCAGTATACTTGTTTAAAAATTTCTACTATTCTATTGATAAATGGAGATAAATAAGAACCTTAAAAATTGCACAGTACTAACCAATGATGTAGCAGTCTTTCAAAAATCAGGTAACTTTGAGGCATTATTCACTGGTGATTCCTGCCCTTAACTTGTGCACTTTATGGATTCAGGACAGAGCAACCTGAATGTTTTGGGCATGGAAACTTTTTATTGAAACTCTTTCTAGCTCATAAAAGTAAAAAGAAAATGCTTATATGATTTCTATGTGTCTTTCTAAAATCAGATTAGAAATCCTGACCCACACATGAATATCTTTCTTTAGGAGGGTATTCAGAACCATCACTGTGGTAGCTGATATTAATAAGCCGTTAGCTTTTCTTAAAAAAAAAAAAAAAAAATTGAGCAATTGCCACTAGATTCATTTGGGGCCAAAGTAGGTAGTTAAAGGTTTTGTTTTGTTTTTTAATTTTTATTTATTTGACAGCCCAAGCACAAGCAGGGGGAGCGGCAGAGGCAGAGGGAGAAGCAGGCTCCCCACTGAGCAGGGAGCCTGATGCGGCTTGATCCCAGGACCCCAGGATTATGACCTTAGCTGAAGGTAGATGCTTAACCGACTGAGCCACCCAGGCGCCCCCAAAGCAGGTAGTTAAATAAAGGCTTCTGATGCTCTTCCTGTGGATGGCAACTAAGCTATTCAGTATTGCTAGAGATACAGCAGAAATGGGAAACATTAGTCATATCCTCTGGAGTACTGCGCTCCTCCTTTTCCCTACTCCCACCCTACCGCTGCCCATCACAGTGTCATCACGGAAGCATTAGTCATGCCATCCGAGAAAATGTAGTTTCTAAGCCCTGGTTTTGGATTGGATTCATGGGCAGGGTGACGTGGGGCTTCCTGAATAATCAATTAAAGCCTCTTTGTAGCTCCTTTAAAAGAACTAGGATATTTCCCGAGAATGGAAAAAAGGACAGGTGTAACGGATAATCTAATGCCCAGCGCTACAAACCCACAAACCGGAGACTGTTTTATGGTCCTCTGGGAGGGACCGAAAAGCTTGGTTAAGAACACACTAACAACTGAGGGCGGAGGACGCGGCCATGACTGAACTGGTGGCTCTCCGAAGGGACAGACTCCGTCATTGGTCTTGGGTATTTCCATGGAGAAGCAGAAGTCTCCATATCTAAGGATGAGTTTCCCAACCAGGAAAATACAAGTGTAAGTAGCTAATTTAAATAAATAAAAAAGGAATAGAGGTTGTCAGTACTCTTGAGCTTTCTGCGTATTTCAGGGCCTTAAAAATTGCTTTCGAAAGACAAACAGACCAGTTCTGTAAAACCTGTGGCGAGCCCCTCACTGGGAAGGCCCATTGAAATAGGCACATAAAAAAAAGCATTTGGAGCTTTCTCCATCAAAATCATTGAGTTTATTCTCATTTTTAGACCTCACTAAGACCAAGGAAGCAGCAGCATTTAAATTAGGCAAATAGTGCTAGATTTTTACTGCTTCATTCACTCTTCTTTAAGCATTTCCTTAGCAACAGTTAGCTGCCAGGGTGCTAGGGACGCAGCACTGCACAAGACAGACAAGGTTCCTGCTCTGGGGGAATTTACATTCTAGATAAGTTACAGAGGATAAACACAAAGATTAAAAATAAAGGAAATGTTTTCAGGTAGCGGTAAACCTGGGGAAGAAAGCGTAACAGACTCAAGCTTGGTGGAGTGCTACATCACGCTGGAAGGTGGGGTGAAGGTAAATTTTCCTGTGTCAGATGGGAAGGAGCCAGCCACAGACAGCCTGGGGAAAGATTATTCCAGGTACAGTCAACAGAATGTGCAAAAGACCTGAGGTGGAGATGGGCTGGCAGGAACAGACTTGGCTGGTACAGCATGCACGGGGAGCCAGATCATGGAGGGCCGCGTAGGACAGAGGAAGTGGTGTGGATTAAATTCTAAATATTGCAGGAAACCAACAGGATAGTTCTAAGTAGCAGCATGATATGATATGATCTGAATTATGTTTTAAAATTTTCATTCAAGCTGCTGTTTGGTGAATAGACGAGAAGGAAACGGGGAGACCATTCAGAAGTGTCTGCACAAGACCTGAAGTGGTAAGTAGTGACCGGGACCAAGGAGTGGAGCTGGTGGAACGCTTGTGAGTGGTAAGGGCTTGGGAGGAGGAGTTCTCACTACTTGGCTTGAGCAACTGGGTGGTAGCATTTTCACAGCAGAGAAAAGGGGGAATCAAGCGTTCTGTTTGGCCTTTTTAAATTTGAGATGTCCATTAGGATCTAAATGGATACCAAATGGTAGTTGGAGACGGTATAAATTTGGGAGTCCATGGCCACAAAAGGAGAGTCGAAGCCAAAATGCTTATTGAGATTACGTAGGTAGAGAAGAAGCCTCAAGGCCAAACCACAAAAAAGCCCACAATTTAGAGGTTAAGCTGAGGAAAACTCATCAAAGGAATCTGAGTGGGAGTGATCAATAAGAAAGAACGGTGTCACGATAGCTAAGAGAAAGTGTTTCTGTTCACAAGATGTGAGGAGTCCACTGTATAAAGTGCAGATGACAAATGGAGGGAGTTGGGACATTGGCACCATGGCGTTCTCTGGTCACATTGACAGACGATTTCAGCGTGAAGGTGCCAGCCATCCTGGGTGGGGGCCGGAGGCTGTGAGTGTAGACAGTGCTTTGGAGAATTATGCTTGGATGGGGAGCAGGGAAATGGGCTGTTGGGAGTCAAGAAAGTTTTCCTTCTTTTTTGTCTTCAAGGTATGAGATAGTAGAGTTCACGTTCATCTGCTGAGGGTACGAGCATCTGCTTACATGTAACATCACCGCCTAAGGGGCAGCGCAGCTTTCCTAATAGTCCTCGTAGACTAGTGAGTAGTGAGGTGACCTGCCAGCTTTCTACAGTATAAGGAATCAGATCCACCAGGGGGCAGTGGTTTGCCCGGGGAATCTGATGCCTCCATCCGCCTGTGCTCGGAATGGGCCTCCCTGGCTGAGGGCTGTTCAGGGATTATCAGGTGCTGTGGTTGGTCACAGGGCCAATCCATCCCACTCCCATCTTTTTTTCTGATGGACTCCTATTTTAAAAAAGTTTATTGGTTACCTGTTGAGAACAAAATACCAGTTTGTAAATTCATTTTGGTCAGATGAAATCCTACCAGAATAGACTCCCCTTCCTCAGGCTGCTCGGAGCTTCACTCCAAACTCCCTGTGTCCGCTCGTGAAGTCCTGGCTGAGGTTAGCTTTCCCTACATCCACACTGGCTGGTAGTCTGGGAACCTCAGAAATCCCTGAGGCCTGGTAGCTTGCTGGGGGAGAGGGCCTCCCAGGGAGCTCTAGGAACCTCAGCTCTACGGAGGAGCCGCTGTCTTTCTGGATGGTTCTGTCTTGCTGAAAACCAAGAGAGGCCTGCCCAGAAGCCAGCCTGAAATGTTCTAGCCTCTCGTTGCAGCCTACGAGGCTTCACGGACACTGAACTGGAGAGGCAGCGGGAGGGTGCCGTGTGAAATGCGGGTTCCCCACTAAGCCACGAGCCTACGGTTAGTTATCTGTGAGCAGCCGCAGAGCGCGGAAGCGCTCATGGGACCTGGGGCGAGGCGAGGCTGCGAGCGAGAGGTAGAAGACGGACTCAACACTGCAGCTGGTCTCATGCTTCTCAGTGCGCCGGGATTCTAGAAAGCTCTAACTGTCCAAAAAGCAGTCTGTTCCACGTGTCTGGTGAGTACCGTACTTGATCTTGTGCAGTTAGTTTTGTTTGTTTAATTTAAAGAAACTTAAAATGTCTGCCAGTCTTATAACTAAACCCCTGAGACTGTATCTGGTCCCTTCAGTACTTTGTACCTTGTGTCTGAAACGGCCTCGACAACTCCTTTATCCCTTCGGAGAAACTCTGTGCATCCTTGAGGACTCGTCTGACTGTCCTTTCTTCTGACAAGGCATCTGAAGGGTAAGTAGCCCTTTCTCAGGATTTCTGATTTTAGTACAAACCATATTTCGTTGTCATTAACTGCTTTCTTTCTCACTAGTCTATGAACTTTTCGAGGGAAGAGATCATCTGTGAACACAGGTTCAAGCATATGGCAGGCCTGAGGTTCTCAAAACATGGTCCCATCAGTGCCTGTTTGAGTATCACCTTGGATGTCAGTTTTACAATAAACACAATGGGGGGGGGGGGGACGGAGCAGAGAGTCTGCCTTTTAAACAGGCTGTCCAGATGATCCCTTTCCACAACAAAGGCTGGTAATTTTTCAGTAGGCTCTTGACAAATGTTTGTTGATTTATTGACAAGGACATTTGTGTCTTGGAAGCAAGATTTAGGTCAATGACTCATTCTTTATGGTCAGTAGCTTTCAGAGAAGCACCCACTTTCCAGATTACTTTTCTCAGGTGCAGCCTAAATACAGCCGCGACTCCATTCACTGAAAACACCAAAACGTCACCATTTAACCTTAAGTGTATTTCCCTACAGTCCATTCATCTGCTTCCTGACACCCATGTATTAGGGGGAATGTTCCCATTCAGAGAGAGACTGGGTGTGCGCAGACGCGTGAGCCGGTGGTAGGGATGGAAGTGGTGGTGGGGGGGGGAGGGGCACTGACGGGAAGCAGCGTCCTGGTTCCCCTGTAATATGTCTGTCCTGATCCGTAGGGGAGTCAGGGTGATCTGTAAAGAAGTTTGCCTCATCATTAAGAATCTGCAGCTGGTTTTCAGGGGTCTGGGCAAGTTCTGAAGAACAGATACTTTACCAACAGAGTCGTTAAGAAGGTTTTGACTCTATCGGGGTGGGATTTACAGTGATGACTGGCACTGACAGGGTGCCGGTCAGGGCGGCTAGGGTTGCAGATCTACTTTATTAGAATTACTTAAACAGAAAGAGCAGGTGGAGTGATACAAACCCAGAGTTATGCTGGTAGCATCTCTTCTGAGCTATCTGCCTATCAATAAACATTCTTTTGATCCATTCTTCCTAACAATAGCTAGTGGATTCTAAAGCTTTGGTCCTAAATCAAAAGTATTGTCTCATTCTATCCCTTATAAGTTCAATGCATGCCCAATCCAACGTGTAGGCCAAATGTGAAGAGGACTAGGAGTTCGGGCTTCGATGCTAGACAGCATCAGGCCGACCTAATGTGTAGTTACCGTAGAGTTGTGAGTTATAAAATAGTACCCTGCATTGCCCTCTATAATCATGTAATTCTTTTAGATCTAAT
Source organism: Potos flavus (assembly GCA_028534135.1). Taxonomy (NCBI): domain Eukaryota; kingdom Metazoa; phylum Chordata; class Mammalia; order Carnivora; family Procyonidae; genus Potos; species Potos flavus. The sequence goes on from CM052883.1 coordinate 48,011,748, forward strand.
TATTTGTTAGCCTGCCTTTACAAGGATTGATTATAAAATAATCCAGAAATCAAAATAATAAAGTGCTTTCTAAGGGTCCATCTTTTTAGCTGAGTTGGAATATAGCACTTAATCCCCATTGTCAAGCAGAAAGTTTAGCAGAATGGTTGAACTCTCAAGAGACTCAGAATCCAAATCTGCAAAACTCCAAATAATATCAATGAAATCCCACTGATCTTCTGTGATGTATATCTACCTTATGTCTTAAAGACTTCAATTTTATAAAAAGGACATGAGAATGTGTAGAAAGAATACATACTTATGCCAGATTAGTGTCACAAATAATTAGCATTGCTTGTTGTTTACGAAGTTCTAGCCTCAGTTTTACGTTCTCTGTATATGGAATCTATTTGAATAGCTTATTTCTCACTCCCTGCTTCTCTTCCAGGAAACCAAGATTTATGCCACTGTGCATTTTTAGGTAACATTTGTGTGTCCCAACCAAGAGGGTGTTATTTGAATATATTTGCATATAGCATATACTGTAGGTACCCAGATGTGATGAAGATTTTGCTAATAAGTATTTCGAATTCAAGGGAGATTTTTGCTATGCTCCTGGCCTTCTAGGCTGATTTGGAGCAGGCCCACTGTATCCTCTATATGGGTTTAATTATTCCAAGGGAAGATTGCAGGGAAATTGCAAAGAAAATTCCTGACCTCTCCAGATAGATCAGAAGTCCGGGGGACTCCCAGAATCATTCTACCTACAAATGTTCTTTAGAAAAAGGTAGCCCCAGCACCAGAAACTCCTTTCTCTGTCTAGCTTGGTCCAAAGCAGTTTGGGACCCATAGTCTGTCATTCTGTCCCTGTCATAACCCTTATCTAGATTCCAGAAGCTGCAGGAGAGTTCTTTTTGGTCCCAACATTTAGGTTTCTACAAAGTATGGATGGCCACGCTCACTTCGCAGAGAGGCATACTTAATGTCAGCATCCATTTTGCCAGTCTTAGAAACTGTTTCCTACCTTGGCTTTCCTCTGGATGATTACTCTGATGACAAAAGTGTAAGTACCTCGGTATTTGGGGGGGAGGATATGGGTTGGAAAACACATCATTTTAAAACTTATATTAAGGTAAAGTAAGATAAAGTATCAAGGTAGAGAGGTAATGGAGAAATGAAGGGAAAAAAAGAAACTCTGAGGTTTATTTTAATCAAAAACGTGAGTCTCTAGCCTCCCTTCTACCTAAACATTCTCATATAGTGATCAAAAGGAGTATCAAATGCTAACTAATATAGGTAAACCAGTTCAAAAGACCAAAAATGGGGAAAATCCTGGAAAATTTAGAGTTGGTTGTGCCTTTTTTTTTTTTTTTAAGATTTTACTTATTTTTCATGAGACATTGAGAGAGAGAGGCAGAAGCAGAGGGAGAAGCAGGTTCCCTGCTGAGCAAGGAGCCCAATGCGGGACTTGATCCCAGGACTCTGGGATCATGACCTGAGCTGAAGGCAGATGCTTAACCATCTGAGCCACCCAGGCGCCCGGTTGTGCCTGCTTTTTATTGAAGATTCTGACTTACTAAATTTTTTTCTTTCTAATATACTTTGAATTTTCTAATAGTAAAGACCTCAAAAGAGATAACATGTTATAAATTATCTACTCCTATTAACCTATGTTGTGTAAAGCAGATCATTTCTTAAATTTTGAGGTAGCTGATTGAAAAAAAATGTGTGTGTGTGTGTGTATGTAGTAACTATTTAGGAGACATTGTATGTGAACTGTGTTCTCCAAGTAGAAAATACAAGAAGCACTCTTTAGTGAGAGGCATGAAATTAAAAAAATGGAGAATCATTCCCATTTTTTAAAGCTTCAAGTGGTCTGTATTATTCATACTTAGAGAAGGAACGTTTACTGATCGTTGTGTGCTTTGTTCATACCCTAAAATCATGGGGGATGTCACACTGAGCAAAAGAGAAACAGTTGTCAGCATTTGTGACATTTCCCAATAGAAGAAAAATCCAGTTGCCAACTACATACGGGTTCATTTTGGGTTCCTGGAACTGATAACACATCAGCATGTCTTATGAAACTTGTGCATGGCACGTTATTACAGCTGTATATCATCAGAGAGAGAAAAAAAAATAATTGGTTTTCCTTGGAGTATCTCTAAGTTGATGTCATATTCAATAACCCTGTAGTTGAAAAATCTATATATGATGGATGAAGTTTGGACTATCTTGAATTTAATTCCTCCTGTGCCAGCTTCTACAGGTCCTGGTGTACCTGTCATTTTGGGGTGAGTGCATGCATTATTTAGAAAATGCAACCAGGTGCTACTTCTGCCAGAATACCAACTAGAGAAGAACAATTTGTCTCACATGTACAACAGCCTCATTCTTCACTCTTAACTGTGCCAAGGAGGAACCAGTTTAAACTTGGAACCTCACACCAGGGTCAGTGCCAAGGCGCAGCTTGAATCAGTGCTGGGCGTCACAGAGCGAGGACAGAGTGAGGACTCTGGAGACAGCCCTTAAACATACCAGCTTCCAAAGTGGGGGCCCAGGCACATCACCAACATATCCTCATCAAGAACTCTTCCTTGTGAGAGTAAGTACTACTTCTGGATCTGCTTGCTCATGAGAACTCTCAAAAAGAGACCAGTTAGAGTTTGTCTCTGGTCCAGACGAAAAAAAAAAAAAGAGCCAACCTAGATGTAGTTTGTGGGGCAAATAAAGAACAGTAAAATTTTCCCTTCTTTCCCCTTCCTTAGTGGCCAGCTTGCTTTATTTATCTTGGTTAAATGGATCCAAACTTGGGCAGGGAAGCCTGGATCAGCCTAGCGGTGGTAGCCCAGATGTCCCTATATCGTCAGCATTAGCTGGCCTCAGGATGCAGCCTCTTCCGAGTCTGCGGATCCGGCCTGATTTGGACCTCTTGGCTGGATGCGACCTAGCCTTCATTTGGAAGCGATGTGTTCAAATTTTGGAATTCAGGTTTGTAACATGTGAAATGCAAAATAATCTGTTGTAATCAGTTTTATGTGGTATAGCCAACTAATACACATGGTTATAGAAGAGCAGAACCCTTTAGTTTGTATGTCCCTAATTTGAAATGTAAGTATAATATAATCTTGATGAAGTTAGTATCACCTCTGACCAGAAGGCAAAGCTGTTTCAATTGTTAACATTATTTAAGACAAAGGATGAGGAAAACAACTTCCTTACCGATTAGTAGAGCTTCTTTCTCTGATTTTAAGCCTTGGCTTCTTTTTTCAATATTGTTCTCTCGGTCTTGGTTGACCAATGCAACTGTCAACACATTGATTTCCTATGAGATGAAAAAACAAAGACCATATAGGCGTGCATGTAGATTTTGTGCATTTCAATAAAAGCCACCAGGTCTTTTCAACTCTATAAAAGAAGGTCATCACTTCCATTTATAACTGAACATCACCTTTTATAAGTAATTGATCTATGTGCCCAACAACAGAAAAGTAATACTAAAACTTAGGGTCCTAGCTACTGCTCCCAGCAAACCAAGTAACTATGCAAAAGTGGCACATTTGGCATAACTTATCTTAGATTTTTGTCCATATTTTGATTAAACTCTGTTAGCAAAGACTGTTTGACTGTAGCTACTTTGACATGTTTTTATTTCAAATAGAAAAAACTTCCCCCAAAGCATGCACAAACTGATTTATATTACTATGCTAGTAACTTGTATGAATGTGTGCGGAAATAGGGCCTATTGGGAAGGTGAGATAGGATTGTTATTAGAAGTGTTTACTTTGAATAAGTATATGTCCTTATACACAACTGCAAAGGTAGATAAAGCAAAGGTTGAGAAATTCTTTTCTTTGGAAACGAAAAACGAAGAATTGTACAACAAACCATTAACATGTGGAACACCAAAGTTGAACTATTTTTAGTTCTTTCTATGGTCTTTATTTAGAAACAGAAAAAAATTTAACTCATATTCTCCCAGACTTTGTATCAGAACTCAAAATGGAGAATGATTTAATAGAAAATCAAATGTAATGACCAGAGATGTACATATATGGGTTAGAATCAGTAGGGTAGTTGAGTTTTGGAGGAAAATTTCTCACTGAAAGATAGGTCTCAAAGGATGAGCATATTGAGCAGAGAGTTAACGATACTCCATTAGATGATATCACAAGGCTAGAGGTTAGTAGGGAGGGATAAAAGAGAACTTAGAAGGTCTGGGCAAAAAGTTTGGCAGGTGTTACCAGGACTGGAACTGGTTATAGATATTGATCTAGTTAATACAAATCAATAAAATTGGCCAGATAAAAGAATATAGGAAATTGTTGGGAACATGTTGAGCATGTGAAGAGCACAAACCCCATCTGAAGGCATTTAAATAAAAGAAAAAAGAAAAACTTCAGTGTATGTCAGTCCCAAAAGTTCTATGAGCTGAGTTTAACCTATAAGCTGCTACTTTGTAAATCAGGGATGTACAAAGTAGATTAGAAATTATTAGAAATTGCCAGGAAAGAAGTCTCTGCCAAGAAATTGCAATTGGCAATATTTGGTGAGCATTTTGGAGGTTCCTCTAAAGGTCAGATTTAACTGCTGAAGACAGAGTAAGAGGTGAAGGTGGGTGTAAGGTAAAGGATTAAGGGAATCACAGTGATGTGATAATAGATCAGAGGAAGATGCTGGTTGGCTAAGAGGGTACCAGTGGGGACTGAGGCTGATAACAGGAGTGTGCCCAAGAGGACAGGGATCAGGAAGGGTTCAAGGAAGGGTCCACGGAAAGTCTGGAGCCAGCCAGACATAAAAGACCATTAGAGATGAAAGATGCTCTTACACTTCCAAAAAGGGATCTTGGGAACCAGCGCCGGGAGAAACACAATCCAGAATTTTAAACCCAATGATTTATGTAGAGGAGCTCAGAAAAGGAGTTTCAGGAAAGGTAAAGGAATTCTCTCTGTGATGAAAAACCATATGGCTGTGTTTTAAGGGCTAGAAGAGGTCTGGAGGAAAGAGAGGGAAAGATATTACCTAGGATGATGATGGTATCATTTAAGAAATAATGAACCCAAGGGATGAGTGGAAACAGTATCTCCCAAGAAAGGGTGATCTGTTTACAGCCTGGATGATAAGTGGAGCCAAATGAAATTACTGAGAAGAGTTTAGCAGACAACAGGCCCACATTAACTGCCAAAGCTGAGTGGTGTCTGGAGTGGTCACACAGCTGAGGATCCAGGTTTAGGAGGGCAGACGGACCACAGAGGGCAGGCAGGACGTAAGGAACCAGCAGGAAAGGGGAAGGACAGAACAGACGGAGACCATTCAGAGGGGTTATTAGGCACTTGTCTCATATTCAGAGCTGGAGGAGGACGTGGAGCAGGTCCCAGCAAATTCTACAAGGGGCCAGATACGGCCTACCACTAACTGCTTCTCTGATGATGATTTAGGCTTGGGTAAATGAGAACGGAAAGAGAGGAGCCCTAGGAAGTATCTTTGAGGTTGAATATTGCAGCACGTGCTCTGCTGACCACATGGTGTTCCCCGGCGTGGTCACACCTCTCCGTGAGGCTTCAACACCAGTCCACTAGGCCTGGGCCTGACAGAGACCCGAGGCTTGGGAAGGCTTCCGTCTCCAGGTACCACTGTGGGGTGGGGTCTGCCCGGAGTGGACATGTTGCTGCTTTTCTGACTCTTTCCTGGAGCAGAACTGTTCTGGGAAGTGGTTCAGGGCCTAATGAAGCGGACCAGGCAGGCTCCGGGTAGTGCTTACATGCTGTAATAAGCTGGTGTCAAGAGTGAGCAAAAAGGGAACTGTCATTTCCGTTACAGTGCAAGGTGTGTCCTAGCAAACTGAAGCCTGGGTCCATGACGTCACTGGGGGAGTGGACCAGCCTGTGGCCACTCGAAAGCATTACTAGTGACCAAGTGCCCTGGAGCCCAAGCCTGTCACAGGCATGGTACGAAAGCTCAGACTTGCAGGTTCTGGTTCAAGATGGCGACCCAGGAAGACTCTGAACTCCCCTCCTCCAAGTTACACCTATTTATAGAAGAATGCCTCCTGAAGAACAACTAAGGGCTGACTGAACAGCCTCTGCATAACAAAAGACAGAAGGGCAAAAGAGGTCAGTAAGAGGTAAGGAAGGGAGCCCCCACGCCGTGAATGGTACTGGGGAGGGAAAGTACTGACGGCCCTGGAGGAGATTCCTCACAAGTGGGCACAGAAAAAAAAGCCATGGTTTTAGAGAGTGAGGAGTATATAAAAGAGCCGGCCCTTGAATGCCACCAAATGGTTGAAAAGCTGTGGGAACACTCTCTGAGTCAGAGAGACTGGAGAACAACATGGTTTACGCTCCCCCTCCCCCTTAAAAGCATCGACCAGATCAGGGGCCGGTCTCCATAGCTGGCTCGGCCACCTCAGCAAGCCCCAGCTCCCCTAGACAAACACCAGCCTCAGATGCTGGAGCACAGGGAAAAAAAGCCATGGTTTAAAAAAGCAACTAGCCTATTAGAAAGCCAGCTCTAAAACTGCCAAATGGTGCGGGAGGATAGCTGCTGGGGTGCTCTGCAGGTGGGAGGGGTCGATAAACACAGTCTACGCTCACTACCCCTCTCACACACCTTGAAAGCACAGAGGATGTGTAGTCCCGGTGGCCTGCTGGCCTGCTGCCTTGGTGAGCCCTGGACTCCCAACCCACACCAGTACCAGCCAGCCCACCAAGGCGGCCAAAGGGCGGTACACACTGGGACCCCCTTGGTTACCACTACAGCTCTAGCCTTCATGCCAAGGTCACAGGCAGAGAGCACCCCAGATCACTCAAGGGGCCCAAACCACTTTCGCTTCAGATGGCTTGCTAGGGTGCCTCCAACGTAGAGTGCTCTAGAACATTTTGGCTAACATCCGCTTGAGATCCAACTGCCCTCCCAGGGTTCCCCCAGCATAGAGTATCCCAGAAACCCCCCAACCCATGCCTGTATCAGTTCCACTCATCCCGCCAGGGCACCCTCTGTACAGAGCACCCCAAAACACCCGCCTTGGGTCCAGGTGCCTGGCCAGGGAACCCCTGGTGTTGAGTACCCAGAGACACCCCAGCTTGCACCTAATTCAGCTACAGCCGTCCTGCCAGGTTGCCCTCAGTGTGAACAGCCCTGGGACAAACTGGCTTGCAATTGCTTCAGCTGTCCTGCCAGGATACAGTTTAGTTTTCACTGCCCTGCCAGGATGCCCCCTGCACAGAATGCCCCAGAACCTGCTGGCCTATTCCCTGCCTCAATGCCATCTACCCCTTCAGTGCATCTGCTGTGCCAGAAGTCCCGGAACATCCCAGTTTACATTCACTTCAGCTTCAGCTAGCCTACCAATGTGCCCTCTGTGTGAAGAGCCCAGTCGCCCTGGCTTGCACCTACTTTAGTTTCAGCTGTCCTGTCAGGGCACACTCGATGTAGACAACTCTGAGAACTCCCAGCAAGCACACTGCCTTAGCTCCAGCCACCCCGCCAGGATACCCCTTGTACAGAGTGCCTTGGACACCCTAGGTTGCACAGGGTGCCGTCAGTGCACAGAATCCCGGGACACTCTGGCCTGCATTCACTTCAGCTAGCTACCCAGGCAGGGTGCCTGCTATGTGGAAAGCACTGGAACCCACAGCCCATGCCAGCCACAGCTCAAGCCATATAGCAAAGGTCACCAAGCACACACAGTCTACCCAGAGGATGACCATACAAGAGGATTCCTTCAAATTTAGGAGAAGTAACTGCTCCACCTAATCCATAGAAATAAAGTTAAGAACAGGACAAGATCGCAGAGAAAGAACTAAGTGAAATGGAGATAAGCAATATGCCTGATAAAGATTTTAAAGTAATGAACATAAAAATGCTCACTGGAGAGAAGAGAATTCAGTGAGGCCTTCAATAAAGAGATTGAAAATATAAAAATCAGAATTGAAGAACACAATAAAAAAACACAGTAGAGGGAATCAACAGATTATCGGATGGAGAAGAATGTATCAGTGATCTGGAAGACAAGGTAATGGAAAGCAAATAAACATTTGCTTTATAGGGGTCCCTGCAGAAGAAGGGAGAGAAAAAGGGGTAGAAAACTTCCCTAACCTGGGGAAGGAAATAGACATCTAGATCCAAGAAGCATAGAACACTTCACATAAGATGAACTCAAGGAGGTCCAAACTATGACATGTAATTAAAATATCAAAAGTAAAGAGAATTTTAAAAGCAAGAGAGAAACAAAAAGTTGCCTACAGAGGAAAACCTGTAAGACTATTACCTGATTTTTTCAGCATTTTGCAGGCCAGAATGGAGTGGCGTGTTATATTCAAAGTGCTGAAAGGAAAAAACCTACAACCCAAAATACTCTACCTGGCAAGGTTATGATTCAGATTTGAAGGGAGAGCAAGAGTTTCCCAGACACACAAAAGATAAAGGAGTTTATCATCACTAAGTAAGCCTCACTGGATATGTTAAAGGGACTTCTTTAAGCGGAAAAGAAATGGTCAGATGAGATGTAATAAAATATGAATAAAAAGATGTAACAGGGTATAAATAAAATATGGAGAAGAGAGTAAAAAGGGAAGAGAAGGGATAAAAAAAGGTTTTTTTGTTTAAGAATGTGTTTGAACGTAAATGACCATCAGATTAATACAGACTTATTTACTTAGGATGTTATATATCAACCTCTTGGTAACCACAAATCCAAAACCTGTAATAGATACACAAAAAATAGAGAAGCCAGATATAACACTAGAAACTCATCAATCACAGAGAGAACAAGAGAAACAGAAGAGCTACAAAAACAACCAGAAAATAACAAAGTAGCAATAAGTAAATATCAATTACTTTAAATGTAAATAGCCTAAATGTTCCAATAAAAAGGCACTGTGTGGCACAATGGATAAAAAATCAAGACCATCTATATGCTGCCTACAAGAGACTCACCTTAGACCTAAAGACATACAGAGTGAAAGTGAAGAGAATGGAAAAACATTTACCATGCAAATCAAAGCAAAAAAAAACCCCAACAAAACTGGGCAGCAATACCTAGACAATAGACTTTAACACAAAGGCATTCATAATGATAAAGGGATCCATCCAACAAGAGGATATAACAATTATAAATATCTACACACCCAACACTGCAGTCAAATACATAAAGCAAATGTTAATGAACATAGAGAAATTGGTGGTAATACAATAGTAGTAGGGGACTTTAACACTCCACTCACATCAATGGGTAGATTATCCAGGCAGAAAAATCAATAAATACCAGTGTCTTCGAATGACACATAAGACCAGATGAACATAACAGATATATACAGAATATCCATCCCCGAACAAGAGAATACACATTTTTTTTAAATGAGTGTGCCCATGAGTGGGGGGAGGGGCAGAGGAAGAGGGGGAAGCAGACTCCCCACTGAGCAGGGAGTCTGATGTGGGCCTCAATCTCAGGACCTAAGCCATCATGACCTAAGCCAAAGGCAGATGCTTAACGAACTGAGGCACCCAGGCGCCCCGTATGCATTCAGGTGCACATGCAACATTCTCCAAAATAGATATGTCAGGTCATAAAACAAGTCTAAATAAATTTAAGATTAAAATTATACTGTGTATCTTTTCTGACCACAATGGTGTGGAATTTGGAATAAATCACAAGAAAAACACTAGAAAAAACAAACACATGGAAGCTAAGCAACCAGTGGGTCAGCAAAGCAATCAAAGTAGAAAATTACATGAAGACAAATGAAAATGAAAACATGGTAGTCCAAAATCTTTGGAATGCAATGAAAACAGTTCTAAGAGGGAAAGTATACAGGCTGGCCTCAAGAAACAAGAAAATGCTCAAATAAACAATCTAACCTTACATCTAAAGAAATTAGAAAAAAGAAGAACAAAGCCCAAGGTGAGTTGAGGTAAGGATATAGTAAAGATCAGGGGAGAAATAAATAACAGAATAAAATTGAATAAATGAATGAATGAAACCAAGAGCTGTTTTTTTTTTTTTAAAGATAAAACTGATAAACCCTTAGTCAAACTCATCAAGAAAAAAAAGAGAAGTACCCAAATAAATGAAATATGATGAGAGAGAAGACAGACCTGACACCACAGAGCTAAAAAGGCAATTAAGAGAATACTATGAAAAATTATATGCCAACAAACTGGACAACCTAGAAAAAATTTCTAGAAACAGAATAATCTTTCAAGAGCAAATGAATAAGATGTTTCTATAAGATGAACAGACTGATTACTAGTAACAACAATTGAATTGGGAATCAAGAAGCTACCAAAAAAAGAGGTCTAGGAGCAGATAGACTCACAGGTGAATTCTACAAAATATTTAAATAAGAGTTAATACATATTCTCCTCAAACTACTCCACAAAAATAAGAGAGAAAGGAAAGCTACCAAATGTATTCTATGAGGGCAGCATTGCCCTGGTATCCAAACCAGACAAAGACACCACAAAAAAAGAAAGCTACAGGCCAGTATCCTTGATGGACATAGATACAAAATCCTCAACAAAGTATTAGCAAAACACATTCAACAATACATTAAAAGAAGCATTCATGACAATCAAGTGGGGTTTACTTTGGGGATGCAAGAATGGTTCAATATTCACAAATCAACCACATCAACAAAACAAAGAATAAAATTATAGGATCATCTTAGTAGAGGGAAAAAAAGCATTTGACAAAATTCAACACCCATTCATGATAAAAATTCTCAACAAAGTGGGTTTAGAGGGAACATATCTCAACATAATAAAGGCCATATATGGGAAACCCACCGCTGGGGCATCTGGGTGGCTCAGTTAAGCATCTGACTCTTGATTATGGCTCAGGTCATGATCTCAGGGATGTGAGATCCAGCCCTGAATCAGGCTCTTTGCTCAGTGGGGAGTCTGCTTGAGATTCTTCTCCCTCTATCCCTCTCCCTGGCTCCTTCTCTCAAAATAAATAAAAAAAATTTTTTAAAGATTTTATTTATTTGACAGAGAGAGAGAGAGATCACAAGTAGGCAGCGAGGCAGGCAGAGAGAGGGGGAAGCAGGCTCCATGCTGAGCGGAGAGCCCGATGCGGGGGCTTGATCCCAGGACCCTGAGACCGTGACCTGAGCCAAAGGCAGAGGCTTCAACCCACTGAGCCACCCAGGTGCCCCTCAAAATAAATAAAAAAAATTGTTAAAAAAAAACAAAAACAAATGAGCTATTGTGACTTCATCAAGATAAAAAGCTTTTGCACAGCAAAACAGTCAACAAAACCAAAAGACAACTGACAGAATGGGAAAAGATATTTGCAAATGACATATCAGATAAAGGGCTAGTATCCAAAATCTATAAACTTCTCAAACTCAACACCCAAAGAACAAATAATCCAATCAAGAAATGGGCAGAAGACACGAACAGACATTTCTGCAAAGAGGACATTCAAATGGCCAACAGACACATGAAAAAGTGCTCAACATCATTTGGCATCAGAGAAATACAAATCAAAACCACAGTGAGATACCACCTCACACCAGTCAGAATGGCTAAAATTAGCAAGTCAGGAAA